>OZ037778.1:23218995-23276495 GCA_964035525.1 Porites cylindrica | reverse complement strand
GATCAGTAAGATTTGCTCGGTTTGAAAAGTTTGGAATCCTCCACAATTTAATTTAACCGCTAGGAAGAGAATAATCAGAACATGACACGGCACTACCTTGCCACGCATTGGATTTTTTCCTCGAAGGTGACAAAGGGTCAGAAAGTGTAATGAGATATTGAATGTGCACTTCATTCATTGCTGCCTGGATCGGGAATCTCAATAAATACGAGCGTACATCCAGGCGTACATGTAAGCTTTCGTGTTACAAATGCAGCTTTCAAAACTACGGAATACCAGGCCATGTTCACTGGACTTTTAATTCAAAAAATAACAAAAATTTGCAACGCCTTGCAACACAAACAGTTCTAGCTTAAGGACTACACAACTCTCCGACAGCTCTAAACAAAGGGAGTAAGAGCATAGTTTCTTCCATCACTAAACTCGGGGGTGGAAGCAGAATCATTTGAATCTTGTTATTCATGATTCCTGCCGTTTTTGCCTCAATGATTCATGATTGCTACAAGAATTTTCTTCCATATTCACTATAGAGTTTTTTTCAACCACATTCTTTTGAGCGCATACTCAGGATACGTATTAGTATTAAGTATAAGTTATTGCAGGTAAGTCTTTTTTATTCATTTCATTTAAGAAAAAGTAAGGTTCAGCCTATTTAGCGTTCGCAGATCTCAGTAATATATTCCTCATACAAAGTCTCTTATATTTTCAACGGTCGCCTGTAGCGCGATACCGGCGTGTCACCTATGGTATGTAAATTACATTACACCCTTGTACTGTCGCAATTTGTAATAATCATCGCACTTTGTAATACCTGTCGAAATTTGTAATAAATCCATCGCACTTTGTAATACCTGTCGCAAATTGTAATAAACCGTGTCGCACTTTGTAATAAAAAAGCTGTCGCAATTTGTAATAACAGTCCATCGCACTTTGTAATAAACTAAGCTGTCGCAATTTGCAATAATTCCATCGCACTTTGTAATAATTTTTTTAAGAGTGATTCAACGTACTTCGTCAACATTAATATAATGCCAAACTATGCATGGTACTACATTAACAATGATGATGACGTATGCTAGCACGTAACATCTCCGCTCGTTCAAACCATTAAACTTTATTCACAGTCCTAAACATTTTTGGCCCCCGCAGGGATTTCGCCCAGAGGCGAAATCACGAGGAGGCACCCTAGTAACTCGCGCGTATATTAAGGACAGTACTTACAGTTGAAATATACAGTCAGTATACTAGAAAAAATCTCGATTTGCTCGAACTGGAGCCGCGAGGAATCGATAGGTAATGATGACGTTTCTATTGTTTGCGCCCGCAAGTACGAAATGGTTAGAATGACGTAAAGACAGAAAATCCCGAAGGGACCGCTCAGGTAGATTTTGTGACATTTATTGTGCAGTCATACTTCGATACTCTTTTGCGTTACGCAGTGACATTCTGTGGAGCAGTTGTTTTGAAAGTTATGGACCAAAAGACACTCGTTAAGCGCAGGGGAGGTTATACGGTGCGTTTAACTGTGTATATATAAACACTTGGAGAGTTTGCCAGACACGAGTTCAAAAATCTCTGATTCATATTGGAAACCTTGCCAGACACTCTTTCTCTCTCTTTGACCGGAATAAGACTCAGCCCCGAACAAGCAAGACAAGCGAACAACGGCTAGCTTATAACTAGCAGATTGATGGACATTTACAGAAATTCGCCGACCATCAAATTCTGCGCTGACTTATTCCCTGCTCATAGATGTTCTTCCGTTGTTAAGTTTCAAATAAGACTGGAATGCGCTAGCGTGAATCGATCAAACGTTCTTTTAATTTCTAAGGCTTCCTTTCCGGCAAATAAAATGAACTGAATGTAAAAAGTGAAAGAGAAATAGCGAAATATTCAACTTCTAATTAAATGTTTTCTTATGGTTTAGAATAAACTATTCTCGAAAGTGAGATTCCCCTGTATTTATCTCACCTATTGTATGGAATATGTGTGAAAATCTTCATTATGAATCGGTATATTTCAAAGAGCTACACAACCAGCAAGAATACTATTGACCGACAATATAAAGAACGGGGGCAGCTGCAGTGTCAACTATTACTAGTATAAAATTAATGTTGATTAGTTATCTGACTTACGAAATGCTGTATCCTTAAACCTTGCTATTGTACTAGGTGGTTTGCATGCAATGGTTACCCGGCGGGTGTACTTCGACCTTACATGAACCATAAGGGGATGTGCCTCTGGACAGAGCATTGCCAGAGTACAGGATCTAAACAGAGCTAGACACACTAGACACAAACGAGCCATTATTAAAAAGCATTTAATTTCCGCAAATCGTAACATCCATCCTACATCATTCGAATAAGGACACCAGGAAAGTTCAAGCTTTCCTTTTTAGATCTTATAACATGTCGACACAACACCTTCCTTGTCTAACGTGCAATCTTAAAGAAATAATGGTGGCTTAGCTTCCATATTTTGGCCAACTTAATCAAGCAAGGCCTGGAAAGATTGAATTGTTTACTATAAATAAACAAAAACGTCACCAGTGGCAAACCGTCGAACCACAACAGAAACATAAACAAAAAATCCGATTAGTCGCTGGCCAATACCTTCGTATGTACCTGTTTTTATAAAACTCACTTGGGGTCTAACACTGAGCCGGCTGGCCATTTGGTCCATTATTCTCTCTTGATTTGGTCCCATATAGGAACAAAAGGATTCCATCTTAAAACAATTTTTTCTATATGGTGCCCTCTAAAGCAAATACCGTGGGGATAGTCAAAAATTCTTCCTCCCCGCGTATATACAACTTGTAAGGACTTGCAGTTCTTCCGTGCGTGTTAAGGATTACTTTTTCTTCCACAAAATGGAAAGGATGGAATAAACAATCCATTACTATTTGAGTTACCTTATCTAAGGATCAAACCAAAGACACAAGGCCAACAAGGTAACTAATGATACTCTATTAAAGGATCGAGATCCTCCAAAACCATACACTATCAGGCGGTACTTACCTAGCTAACCCATCCATATATGGGATTATCCTCCCCCCGAAGACGTCACGTATCACGTGGAAAGCAAACATGGATTTGGACGACGAATGCCAGATTATTCATGAATTTTCTGTTGTTAAATGTCGCTTTTGTTATTTGAATATTTTTGAATTTAAACATGATTCATATCTTGTTGGTGATTTGTCACAGGAAGTTCCATGTCTTTCATGAAAGCAATTCTAGTTGGTCACGTGATTAATCAAGGCAGAAAAATTTATAGCGGAAGACATCCATGTTTGACTACACGAAATGTCACGGAGATGTTACGTGCTATATAGCAGACGTCATCATCTTTGTTTATGAAGTACCATGCATATTTTGGAATTATATTAATGTTGACGAAGTAAGTTGAGTCACTATCAAAAAATTATTACAAAGTGCGATGGAATTATTACAAATTGCGACAGCTTAGTTTATTACAAAGTGCGATGGACAGTTGTTACAAATTGCGACAGCTTTTTTATTACAAAGTACGACACGTTTTATTACAAATTGCGGCGGGTATTACAAAGTGCGATGGATTTATTACAAATTGCGACAGGTATTACAAAGTGCAATGATTATTACAAATTGCGACAGTACCCACCCTTCCCTCGTAACGTGAGTTTGGGCCGCCTGTGGTTAAACTACGCTACGACTGGCCAGTGGAAGACATCCCCTCCACATGTTCTTGTGGGGAAGCCTTTACGGTTGATCACTCTATGATTTGCAAACTAGGAGGTTTTATTACTCAACGCCACAACGAGCTAAGAGATCTCGAAGCTGAATTTCTGAGTATGGTGTGTAGCGATGTCAAGATCGAGCCAGTACTTAAAGACATCTCCGGCGAACATTTAAACAGATGATCTAACAAAGCTCAGGATGCGAGTGGTTTCTGGGGGCGACATCAAATCAGCATTCGTCGATGTGTTGGTCTGTCACCCTAATGTTGTATCGTATAGGGACCTAGAGCCACAACAAATTTATCGAATCCATGAGAACGAGAAAAAGCGTCTCTACTCAAGGAGAGTTCTGGACATCGAGCATGGAACATTTACACCTTTGGCCTTCACCAGAACTGGCGGAATGGGAAAGGAGTGCTTGATGTATCATAACCGTTTAGCACAGCTGATTGCCATCAAAAAAGGGGAGCAGTGTGCCAAAACCATCTCATGGATCAGAACCAGAACCTCATTCGCACTCTTGAGATCTGCGTTGGTTTGTCTTAGAGGATCTAGGACAAGAAGAGTGCCATGTGACATTAAGAATGTTAATATTGACGTCGAAGCTGTTGAAGGAGCCATTCAATCGGTTAATTGATGTGTTTCCTTACTTTTAAATGGCAAATATTCGTCAATAACGCATTGGGAGCGCCAATTATTTTTCCTCTTTTTTAGCGATTTTCTTATTAAGAATGCAATTGACCTTGAAAATAGTTTCTTTTTTTTGATCGAAATGGATTGTTTTAATTAAAATGAAATGTTTTAAATTCAAATATATATATATTTTTAACTAAATGAATTTTTTCTAATCAAAACTAAGTGTTTTTAAACGAAAGGAATTGTAAATAGTGTTTTGAGGGAATAGTTTTTTTAAGTGAAATAACAGCAAATAGGATTTTAATCGTTAGCATTATTGTTATCAATAAAATATGTTCATTATGATCAAATTTTGAAAAAATATATTGTCCTTCGAATACGTTTGCGTTTGAAATTAGTTTCTTTCAGCGATTTTATGATTGAAATGTTTTTAATTGAAATGAATTTTTTTATCGAAATGAACTTTTCAATCAAAACAAAGTGTTTTTTGATCGAAATGAATTGTAAATAGCGCTTTGACTAAATAAATTACTATTATTATTACCATTATCATTAATATATAGATTTAGCCAGGGCTAAAAGAGAAGCTCTCGATAATATTTATAGGTTGTTCAAACAAAATATAAAATCAAGCGATGCTAAGCGGCGAAGGCAACTCCAGAGAACGGTGAAAAACGACAATAGGTCTAATTAGCAAAAAAGCAACTTTGCACGTGCAGTACACTTTTTTTGCACGACTACAACGTGAAACTTCCAGAAACTTCTTAGTTACACGTTTTATGAAGGAAATGTCGTACGTTTTCTCGTTCCCTTTTTTTTTACTGCCGCTAATTTTCACCTTGCATTGGTGCCGGTGGCCGCTAGCATTTCTCATTTTGTCACCGCTGCTACAAAATTTTCATGTTGTTCTTCCAACAAAAACATGTCTCTTTTGTTTTTTATCTCTCGCTCTAGGTTTCTGTCGCCCTTTTTCTCGTTGAGCTCTGGCCTGCCGAATACTTTCTTTTTTTCTCTGTCTTTCTCTTGCTCTATATTCCAAATTTGTGGACATGACAATTACTCCAAGCTTAATACTTGAGAAAACACGGATACCGAGACATATTGTCGCTTTCCGTTTTCGTCTTCATTGACTCTTTAGTTGTCTCTGCTTTACAAGACGCGGTTGGCTATGCGATTTCCCGTCAAAATAACCTCGAGTTGCATTGGGGTTGCCATACCTGTTGATTGAGTTAATCTACATTGGTATGCCTGTGGTGAGGACGGACGGTCGGGCGGTCGGTCGGTGTACGGTCACGTGATTACCAAATTATCTCCGATGGTTAGTTTACCACATTTTCTTACCCATGCTGCTCCGCTGCTGCGGGCGAGAACACCGCTATTATTATTATTATTATTATTATTATTATTATTATCATTATTGTTTTTGTTATTATTATTATTAACGGGCAACAAAAATGTGCGAGTTGTTTAGCAAAATTATGCTGCAAAACGTGCTGGAAAGTGAAGTAGCGCGGTTTATCACCCATTTTCAAGCCTGTCTTCCAACAAGTTATTTGCTTTAATACTAAATTTTGATTGGATAATTTTACACGGGAATCACACCATACATGGCACATACGTCACTTGACAATGCCGCAAACGTTTGCTAAGGGCCGGTAAAACAGGAAACCTGTATAGATTTTGTTGCAAAGCAGTGGAACTACTCGCTACACAACATTTTTGCAATCTACAACAACCTGATTTGTTGCAAGACAGGCCTATTTCGTGGGAGGTAAAACGCGCAAGACCGCTATTGAACTCGTTTCCCAGCAATTAATGTTGCAAATCAAGTTGGACATTTTTCATTTCCCTTTGTACCGTACCTTTACAAGCCTGACTTGTCTAAATCAGATAAAGATAACACGATACACACAGCGAGTTCGAAAATTCACCGTTTACAGCGAATTGTCAAAGTTTATCCCTTTAATGATAGTTTTAACGTTTTTCCCTTGAATGTTTGTAGTTGCCCATCCGCTATCGTAGAATTATTCACAAATTTAACTCATTAATGCCTTTTACTTTCTGTAGGTATTTGCAGTTCAACAAGATCGATGAGCTTCCGCCTGGGATATTTTCAAATTTGTCATCGCTAAAGTACTTGTAAGTAAATCGTGGATTTCTTTGTCTAGAGTATCATTAATTTTATATGAATCTCTTAAAAGGATCTGAAGACCTTTCATGGTACCCGGGGGATTGGGGAGACAAGAGAGGACTGACTTTCCTTAGTGTGTCTTTGTCCTAACCTTGTTTTAGAAATTCATCATAGATCTACGCATCTCTGCATCTTTGATCGCCTAAAACTGCGATTTCAATTATCCAGACAAAATGATATGAGATCGCATTGTATTTGGCACTAACACCCAAAGTCAGAGAAAAGCTAATAAGTAAAGGGTCCGCTCTGACACTAGATAAAGTGGTGGAGATTACTTGATCATTCAAAACGTGATCTCAGGCACAACTGTCTGCTATGGCGACCTGGCAGCAGCATTAACGACTCTAAGGAAACCGTTCATGTTGTTGTGAAACAAAACACGAGAAAAGGAACACAATGAAAGCAACCGTAAAATTATCAACCTTCTGTAGGAACACGTAAGAGCGGAAACTGTGACAGTGCCCAGAGTTCACCTTCCAATTGCCCAGCACGTGATCAGATATTTCTGTCCTGCAAGAAGCCAAACCATTTTGCAGACGCCTGCTGATCAAAAGCCCTAAGACAACGATTTCACTCTCTAAAACAAGCCAGAAGCGAATCCTCAAGCTGTTGTCTTACGTAGGGACACTAATCGTCTTAGAGATGAGGCCTTTGTATCAATTAATTTAAGCCTTCCACAGGATACTCATAAGAACGTCCTTCTTAAAGCCACCCTGGACATCAGTGCCCGGAAAACACTCCCAATGAGGTTCTGCAGTCAAATGTGCCATAAGAACCTAAAACCTGGTTCCTTATTACCATCGGATATAACCCTCACTACCAGCGGCGGCTCACAGATCAAGCACCACGACACCAATACTATAGCTTGTTAGTAGTTATATAATGAGCTATTCCCGCTCACCCCTCATCACTTTTAAGTTACCCCCCTGCTCAACCCTGTTTCGCAAGGGGGGTACCTTAAATTTACGAGATTAGCGGGTATAGCTCATTATATAACTACTATAAAAATAAACAACCAGAGTGATTCAAAAAATAAAATTGATTTTTAAAGAAATAAAATATTAAAATAATAAAGGTCATGGCTGATTACTCGAGTTTATCAATAGCTGAATTAAAACAAAAATTAAACCAGAAAAAGAAATTACTAAGAAAAAATTATAAAGAAAAACTAATTCGTGATATTAGAAAAATAGATGAAATAAATCAAAAAATAAAAAAAGGTGTTAATATTAAAAATAAACCAAAACCCAAAAAGAAATTAAAAACCAAAAAGATAAAAACGTTTGATGAGTATTTTCAAGAATGCATTAAAAATAAAAAGATTCCAGCAGATACTCCTCCTTATTTTAGAAAGGCTCTTGAGAGAGCTATAAAAGAGCATAACCAAGGACTTGAGAAAGAGAAATCAGCTTTAGAAGATTTTGCTGGCAAATATACAATAGAGGGCGAGACTGGTATTACTCCTCTGGAATTTTTTCAAAATAATAAAACCATTTTAAAAAATTTTATCAAAAATCATAGAAATACAAAAGTCAAATTTATCTTGGTATGTATGATGGGAAAAATGGAAGTAGGCCCTCAACAAACATTTGAAGTTCAAGACAGAGCGTTTTTTCATTCAGAAACTTATATCAATCTTGTATCAACTGATGAAAAAGTTTTGCTTAGAAAAATTATCCGTAACATTACAGATAAGATTGATGTTTATCTTCAGAATGGTAGCGGGTGGTACTTAAAAGAAGTAGAACAACTTGAGATTCATACCGTTGAATTTGATCCTTTGAAAGGCTCTTCGTACATTCCTCTACCAGATTGGATTATGAGGAAGAAAGCTATTGTTAGTATTATGAATAAAGATAACAAGTGTTTCTTGTGGAGCATATTACGTTATCTTCATCCAAGAGAGAGGAATGATAGACGTTTAGCAGATTTAAAGCAATATGAGCATGAGATAAAAATTCCAAAAGGATTCACTTTTCCAGTTAAAACCAATGATATAACAAAATTTGAAAATGCTAATCCAGACATACCAGGCATAAATGTATTTTCAATTAATTCTAGAAAAAAGTTCTATGCTTTAAGGTTAGCATTACGTGATCCACAAAAATCAATAGATTTATTTCTTTATGAGGAGAATGGGAAATGCCATTACTCACTGATTAAAAATTTTTCTCGATTATTAAGATCGCAGATTACAAAAAGAACAGATGAGCCAATTCATATTTGTAAAAGATGTCTTAATGGATTCACAAAAGAACCATTATTAGAAAGACATATTTTTTATTGTAAGAATAACGGGACAGCTTATGTTAGAATGCCAGCTCCAGATAAAACGACTTTAAAATTTGAAAATTATCACAAACAAATACCTATTCCTTTTGTAGCTTATGCTGATTTTGAGTGTTTTACTAAACCAATGAAAACTTGTTGTCCTAATCCAGAATATTCTTATAGATATGACTACCAAAAACATGAACCATCAGGGTTTTGTATTTTTATTAAAGGAGTTGTTGATAAACAAATAAAGCCAATCACTTTTACTAAAAAAGAAGAAGATGATGATGTAGCGAGAATATTTGTCGAAAAAATTTCAGAAGTAACTAGAGCTATTTATAATGACTACTATTGCTGGCCAAAACCTCTTAAACTTACCCAAGATCAACAAAAATCATTTGATAAAGCGAAAATTTGTTATATTTGCAACACGGAATTATTAGAAGATAGAGTTAGGGATCATTGCCATTTTACAGGCCAGTATAGAGGTGCTGCTCACAACAAGTGTAATCTTAAATGTAAAAAACCAAGAATACTGCCAGTTATATTTCATAATCTTCAGGGGTATGATTCTCATTTGTTTATAAAGCAACTGGCAAGCTTACCAGGAGAATTACGATGCATTCCATCTACTGAAGAGAAATATATTTCCTTCTCTAAATATATAAAAGTTGGTGAGTACAGATCAAGAAAAACAGGTAAAATGGTTTCTTTAGATTTTGAAATTCGTTTTATAGATTCGTATAAGTTTCTTCAAACATCTCTTGCTAATCTTGTTAAAAATTTACAAAAAGATGATTTTTATAATACAAAACGAGAGTTTAAGAAGAATGTAGATCTAATTACTCGTAAGGGAGTTTTTCCTTATGATTATGTTTCGAATCTTAGTAAACTATCAGAAACACAGCTTCCACCAAAGGAAGAATTTTATTCAAAGCTAAATGATGAGGATATAAGTGAAGAAGATTACTATCATGCTATTCGAGTATGGGATACATTCAATTGTAAAACAATTAGAGATTACCACGATCTTTATCTAAAATCCGATGTGCTACTTCTCGCTGACGTGTTTGAAAATTTTAGGAAAACTTGTATGAAACATTACAACCTTGATCCAGCTCATTATTACACATCGCCTGGTCTTGCTTGGGATGCTTGTCTTAAAGAAACAAAACAGGAATTGCAACTACTTGATGATTACGATATGTTAATGATGTTTGAAAGGGGAATACGTGGCGGTATATCTCACATATCAAAGAGATACGCTGAAGCTAACAACAAATACATGAAATCTTTTGATACCCAAAAAACTTCAACATACATTCAATACCTCGATGCCAATAATCTTTATGGTTGGGCGATGTCACAAAATCTTCCAACACATGGGTTTAAATGGATGAGAAATCTTACTAAAGATAAAGTTTACGATATTATTGAAAAAATAAACCATAGCATGTCAAATCGAGGAAAAATAGGGTATATATTTGAAGTTGATTTGGCCTATCCTAAAAAGCTATGGGAAACACATAATGATTATCCTCTTGCACCTGAAAAGATGAATGTTAATGGGGTTGAAAAACTAATTAGCCATTTTAAACCAAGAAAAAATTACGTTGTCCATTACCGAAATCTTAGGCAATATCTTGAAATGGGAATGAGGATAACTGCAGTTCATAGAGGAATATCTTTTGAGCAGTCCCCCTGGATGGAGCCTTATATAAGAAAAAATACAGAATTGCGTAAAGCAGCAGACAACAGTTTTGAGAAAGACTTTTTCAAACTTATGAATAACTCAGTTTTTGGCAAAACAATAGAAAACATTAGAAAAAGACAAAACATAAAACTGGTTGATAATCGTAAAGCAGCTCTCAAACTTTCAAAAAAGCCTAACTTTGAAAGAGCTACAATTTTTGATAAAAATTTAATCGCAGCTCATATGAAAAAAACAGAGATTTATTTTAACAAACCAGTATACGTAGGCCAAGCAATATTAGACTTATCCAAAACATTAATGTTTGATTTTCATTATAAATATATAAAACCAAAATATGTAAAAAAAGCTGAGTTACTTTTTACAGATACTGATTCCCTTATGTATCAAATTCAAACAGAAGATTTTTATAAAGATATAACAGCTGATGTGGAATCCAAGTTTGATACATCAGATTATCCAAAAGATCATCCATCTGGAATTCCAACAGGGTTAAACAAAAAAGTAATTGGAATGTTCAAGGATGAAGTTGCTGGAAAGCAAATAACACATTTTATAGGTCTTCGCCCAAAGCTTTATAGCTTTAAAATAGAAGAGGGCAAAAATGTTAAAAAGTGTAAGGGAATAAAAAAGTCTGTAGTTTCAAAAGGAATTACATTTGAGCATTATTTTGATTGTTTATTCACGGGGGATAAACAAATGCGAAGTATGAAAATAATACAAAGTAGGTACCATGATATATATTCCAAAGAGGTGAATAAAATAGCTCTGAGCTGCGAAGATGATAAAAGATTAGTACAAATCAACAAAGTTGATACAAAAGCAATAAGGCCGAATTAAAAATTAAAAAACTAAAAAATAAATGAGTTACTCAGACCAATGCGGCGTAGCAGCAGGGGGTGTTAGGGGGACGCAGTCCCCCTTATCAGAAGATCAAATAAAAAAATATTTGGAAATTTTGCATAATTACACCAAAAATAACTTAGATGAACCAAAAATGCAGCCCCAATGTTCAAATTGTGAAAATAGTGAAAATTTCACGATATACCAAGGTTACAAGATTTGTGAAGAATGTGGATCAACAAATGGGCATGTATTAGGTTACTTTGATCCCAAAGAATATGACAGATTATATTTTAGGAAGAAAAGCGTTTACCAGAGAAAATACTATTACGAGAAAAAGATAAAACAGATTCCAAATTTGTCAGGAGAGGAAAAGGAAGTTTTATACAGAAAGTTGATGGAAATAGATGAGAAAGTTATGAAAGAGGTAAATAAAAAGTTCAGCCGTAAGAGAATGATTAATGTTTTTTATGTTGCAAATAGAATGTTGGAGGAAATGGGAATAAAAAACAAAATTTCACTTAATATTTCATCTCAAACAAAAGAATATTATGACAAATGGTGGGAAAGTTATCTTGAATTAAGAGTGGGGGGATTGCATTCCCCCAAAGCCCCCCTGTTTTAAATTTTATAATAGTAGTATTATAAAATTAAACAACCCCCCCATGAAAAACCCAATACAAAATTCCTGTTAAATATCCGATAACCTCATTTTCTTGAAAACCAGAGTCGAAAACATAAACACAGCCTCTTCCAAGTTTGAAGTGGCTCCAAAAAGCTTTAAAACCCAAATTGAAAATTAGATGATTAGTCAAAACCCCAGATTTAGTTCTAATAGAATGTCTGTCAGCAGATAGTTTGTTAATAATTCTATTCAAATCCATCACTTGGTTAAAATATTTTGCATATAAATACTCATAAACAAGGCAAGCTTTAATATAGTTATCGTTATAAAATTGTGATTTAACAGCAGGAAAGCGGAAGTTAACGTAAGCTACTATTTCCTTTAGCATTTTTTTATATTATGCTTGTATAAAAAAATGTAGCTTAACGAAATAATTTATAAGATAAAAATGAAAAATTTTATTTTAGCAAATGGACAAAAGTTTTTCATTCATCCTTTATATAAAAAATACGCGGCGAGTGAAGACGGTGTAATTATTCATGTCAAACTGGGAAAACCGCGAAAAGGAATCGTTAACCAAAACGGCTATTTTAAATTTTCAATATATTTGGAAAGAAACAGGTATAAAAGTTACTTATCTCATAGATTCGTTTTCGAGTGCTTTTACGGCTTTATTGAAAAAAACAAACAGATCAACCACATTAATTTTAATAAAAAAGATAATAGGATAAAAAATTTGGAAGCCATAACAGCTAGTGAAAATTGCAGGAAATCAGCAAAAAACAGAAATTTTAGTTTTTATCGCAAAAATCCCAAAAAGGTTTTGGCAGTAAATTTGAAAACAAAAGCTGAAACAAATTTTAATAGCTTGTACTCTGTTAAAAAAATATTAGGTATTAATCCAGGTCAGGTAAGTATGATATGTCAGGGTATAAAATATTGTAAAAAAGCAACTTCGAAGGTCGACGGGCAAAAATATTCTTTCAGATATCTGGATTAGATTTCAATATTTTTGGTATTGAAATTAGCTCAAGGATTTTATCTCGTCCAAATAATAAAAAATTTTTATAAACTCCTGGCACTTCTTCTCATCTTCTGCGCTAACTCCATCCATTTTGACAAGCTTATGGCAAAGACTCATAGCATAATCAAGACAAATTTGGTCGTCAATGCTATATTTCTCTTCCATTTCTTTTACCAAATCTTTTCCGACAGAGGATAGAGTAGTTTCAAAATTTTTTATAAAATTTTTTTTTAGAGCGCGTATCTCCTCCATTTATCTCTTGCTTAGATTATTTTAGGAGGAGTTTCCTCTACAAACTTCTTGTTATAATTACTAACAAATCTATCCGAAACAGGAGTTTGATCAATTATCATTTCATCTATTAATTTCATTCTATCAATAAACTCTTGTTTATTCCATTCATCTCCTCTAAGAGCTGATCTTAATTCAACAAGAGTTTTCTCATATGTTGTATAAGCTATCCTTGATAACTCTATTTTCTTCTTGTAATTTTTATTCTTTCCGATACCCGCTACAATAATCCCAGCTCCATTTATAACTCCTAACACAATAGGGTTAAGAGTTATTCCACCAGCAATTGTTCCTATAGCTACAAGGGTAATTCCTGTTATGGTAAAACTGTCATCAAGATTTTTATATCTTTTGTAACACCTTTTAAAACACCAAAATTTTTTATGGTAGTGTTTGTAAAAATCTTTTAAAACTTTAATATCCTCTTTGTTTAAAGATTTATCTATGTGATTGAACTCAAAGATATCCTTCATTTTATCCTTTGCGTATATTATGCGGCGTAGCAGCAGGGGGGTTTTGGGGGGACAAGGTCCCCCCACGGTGTAGCAGCAGGGGGTGTTAGGGGGACGCAGTCCCCCTTAAAGTACATAACTTCCATTTAACTTTTCTTGTAGCATAACTTTATGATATTGCTCAGAATCAATGTCGTAAAAGTTTGGTGAAAACATTATTTTACTTAACACTCCATCTTTAGTATTAAACATAAAATCTTGTTCGTTGGTGTATCTAACGGATTGTAAGCTTAAGATTGCGCTGTAGTTACTTATTTTAACTTTTGTAATATTTTGGCTAAAATCTTCTGCCAACCATATAACAATTCTTTTTCCACTAAAATCACTTGGCATGGTTAATTGACTTCTTTGTTTATTAACTTCTAAAAATAATACATTACCAACTGAAGAATAAATTAATTTTAATAAAATAATTCGACCACTTGTATCTCTTTTATATAATCCAAATGATCTATTTCTCCAGTGATAAAATATTAAGCATAAAGTATATTTTGTAATATGATTAGGAGGAGAAAAACTAATATTATAGCCGTTAACATTTAAACCCTCTTTTCTTATATTATCTATGGTTTTTAAAGGTATACCAATATCTCTTAAAGTATCGCCACTACTTGAAGATAAATTGTTAAAAACAATACCAGATGCGCCTCTTCTTAATTTGTAATTAGCGGCGTTAGTAAAATCGTAAACGTCTTCGAAATAACTTCTGTATAAATCGTTTATAGTGTGAGGTTTTATTTCCTTTACCATTCCAACTGTTGCTGCGCTATTGTTATTGTTTCTATCAAGATTAACATTTAATATTTTTTTATTATTTGCATTTATATCAACATTGTAAACCACTTCTGTTGGTTTGATATCAAATGCGGTGTGGTAATCATAAACTTTATCTGGATCGATATTGCTAAATGTTCCCACAATTCCGTAAGTGACTAAATAAACACCTGAAAACTGACTCGGATAAGTAGCCAAGTCAGTTCCAGTTTGTGGAATATTAACCAAAATGTGAAGAAAGAACTTATTACCAGTTGACAACTTCTTAAAATTAACTATTACTCTGTGATAATACATAAATGCTACTCGCCCATTTGATTGTGTGTACCTATGAGATAGTTTTCTTACACTAACATTACCAATTGATAATCCTGTTGAAGTTTCTTTGTTTACACTTATTTGAGACTTATGCCATAAAGCGTATTCAGTGTTGAGTATTTCCAAACACAGTGTGTATTCGGTATTAGCAGTTAACCTGTAAAAGTTGATTCCCATTTTGTACTTATATCCACCTTGGGAATATTTGTTTATACCCAGAAAAATAACTTTGTGGTTATAATCGTGAAAGTTTCCTTGGGTTGGTGCTAAATCCCCTATTTTTTTTAAAACAAAACTAGTTCTATCATCTATTTCATCAGTCCATTGAGACCCACTTGACATAAGATAAGCAAACTGGTCGTTGTAATGACTTGGTTGAACTGCTGTATGATGAACCAGTTTGTCAGCGTAATCTTTATTTACTGCGTCATTGTCTTGGGTTGGTTTACTAAGATTTATTATTTTATTATTACCAAGATTAAGGTTCCCAGTCATTGATACAGTACCATCTTTTTCTAAATAATCGCTTAAATCTGGAGCACCTGTGTTATCATCCACATACTTTTTGGTTGCTGCGTCTGTGTTTGATGTTGGAGTTGCGAGACCAACTATTTTTTTGTTTCCAAGATTTAGGTTATTAGTCATAGATACACTTCCATCTTTTTTTATAAAAGAACTGGTATCAGGTATTGAGTCATCAACATACTTTTTGTTTGCGCCATCAGTGTCTGATGTTGGTGGTCTAAGGTTAACTATTTTTTTATTATCCATGTTTAAATTATTAGTCATTGTAGATGAACCATCACGGGCAACATACTTTAAATCTGTAAAAGCTAATGGTGTTGGTTGATTACTTCCATTTGGGGCTGGTAGGTTAAATATTCGATTATTAGCCATATTGAGATTACCTTTCATTGGGTAAGATCCATCTCTATCAAGAAATGTATTGTCTACGTAATCTTTTGTTGGGGGTTCTTTTCCATCCAGTGGATCGCTAAGATTTGTAATTCGGTATTGATCTCCCATATTAATGTTAGAATCAACTGTTAGCCTTGAAGTAGGTACTGATTCACTTGATTTATCATCCACATACTTCTTTGTAGCTGCGTCATCATTGGCTGTTGGTGTGCCAAGTTTGATAATTTTATTATTATTCATGCTTAGATTACCAATCATTGTATATGAACCATTTCTGTCGAGAAATGTGCTGTCTGCGTATTGTTTTGTGGCTGGCTCATCTGCATCAACCGGGCTTTTTAGGTTAAGAATACGATATTGGTCCTTCATATTAATGTTTGAATTAACTGTTAATCGTGATGTTGTCGGTGTACCACCAGAATTGTCATCAACGTACTTTTTTGTAGCAGCATCAGTATTATTACTAGGTGCTCCAACATTTGTGAGTCTTTTTTTATTCATATCATAATTACCATCTGCAGTTAGACTAAATCCAACTCCTGGAGCACCCTGAATTCCTTTAGCAAAAGGATGATCAAAAGTTTGTTCGTTGAATATTCCCATTTTTATTATTAGTTTATATTACCATTAAAATTTTTTGCAATGCGTTTTTTTGGTTTATCAACGTATAGAAATGAATACGGTTTTTTAGTTGCTGTGTGGTAATATTCTTTATTAACTCCTAATTCGGATGATATGCGATTTGCTTCTCTTGATGACGGAAATTCATAAAGGCAGTAGTGAGAACAATTCAAACGGATATCTTTTGGAGTTTTGTAAAATGATTGACTGAGATAGATCACAGAACAATTCTTATGTCGTCCTTGAATAAAATAATCAATCAGACACCTCTGGTTTTTATCACAAACGTAATCATCGAATATCACAAGTTTTTGATTGTCTTCGTAATCCATTTCTGTAACCGGGGTTATTTCATCGTTACTCACATGAAGTATTTCATATCCAATTTTACTACTCAACTCCCTCATTTTTTTTATGAGTTTTTGATACTTATCCTGTTCAAGATTACGTGCGTAAAGATAAATCTCATCGTAATGCAACAGTGGTTTAATTAACATGTGATACAAAAGATTAGTCTTACCACTTCCACTGTTTCCACAGATTAACATTCGAAACGTATCCGCCGGCATAAAAGGAAATAACTGTTTATATTTTTTATCAATGTCATCAGTACTATCATAATTTGGAATTTCCATTTTATTTAATATTTATATATTTTATTTTAGGGAGGGGTGTTAGGGGAACCGTAGGTTCCCCTTATATTTTATCTATTTAATAGATAAAATGGATATAGAAGAATTCAAAAAATTTGCAAGAAATAAAATTGAAGCTGACGCTTTGACTCAACAGGTTAGAGATGTTATAAAAACAACAAAATGGCAAAAACAAGATATGCGGGAAGGTTTTAAAGAGACATTTAAACCACTTATTAAATCTCAAGATTCTATTAAAAAAAGTATTGATGATCAGCAAAACGCAACTATAGCACAGCTTAAAGCTAATCAACTTGCATTAACATCAGGATTGGAAAAAATTAATGAAACTAATTTAAGATTGGCTGAAATGTCCGAATTACCAGCTTTGGAAGGTGATTATGATGAACCTACAACATCTAGACCAAGATCACCTACACGTTATAACATTGAAAAAAATCTTGACAATGTGGATTTAGGAGTACTGAAGGATATGGGTTACCCAAGACCAAATGATTTTTTTGATACTAGCCCTGAAAGACTTAGAGAAATACGTGATGAAGTAAAAAATGATGTAAAAGTTACTACAGGACAAATAGCTGGTTTGAAGAGAAAAAAACAAAAAACAGAAGATGATAAAATGGAAATAGAATTTATTCAAATGCAAAAAGATTTACTACATAAATACAAAAACATTCTTGAACTTTATTTAGGTTCGCTTGAGTATAAAATGGGACAAGGAATGATTTACTATAACAACCCACATCAACTTCTAAACAGACTTGAATTACTTGGTGGTTCAATTCTAGCTGGGAATAATGGTGTGATAAATGAGTTTTCTCAAATAGCTCATCTTCTAAACCAAATGAAAGTGATCTCAAAAAAACAGCTAAATGACTTGTTGAAAACTTATTTATAATGGGGGGGATTGCACAAGCCCCTTCGGGGCACCCCACCCAAAACCCCCCCTGCTGTTAATGTAAACATAAGATAAAATGGAAGAACGAGCTATTCACATTTCTTCAATAAACAGAGAAAAAAGAGGAACAAGCAGACCCGGTGATTTTACTATCAAATTTAACCCATCTTTGAAACTTGACCCTGAAATGAAACATCAACTTGCTCTTGATCGATTGTCCATGACTTATTCCTGGTACAACATTAGAAGTGATTATAAAAACAATAAAATCAAATACACTCATGATGGAACCAACTGGCAAACAATTACTTTTACAGATGGAATGTATTCCTACTCAGATATTAACGATTACATTCATCAGTACATGGACCAAAAGTCTCATCACACAACGGATTCTAAAGGTACAAAAAAGTACTCCATCAATTTGACTTTTGTGTTATCTACCTATCGAGTTCTCATATCACTTGATGGTGATTATCAACTTGATCTGAGAGGAACAGAATTTGGAGACCTAATTGGTTTTGAAAAGAAACTCATAACAAAAACAGATTATGGGTCAAAACTACCAAATATCACAAATTCGATTGATGTGTTAAATATCAACACAACCGCAATAACAGATAGCATAGTAAATGGAATAAATACTAATACCATTGCTGTGATACCAACAGACAATCTCACAAGGTCTTATCCATTTACTTTCGAACCTAAAAGACCATTGTATTGTCCTGTATCTTCATTTCACATTGATGAAATGAGAATATATGTCACAGACTCACTTGGAAGACCTGTAAATTTCAATGGTATAGATTGGTTTATGACTTTGATACTTCGCTCCGGGGGAACCTAGGTTCCCCCGAAACCCCCTCCTACTACGCCGCATTGATTAGAGGCGAAGCGGCAGGGGGGTTTTGGGGGGACAAGGTCCCCCCATAATATATATATTCATTAGATAAAAATGATGCGACAATCAGAGTATAAAAAGAGATTTGACCCTGAATTGGGTAGTTTTACAAAACAACATATTTATGGCGAAGGAGGCGCCGAAGGCGGTGGTTTAACAGATGTTTTTAAATCGTTTGGATCAAAATTATTTGGAAAGACAATTAAAAAAGCCGCTAAAAAAGGCGTTAAAAAAGCAGTGACAGCAGCTGCAACAAAAACCGGTGAACATGTTGGCAAAAAGGCCGGTGATAAGATAGTGCAAATGTTATCAAAGGGGGAAGCCCCCAAAACCCCCCTGCTGGGGGGAGTGCCTCCCCCCAAAACCCCCCTGCTAAACCCCCCTGCTAAAAAAATATCTCAAAAAGAGATAGATCAAATGTTGAATAACCTTCTTAGTGGAGGTTCAACACGTAAAAGAAAATTCTACAATTATTAAATTGGGTACCCCCCAGCAGGGGGGTTTTGGGGGGATGCAATCCCCCCATAAAATTATATAACTATTAAAATAAAATGAAGTCTTTTAGAAATCCAAAATATTTAGACAGATATGAGGATGTTGTTTATGACCTGGAACAGACTTTAGATGCGGCTCCAGCAAATGCCGCTCACCAAACTAAAACAGGTCTTAGATTTGTAGCTGATAACACAGGAGAATCCACTCCTTTTGATTGGTATAACGCACGATTATCAATGGATTTTAAAGTAAATAAGCTGGCAGATGGAGGAAATATAGCAGTTGCTGACCATAATGGAATTGTAAATGGTAGTAACTCGTTTATAGAGAAATTAAGTATCCTAGCAAATGGACGAGAAGTTTATAGCTGTAATTATGCGAATCATGTTGTAAATATAAAGAATTTACTTGAGTATAATCCTTCATATGCACAGAGTGTTGCTACAAACGAATTTTATTTTCTTGATACTTCAAGAGCCGCAGAGGAAAGACCCGCTCAAGCAACTTATAATAAAGGTTTTCATAGTAGGAAATTACTATTAGGCGCATCAGCTACAGTAAACTGTGAAATTCCTCTTAACAGATATTCTTTCTTTGAAGCATTGGAAGATAAACTACTTCCTAATACAAAAATCGAGTTAAATATCGAGATTGAAAAAGATGCGAATTTAATTTTTAAAGCTGCTGATGATTGTAGAGTTATTATAACAAGACTACAACTTTTTATTCCAAAACTTACTTTTAATTCAGAAGGACAAAAGTTGTACATGGAAAATTATCTTATACCTTACAAATGGACATATTTGAATGAGGTGGTTGAAAGGTCAAATAATACACAGCAACAAACAGGTCATTTTAGAATTACAAATGCTATTTCAAAACCACGTCATGTATTTGTTTTTGGAATTGATACGGCAAGAATTGATTCTCAAACGGCGAATCCATTTGTATACGATACTTTTGATCTGCCAAATAATGCTAATATATCAAGATGTTACCTTGAAGTTGCGAATGGAAACGAATACCCAGATATTCACTTTAAACCTTCTACAGATATGTCAAGAGTTTTTAGAAATGTAATGTCATACGTCTATGCAAATAATGATTATCAAGGTGGAACCTTACTCAATAGAAGTAATTTCAAAACTTTATTTCCTTTTGTGTATTTTGATTTGACTAAACAGAAAATGGATATCAAAGATGGAGTTACAAAACTAGCATTTCATTACGAGTTGACTGCTAATCCAAACGCTGACTACAATATTTACGCGCTAGTCTTGCATGAAAGAGTAGCAGAAATATCACAACAAGATGGAAAACTATTGCTTCGTGCATAAGTGAACCCCTACCTTAGATACACCGCATATGATTACACAGAATTTTCCACAAGTTGTTATGATTACACAGAATTTTACACAACATTTTATAATTACACAACATTTTCTACAACTTGTAGAAAATGTTGTAGAAAATGTTGTGTAATCATTTGATTGGTTGAAAAAATCACACGATAATCTCGTGATGTAAAACAATAACCTTCTAATGGGGGGATTGCATCCCCCCAAAACCCCCCTGCTTCTAGAAGGTTCTAATGACAAAGCAATTTTTATAATTAGATTTTGAAGATAAAATCTAATTATATCAAACGGGGAAACCCCCTCCCTTCGTAGCGCCGCGTGAGGTTACACGTGGGGGAAAACTACTCAAGCCCTTCGGGCACCCCCCAAAATCCCCTTTCCTTGTCTACACCACGTAAAATAAGATTTTTAATATAAACATTAAAATAAAATGTCTAATTATACGGAATACGGAGTAAAACTTACAGATGGCCAAAAGACAAAACTGGCTTCTGCGATAATAAATCAGTCACCTTTGACTATTCGGTTAAAACATTCGCATCTTAGAGGAAATGATGAGTTAATGTTGACAAAAAGACAGATTGCCAAAATAAATAAATCTATTGCAAATGGCACAGGATCAGATATAAAAATAAGTAAAACTCAAATTAGAAAATCTGTAAAACACGGAGGAAACTTATTTTCATCACTTGCATCTCTTGGGGCAAAAGTTCTTCCTTTCGCAATAAAAGGAATTTCAAAAGCTGTTCCCGCATTAGCAACCGGTGCTGCAACTGCACTTGGAGAAATTGGGCTAAATAAAATCTTCGGAAAGGGGGGACACTACGGTATACCAATTACACCAGAGTTTTTCCCAATGCTACCGCCAATTGTAAGAGAATTTACCAAATCACAAATAAATCAAATTAACAAAGCTTATCAATCAGGAAGTGGAGTAGTTATAAAACCAACTCGTAAACAGATAGAAGGAGGATTTTTAGGTACACTTGCTTCTATAGGAATTCCATTAGCAGTTAGTTTAGTATCTAAGATGCTTGGTGGGGGGCTTCAGGTTGATAGACGTGGGTCATCTAATACAGCAAATGTTTACGTGCCACCCACAGATGGGGGAGGTTATCCATATCAATCACCTCCTTTTATTGGAACATGGACCAACCCTATAGGAATGGGTGTTAAAAAAAAAAAGACCAAAGGCAAGGGTTTACTTCTAGGAAAAAACAGCCCATTCAACTCAATTCCCATTCTAGGAACAATTCTATAATGGGGGGAGTGCCTCCCCCCAAAACCCCCCTGCCCCATTTCGAGATTAAACCTCTATCCAACTTTGACCTAATGGAATGGGTAAAAAGACTTGGTATTAAACATTTCAGAGGAATATATAGTCGTGATGGATTACCAAAAAAGATTAGAAAAGAATGTGGAATAATTAATCTGGATGATATAACAGGACCTGGTACACACTGGGTTTGTTATAGAAATATAGACAATGTAGTTGAGTACTTTGATCCATTTGGTTTAATAATGCCAAATGAAGCACTAACATATTTTAATACTTCTGGAAAACGCATTATTTACTCAATGGATGAAATACAAAATCGCAGTACTGTTCTCTGTGGTTATTGGTGTTTATATTATTTATTTGAGAGACAGCGGGGTAATAGTATTTTAAATGTAATACATAACCCACATTTTGATGATGATAACAGCGATTTTATAAAAACATACTTTGTGGGGGGATTGCATCCCCCCAAAACCCCCCTGCTGTAAGGATTTAGAGAGAAGACGATAAAAATAATATTTAACAAATATTATTTTTTTCTATCTCAGAAAAGAATTTAGCTTCCATTTATTATATAAATAGATAATTACCTTTTACAACTTTGTTAAGCGTATTTGATTTCTCACTTATTTCCATAAGCAACTCAAATACTTTTATAAATTTCGTATCGTTTTCCAATCTAGAAAAATCAGCGTATTCATAACTCATGTTTAGGCTATTGTATATCTTTTGAAGCTCACTTTTGAGAAAATTCGATCTGGTAGTCATAATTTTTATCTAAACGTTATATAAAATGAAAGAAACTTATTGTATCGTAGATAAAAGAGTAACTCCTTGTACAGAGCCAAGTGGTTACCAACAAGATAAAAGAGGTAGAACTCAATTCTTTTGTAAATGCGCAGTTTGTGGAAATAAAAAAGTAAGATATGTTAAAACGGGAACAGCTTCTCAAACTGGAAGTGGAAAAAAGAGAAAAAGAAAGTCAAAAAACTAATCAGCCCGTCTGAAGGGGCGGGCGTTTTTGATATTCACAAATTGATTGGAAAACTTCCAAAACCAAAAGCAGGATGGACTCCAGGTTCTTATAAATATATGGGTCCCTACAATCCTCTAGACAAACAATTAAGTTATAATCCTGAAACCGGAAAAGTGACAGAGTGGAAAGTTAAACCATATAACAAAGTCGATGAGATTGCAGCTTATCACGATATTTGTTACGATATGGGAAGAAACAAAGGTGATTGTGATAAAGAGATGGTACAATCATTGGATGAGATACCATATGGTGAAATGCCAAAGTGGGGTTCAACTGCTAGATTCTTGATTAATACAAAACAAAAACTTGGTCTTGGCAATCAAAAAAACGCGAGTCGGCGTTGAGTAGTGATTGGTCTCAACAATTAGCCGACGAACTTCACAAACCAATCACAAGAAACTTTCAAAAAAGATCAGTAATCTCAAACGGGATTGATGAAATCTGGGCTGCTGATTTAGTTGAAATGCAAAAGTTTAGTAAGTGGAACAAAGGAGTTAAATATCTTTTGATGATTATTGATGTGTTTAGCAAGTATGGTTGGATTAGGGGGCTGAAAGATAAGAAAACTGAAACTGTTAGTAAAGCATTCGAGAATGTATTCAAAAATAAACGTAAACCTCAAATGTTATGGACTGATAAAGGTTCTGAGTTTATCAGTAAACATTTCAAAGATTTTCTTAAAAGTAAAAGAATTAAACTGTATCACACTGAAAACGAGGAGAAATCTAGTGTTGTTGAGAGATGGAATAAAACAATGAAAAACAGAATGTGGAAGATGTTTACAGTTAATAACAACACTGTTTACTGGGATAAAATAGATAAACTAGTTTATGATTACAATAACGCTAGACATTCTAGTATAAAAATGACTCCTGTTGAAGCAAGTAAAAAGAAAAATGAAAATAAAGTTTGGTCTAATTTATACGGTGATTTAATCTACTTGAAACCCGGTAAACCAAAGTTTGCAATTGGTGATAAAGTTAGAATCTCAAAATATAAGAGAAAGGTATTTGATAAAGGTTACACACCAAACTGGACAGAGGAGATATTTGTGATTGATAAAGTTCTGCCAACAAAACCTGTTACATATTCTATTACTGATTTGATGGGAGAAGAGGTTAAGGGATCTTTCTACGAGCAAGAGTTACAAAAAGCAAAACAGCAAACATTTAGAATAGAAAAAATTATTAAGAGAGATAATAAGAAGAAAATGGCATTAGTAAAATGGAGTGGTTATCCTGATAAATTTAACTCATGGGTAAGTTCTAAGGATTTGGTTAATTTTTAATACAAATAATGTATTAAAAATAAAATCCTATTCACTCATCTTTCTCTTCATCAGATAATCTTAATTCCTCAAATCTATCAACTAATTCTTCAATGTCATCTTCATTGTCCTCTTCACAATCACTTTTCTCTTCGCCGTCGTCTTCTTCAATTGTTAATAAAGACTCTCTTGGTTTGAGTGGTTTAACATAGCACTCGTGAACTTTTATTTGCAGAGATGTAACAGTTTTACTTATAAAGATTCCTTCTATTATCAATGCCAATTTCACATTACAATACTGGTTGATTAGTTTAAAAGGATTTAGATCCTTTCCTCCCTTTCCTTTGAACAAAGATAAAATTTTCTTTGATTTTTCTGAGTAAATAAGTTTTGCATAAAGTACTGGTGCAGATGACGGATCTTTTCTAGTTTTCTTCTTTCCTTTTTTATCAGTGTACTCTTCTTGTTTGTAGTATAAAGGTGGGGAAAGAGATGAGGCTAAATCTGGTCCGTATTCATTCTCTAAATGTTCTATAGACAAAGATGTTAGACTATTAATAGCACCATAAAACGCTTTTTCTTTTTCATTTGGTTCGCTATCTTTTGCCCAAAGACATACTGGTATACTGTATCCTACTAACTTTTTTGTTTCTTGATTTCTCTTTTCACTAACACCAAAGCTAAAAAGAAATGGGGTTTCGATTACAAGTGGGCCTTTTTTGTTATTTTGGTATTTGATTTCAATTGGTATACGCTTGTATTTAATGTTACTATCTTTTACTTTTGACTCTTTTGCTTCTTTAAAAATAACGGTGTCTTTTGTTAAATGATCGTAGCTGGATAACTGCATTTTGTTAATTATAATTTATTTCTTAAACTACAATTAAAAAATCATTTTTTTGGCCAAAGAAGATGGGTACTCCAGAAATTTGGCGATTCTGGTTTAGTATAAGTTAACTCTCCTTGTTTATTTTTTATCTTTGTAGCTCTAGCTAAATATTTATCTCTTCTCTCTTTATCCTTGTGTATTAAGTAGTCTGCGTACTTTGGAGAACCAAAATGAACTTTCTTTCCACCTGGAAGAGTAGCCATATATTTATTATTTTTTCTGGTTGAGTAATCAAGTGATTCTGCACCAAGTTTTTTAGCTCTTTTGGTTAATTTTGTAAACTTATCTCCTGTAAGAATAAATCTTTCATTTGGAGGAACGTAATCTGGGTCCTCATCGTGACGATATCCATCATCAACTATAAAATCTAAATCCTCTTTTGTAGGAGTAGTTTCTCGAGAACGGGGTTCCATTTTATTTATTGGTTATAGTAAAACAAAAATCTTATAACAAAAATGTTATAGGATTAATCATCAAAAAATTCTACATCTATTTTGGAATGGTACTATGTTAGCAAATATTCTAATAAGATACTAAAGCCTGAAATAATAAAGAATGGCTATTACAGGGTTTGTCTTATGAGATCAAGAATTATCTATATCATTTTCTACATCAGAATCAAAATCTATATCTTCAGCTAATTTATAACGGAAAAACTGATTAACAAAGGCATTCTTGAGTTCAGGTAATCCTGGGTATTCTTCAGGCTTCTTTTTTCTTAACAAGTTGTACCTTAACTGCCTAATGTCGGCTATATCTGAAATATCAAAGGCTAAATCTGTTTCTTCAATTAACTTTCTAATAATCTCCATTATTTCCTTAGCCAAAGATCCTTCAAATACATCATCATAATATTCACTCTGTGTTGTTAACAATAGATTCAATTCTCGACATTTTTTATTA
Source organism: Porites cylindrica (assembly GCA_964035525.1). Lineage (NCBI taxonomy): Eukaryota > Metazoa > Cnidaria > Anthozoa > Scleractinia > Poritidae > Porites > Porites cylindrica. Next base: position 23,250,357 of record OZ037778.1, on the reverse strand, counting down.
AGATCAACATAGATATTGTAAACTTCAAGATTATGTCCTGTATATACTGGTAAAATTTCACCTCTTGGAGTTTCTTTGAACGACATCTTAATCTAATGGTTATATTAAAACAAAAATCTTATAACAAAAATGTTATAGGATTAATCATCAAAAAATTCTACATCTAATAGTGTATTAAATTTGTCTGCAAAATGTAACTCTGTGAGACAATCTTCATCTTTCATCTTACTAAATTCTGTAATGTTTGGGAATATTATTTCAATATTCTCATACGCTTCATCATAAGATTCTTTTACTTTAACTTTATCGTAATTACTGAAAAATGCCTTCATATCCATTATTCCAAGTGCAAATAGACCAATAATCTTTTTAGCACTTTTATCAATTGCTTTGAGTTTTTTATAAGCAACTTCACTCTCAAATACTAAACCGTGTTTTGTGTAAGGTTTGGTACTATATTTCGCAAACCTTTCATCTTCACTGTTACTTTGCGAGTTATTTGCGTTACTTGCAGATTTGACTCCCATCTTATATAATTTCTTTGTAGTCTTTAAGCTTAAATTCAATTTTATTTTTTGAATCACTCTGGTTGTTTATTTTTATAGTAGTTATATAATGAGCTATACCCGCTAATCTCGTAAATTTAAGTTACCCCCCTTGCGAAACAGGGTTGAGCAGGGGGGTAACTTAAAAGTGATGAGGGGTGAGCGGGAATAGCTCATTATATAACTACTCTTGTTCCTTTCCTACAAAGGGGAAAATCTCTTGAGCATCCTTCTATGTCACAGACATCCCAGGCCCAGCCATCATAGGCCTCCAGACTTCCACTGACTTGAATCTATTCATAGTTTCTAAAACTTCACCACACCCTGCAACGATAAGAAGAAGAAATAACCTATGAAAAAGACAAACAGTACCACGTGATCAGTAATATGAGTCTCGCTAGAAGCACTATTTCTGCCTCTCCAGTTTACCACTAAGTGTTGCCAAAACGCTCTAATATACAAGAAAATATTTATTTTCTTAAATCAGTGATCCTTAACTTGTTCAAGCGCGTTCTATTGACACAAGTTGCTACATTCTATATCTGGAAAAAAGACGCGCGTGACCTATGGCGCGCGTGCATACCAATTTAATAAATTTCTGCTAATTATTTATAACACACGCCAGTGTATTGTTAACAGGCTTAACGAACTGGCTCCCGAGAGGAAACTGAAATGCATGTTTACTTTTCCTTTGAGCACGATACAGGGCGAAACGATAGCGGTTACAGAACATAATCCTACTTAACTGGAAAATTAGAGTTGCAACGCTTATTACTTGATGGTTGAGGACCAGGTAAAAACATTTAATGATTTCCTTTATTCTACTGCACATTAACTTCATTTATTCTCCTGCAGGGATTTGGCATGGAACGAGATCAAAGAGCTCCCGTCAGGGATATTTTCAAATCTACTTTCCTTGCAAACCCTGTAAGTGGACAACGCACTATTTCTTTGTTTATTATTTTACATGACTGACCTCAAAGGATCCGAAGACCTCTTTTGGCACCTGCGGGTTGGGGGAGGGGGCTCAATGATCGATTAATTACCCATACTGTGGATTCGTTTTTCAGCTTTCTTTTTTTTTCAGTAAGTAAAGAGTGTCTTTCAACCACAGTCCTTTAATTGCATAAAATTAAGACTGAAGCAACCATTTTTGGATTAACCGAAATTTATGATCAACGTTTACATTATGAGTGAAAAGTCGCTCAGGCCTACAGAACCCATCGTTTTTTACCATGTTAATTCGGGTCGGTAAATCACTCTCCGTAAAAATTCAACATCCTGAAAACAACGTACGCGGGACCAAGCATGGCAGGAATTCATCAGAGGTCAATTCCCTGTCAGAAAAAAAAGTACCGAAAATGGGCTTTAAATTTGAGACAAACCACAGGGGACTCACACAATTTTAACGAGCAACATGAGCACGTTTTCCATAAAAGTTCCTACCACTGGGCTAAGCCCGAGATAAAACACACGGATGCAACTGGTAAACTCGTCTGTTCAGCACTTACCCCACAATATCACTACTGCGTCGTATGTTTTGTCCTCACTACTGTAACCCTTACCCATTATTACAAAGTGCGATGGATTTATTACAAATTGCGACAGGTATTACAAAGTGCAATGATTATTACAAATTGCGACAGTACCCACCCTTCCCTCGTAACGTGAGTTTGGGCCGCCTGTGGTTAAACTACGCTACGACTGGCCAGTGGAAGACATCCCCTCCACATGTTCTTGTGGGGAAGCCTTTACGGTTGATCACTCTATGATTTGCAAACTAGGAGGTTTTATTACTCAACGCCACAACGAGCTAAGAGATCTCGAAGCTGAATTTCTGAGTATGGTGTGTAGCGATGTCAAGATCGAGCCAGTACTTAAAGACATCTCCGGCGAACATTTAAACAGATGATCTAACAAAGCTCAGGATGCGAGTGGTTTCTGGGAGCGACATCAAATCAGCATTCGTCGATGTGTTGGTCTGTCACCCTAATGTTGTATCGTATAGGGACCTAGAGCCACAACAAATTTATCGAATCCATGATCATGAGAACGAGAAAAAGCGTCTCTACTCAAGGAGAGTTCTGGACATCGAGCATGGACCATTTACACCTTTGGACTTCACCAGAACTGGCGGAATGGGAAAGGAGTGCTTGATGTATCATAACCGTTTAGCACAGCTGATTGCCATCAAAAAAGGGGAGCAGTGTGCCAAAACCATCTCATGTATCAGAACCAGAACCTCATTCGCACTCTTGAGATCTGCGTTGGTTTGTCTTAGAGGCTCTAGGACAAGAAGAGTACCATGTGACATTAAGAATGTTAATATTGACGTCGAAGTTGTTGAAGGAGCCATTCAATCGGTTAATTGATGTGTTTCCTTACTTTTAAATGGCAAATATTCGTCAATAACGCATTGGGAGCGCCAATTATTTTTCCTCTTTTTTAGCGATTTTCTTATTAAGAATGCAATTGACCTTGAAAATAGTTTCTTTTTTTTGATCGAAATGGATTGTTTTAATTAAAATGAAATGTTTTAAATTCAAATATATATATATATATATTTTTTTAATTAAATGAATTTTTTCTAATCAAAACTAAGTGTTTTTAAACGAAAGGAATTGTAAATAGTGTTTTGAGGGAATAGTTTTTTTAAGTGAAATAACAGTAAATAGGATTTTAATCGTTAGCATTATTGTTATCAATAAAATATGTTCATTATTATCAAATTTTGAAAAAATATATTGTCCTTCGAATACGTTTGCGTTTGAAATTAGTTTCTTTCAGCGATTTTATGATTGAAATGTTTTTAATTGAAATGAATTTTTTTATCGAAATGAACTTTTTAATCAAAACAAAGTGTTTTTTGATCGAAATGAATTGTAAATAGCGCTTTGACTAAATAAATTACTATTACTGAAGACGTGGTACCTGGGGGATTGGGGAGACAAGAGAGGACTGACTTTCCTTAGTGTGTCTTTGTCCTAACCTTGTTTTAGAAATTCATCATAGATCTACGCATCTCTGCATCTTTGATCGCCTAAAACTGCGATTTCAATTATCCAGACAAAATGATATGAGATCGCATTGTATTTGGCACTAACACCCAAAGTCAGAGAAAAGCTAATAAGTAAAGGGTCCGCTCTGACACTAGATAAAGTGGTGGAGATTACTTGATCATTCAAAACGTGATCTCAGGCACAACTGTCTGATATGGCGAACTGGCAGCAGCACTAACGACTCTAAGGAAACCGTTAATGTAGTTCTGAAACAAAACACGAGAAAAGGAACACAATGAAAGCAACCGTAAAATTATCAACCTTCTGTAGGAACACGTAAGAGCGGAAACTGTGACAGTGCCCAGAGTTCACCTTCCAATTGCCCAGCACGTGATCAGATATTTCTGTCCTGCAAGAAGCCAAACCATTTTGCGAAGCCTCAAGCTGTTGTCTTACGTAGGGACACTAATCGTCTTAGAGATGAGGCCTTTGTATAAATTAATTTAAGCCTTCCACAGGATACTCATAAGAACGTCCTCCTTAAAGCCACCCTGGACATCGGTGCCTGGGAAACACTCCCAATGAGGTTCTGCAGTCAAATGTGCCATAAGAACCTAAAACCTGGTTCCTAATTACCATCGGATATAAACCTCACTACCAGCGGCGGCTCACAGATCAAGCACCACGATACCAATACTATAGCTTGTTCCTTTCCTACAAAGGGGAAAATCGCTTGAGCATCCTTCTACTATGTCACAGACATCCCAGGCCCAGCCATCATAGGCCTCCAGACTTCCACTGACTTGAATCTATTCATATTTTCTAAAACTTCACCACACCCTGCAACGATAAGAAGAAGAAATAACCTATGAAAAAGACAAACAGTACCACGTGATCAGTAATATGAGTCTCGCTAGAAGCACTATTTCTGCCTCTCCACTTTACCACTAAGTGTTGCCAAAACGCTCTAATATACAAGAAAATATTTATTTTCTTAAATCAGTGATCCTTAACTTGTTCAAGCGCGTTCTATTGACATAAGTTGCTACATTCTATATCTGGAAAAAAGACGCGCGTGACCTATGGCGCGTGTGCATACCAATTTAATAAATTTCTGCTAATTATTTATAACACACGCCCTTGTTAACAGGCTTAACGAACTGGCTCCCGAGAGGAAACTGAAATGCATGTTTACTTTTCCTTTGAGCACGATACAGGGCGAAACGATACCGGTTACAGAACATAATCCAACTTAACTGGAAAATGAGAGTTGCAACGCTTATTACTTGATGGTTGAGGACCAGGTAAAAACATTTAATGATTTCCTTTATTCTACTGCACATTAACTTCATTTATTCTCCTGCAGGAATTTGGCACGGAACGAGATCAAAGAGCTCCCGTCAGGGATATTTTCAAATCTACTTTCCTTGAAAACCCTGTAAGTGAACAACGCACTATTTCTATATTTATTATTTTACATGACTGACCTCAAAGGATTCGAAGACCTCTTTTGGCACCTGTGGGTTGGGGGAGGGGGTTCAATGATCGATTAATTACCCATACTGTGGATTCGTTTTTCAGCTTTCTTTTTTTTTTAAAGTAAGTAAAGAGTGTCTTTCAACCACAGTCCTTTAATTGCATAAAATTTAGACTGAAGCAACCATTCTTGGATTAACCGAAATTTATGATCAACGTTCACATTATGAGTGAAAAGTCGCTCAGGCCTACAGAACCCATCGTTTTTTACCATGTTAATTCGGGTCGGTAAATCACTCTCCGTAAAAATTCAACATCCTGAAAACAACGCGCGACGAAGCATAGCAGGAATTCATCAGAGGTCAATTCCCTGTCAGAAAAAAAAAGCACCGAAAATGGGCTTTAAATTTGCGACAAACCACAGGGGACTCACACAATTTTAACGAGCAACATGAGCACGTTTTCCATAAAAGTTCCTGCCACTGGGCTAAGCCCGAAATAAAACACAAGGATGCAACTGGTAAACTCGTCTGTTCAGCACTTACCTCACACTATCACTACTGCGTCGTATGTTTTGTCCTCACTACTGTAACTCTTACCCACCCCCTGGGTTGAAATTGCTCCTTACTTCGGTCGCGCCGAAACTTCTAAATTTAGATGGTACCTAATATCGTTAAAGATTCAAGCACTACACCTCTGCTTGCAAGTCTTATCAGCCATATGTTCCAACAGACTTATGCCAATATGGTTTACGAAGTCATTCAACAGGAAAAGCTGAATCGCTGTTACGGTTGTACTATTCAGCACCCAAATCAAAGACAACATTCGTGTTTTACTGTGATGGATAAAGACGATTCTTGGTTATATTACCGAGAAGACGTTTTGAATGCAGTCCCAAACAATGTTGAAAGTGTGTGCAACGCTCTTGACTATAAGCTTGGTCAATCGTGGGAAATGTAGGTCAGTGAGCTACGAAAGATGCCTTGAACCACTATATTTCTCACTTCAGTTGAGCTAGATGGTTTGATGGTGATCTTCAGAGTCGTATCGCGCGCTATACATGACGCACCTAATGCCCTCAAGAGCAAGGACTTTAGTAACCCACAAGCAGAAATGGAATGCCCTGAACAAGTAGTAAGAAAAGACGAAGAAGCAATGGAAATTGACTCTGTTAGTAATGACATTAAAAACAAGCTTTGTTTGTAAAAGTAATAAAGTGAGTTCATGACTTGATTTTGAGTCAGTGTGTGTTTGTTTTTACCTTAGTACTATACCACTGGAAAAATTGATAAATTTACATGCACATGTAAAATTCTATTTTAACATGTAAATATTACGTAAATCAACTACAGATCACTGTAAATGACATTTTACGGGGAAAATGCCCTTTTACAGGATGTTAAAAGTCACTGTAAAAGAGGTGTAAATATTAGGAGCAGAACATGTAAAAGACAATCCTGTAAAATGCAAAGGTTCTAAAGGCAAGATCATGTGAATATACCGTAAATACTGCCAAAACATTCTGTAAATAACATGTAAGTAAATAAAATAGTCTACTACGACCTGGTAAATATTATGTGAAATCCCTGTAAATCGAAAAGAGAAGGAATCATTTCACACTGTAAAAACACTGAAAATCGAAAACTGAGGGAGACTGAGTTCACCCTGTAAAAACCTTGTAAATCGAAAAATAGTGACCAATTTGACCCTGTAATAACATTGTAAATCGAAAAAGGGAGACTGATTTGTCCCTGTAATAACATTGTAAATCGAAAAGGGGAGACTGGTTTGATCCTGTAATAACATTGTAAATCGAGAAAGGGAGACTGATTTGACCCTGTTTAACATTGTAAATCGAAAAAGGGAGACTGGTTTGACCCTGTAATAACATTGTAAATCGAAAAAGGGAGACCGATTTGACCCCGTAATAACATTGTAAAGCGAAAAAGGAAGACTGATTAGACCCTGTAAAAACCTTGTAAAGCGAAAAAGAGAGACCGATTTGACCCTGTAAAAACCTTGTAAATCGAAAAAGAGAGTCCAATTTGACTCTGTAATATCATTGTAAATCGAAAAAGGGAGACCGATTTGACCCTGTAATAACAATGTCAATCGAAAAAGGGAGACTGATTTGACCCTTTAATAACATTGTACATCGAAAAAGGGAGACTGATTTGACCCTGTAATAACATTGTAAATCGAAAAAGGGAGACTTATTTAATTTGACCCTGTAAAAACCTTGTTGATCAAAATTGACCCTGTGAATCTCGCGGTAATAAGTGAGCTATTAACGCATTTATTTGGCTTTTATTTGTAGATTATTTTTACTGTTAATATTAAAAATACATCCAAATTTAAGCTTTGCATGTAGAGTAGACATAAATGTTAACTGTTCCAATATGTATATCAAGGGTTCTCAAACAGAATCTGCCCAGAGAATACAGGAGATCCTCTTTTGATGTCCTTGGAAACAAAACACACAATTCTTTACATGCAGCTTTAAGGTTCCGCACGTTTGCTGATGTTGTCTTTGCTTTAAAATAATACTGGGCAACTATGACTGCTTGATCCCAAGGTACCTGAAAAAAATGTAATTACCCATTAGGACAAACCTACAAAGTTGGTGAAATACTGTAAAAAGTTTTGTACCTAACTATGAAATTGTTGATATGATTCTTGCAAACAAAACCAGAAAAAAACGTTTACCCCTTTGCCTGAGCTAACAATGCTTACACATGCTCCGGTTGTCTAACACAGCATGTGTACATGTACATGCTCAAATTGTCTGTCCCTGACAGAGTTGACACAGCAGGGCGAGCCAAAGTGTTTATATGGAGAATAGCATGGAGAGAAGTTGGCCCGGCTAGAAAAGTGACCTGACAAGCCCAGAGCCAGCTTTTGTTTTGCATGAAAACTGTTCACCATATTAACTACATAATTAATTTAAGAAAGCTGGCTTTCTCATGCTACAATGTAGCTCGGGTGAGACAAATGAACATTCTACTAAAGACAAATTTTCTCCATATAAATGGGGGCTCAGTGGTTGAACTAGCCTTGCTTAACAAAACAACAAATACTATACTTTTCACTTTCGAGAGATGAATAGAGCAATATACTCCTTATGCATGTTTATGTTAAAATTAATTAGCAAACTTCACCACCAAGTCTCATTATTGGTATACTATAATGAAGTCCCAAGCAGGACAGGAAATAACCCAGGTCTGATTTCCCAGGGCAAAGTAAAAATATAAGTTTTTTCTGTCTGAAAGTGTCACCTTGGGGTGATAATTTCCAGGCAGAAATTATATTAAAACAGAAGACTGCAAGATGAGTAAGAGTAACACAATTAGTTGAAAGCATGAATCAATTAAAAAACCAAGTCCATGCTTAATTGCTCGTGTTACTCATTCAATCATATTGGTCAAATCCAGTAGATACTAGAGCTGTATCCAACACAGATTAATTTTAAGTACTAGTAATCTTACAAAATTTGTTATAATCTATTACTTTCACCCATATGCTAGACAGTACCTTAGAACTTTTGGGGCAATGTTAAGTGGGAAAAGTGAAAACTGAAATTTTCTGGGCAAGTGGATTTCAATTTTTTTTCCTGCCCTGGCAAGGCTTAACAGTTGAGAGAATACCCTTGCACTAAGAGTGCATCAGCGTTTACGCAATTGACATAATCATGCATTAGAGCCATTTCTAGGCACATTAGCTGTCAATAGTTTGGACCAGGAAGGTTTCACAGTTCTCAATATCATGGGTCATGTAGCAGCTGCTCGGAAGAGAAGTCACTAATGTTGCGTTTCCCTGACCCCAAACAATACGAAAACAATTGGAAGAATGACATGCCATTCCTTCCTACGACCAATTAGGAGAGACCGTACGAGCAGCTCCTACACTAACATACGCATTAAAGACCTTTACATGCATAATTATCATAAATGTACAGTGTATAAGAGCTGTAATCAGTTCACTGTATTATTGTAACACAGTAAGTATAATAACATGTGTATGTTAAACAGGTACAACAAAACCTGTGTTCAGCAGATAAACAGATATCTTCACTTTAACGCAAACAGGCTGTCCCAAAATTGCCTTCCTGATTGTTTGAGTAACTTGACTACATGTACAGCTATTTCGAGAAAGGTTGTCAGAAAAAGTACACGCAACAATCCCGAAACGTATTGTGGGTGATTTTGAGCTAACTGTTCTTCTAAGATAATTATTTGCAAGAATGGCACTAGAGGCAATGGACTTATGTTTGCAATTGCTAAAGGAAAGCAACAAAAAGTTAGTACAGTGTCATGATCAGGAACAGTGTATTGATCATATCCCATATTACCTTTTGGGATTGTCACATACAGATTTTTTCTGACAACCTTTCTCAAAATAGCTGTATAGACACCTTATACTGGTACAACCTTTATGATGAACAATATTTTTGCAATGTGTTGTTCCTGGAAATCTCCATTGTTAATTTTGCCTGAAACTACAGCTTTGATGCATAATCAATGCAAAGGGGTAGCAATTTTTCACACCAAGTTTGAACCAATGTTGTTTCCATGCAGATAAATGGACAGCAAATTATATTTGAATAATTGCACAATAAAACTAGTTTAAGAAATACAAAACCAAAAACACATTACCTGGAACATTTCAGCATTACTGAATTCTTGAATGGCATATAACAATTATGCTGTGGTTCAATTTTATCCTTGGTTTAAATCTTTTTTTCTTTGGTTCAAGTTCATTATCATTCATACATGTACATGTAACCCTCAGGGATATCGCTAACAGCCTGCTGTCAGTTAATATCACAGACTAAAAGAGAGCTTACCACCAGGTCAAATTGCAAAGGAAAACAAAGGCATGGGAGAATTTTACAGATGCAGTTGCAGGGTTCTCAATAGATTTTTAAGTAGGAGGTGATCATTGATAAAGTAGGAGGCTCTTCAGCAAAGCGAGATGTGTCAAAACAAAGCAAAGAAAAGCGACTTAAACACAAAGTAAGCGGCTATAAATCCCAAAGTAAGCAGCGATCAATCGCCGGGTGCCGCCTTCTATTGAGAACCCTGCAGTTGAGTAAAAAAGCTGGCTTTACTAATAGAAAAAGCCTGCTTATCTTTTCCTTTATAGCTACATGTACACTGTACAGGCCATCTGATATTGTGCAATGGTGCGATTTCGCACAATTGACCTCGAATCGCATCCGATCGCACAATTGAGGAAAATCGCATAATTCGTGAAAAAATGCTAAATTCAAGTAAAGTAAACAATCAATTCTATAGGAAAATTAATTACCTGACGAGGGAATTCCACGTTAAATCGTGCGATATCGGTTTTCAAGTGCAATTTAATGTGGAATTCACGAGTCAGGTAATGGATTTTCCTTGTATCGCATAATTGAATAAAAATCGGAAAAAAAAAAAAACAGCAATAATATTTTTTTTGTTGTTTTTATCCGAGCGCACCCTCCAAAAAGCCATTTCAAAGTCAACTGTCAGAACTGTCATTACGTTAGTGAAAAGGAAGCATTAGGTCAGCCGTACACGTTTCAACCTTTGACAACTTTTTTTGTACCTTGTGCTTGTTTTACATTTGTTTTCAAACTTTTTTACATGTAAACAAGCTTCACACTAATTGTAAGGATAAATAGAGGTATTTCACTAAATTTACAAGCCGTTTATCTGTAACATCTTTTTTCAAATTGGTCATTTGCTCGAGAAGGAAAATAATTTACACCTTTTGGATCTTCGGCGGCAAAACTGAAAAAAATGAAGTGTCCAAGCGAAAGGACTGAAAGTTTAAAGTCGGGATTGATATAAGGTAATGTCGTCTTTGAAGGTATAATTATGTGACAATTGACCCTGGCACTTCCTCCTTTGTCGCTTCTCCGTTTTGTTTGGTTGAACTTTGGCTTGCCATTTTCTGGGCCGTGTTCACAGGATTTTCTTGTTTTCTCGTTCATGTTGCGAGCGAAAGAGGTTTTTTATGCCTCTCGAAGAATTTGTAGTTCAGTTCAAAACAAGGAAGAACCTCCGGCTCACTTTAAAAAACGCTTTTGTTTGTTTTTAACTCTTCAAAAGGTGACAATGGTTTTGAAAACATTTCATTGTAGAAAAACATTTTTGTAGTTGTTGTGTTAGAATTTGACGATAGTTGTTACGTAGATGTGAAACAATATCGCTTTGATTTCAGAGACAACCAGTGTGGACAGCGGTGTAATGGCATCATGCAATATTAAGCAAGTGTCCTTTTCCTTTTCCGGGTCAAAATAATCCGACAAATTTAACTATTCTGTTTTAAAATAACTGTTTTATTTATCCTTTACATTCAAATTGCCTGTTAAACAACATTAAAGTGGTTTTTCTCCTTTGAAACTTGGTAAAACAATGTAAATTCGCCCGAAAAAATCGCATAATTTATCGCATAATGGTCCTATCTTATTGCACAATCCACCCTAAAAATATCGCACAATTTCTTATTTTTTATCGCACCCTATCAGATGGCCTAACTGTAAATCCCTGCATAACCCAACCCAAACAAAAAGGAAAATGAAATTTAAACCAAGGTTAAAATTAAACCACAACATATAATTATTTATAACATAACAAAACTAAATCACGCGCTCTGTTTGGTCAGTTAGCACTACCATTTGCCTGTGGGTGCACGCCAAGAAACTGAGCTAGCACGGTAAAATTTAGGCAAATTCAACAAACCTCCTCTCCTGACGGTAAAATACACCAATGAAATGCACAGATGAAAAGTGGAAGTTAAAGAAAATACTATGCTGTCGTTTTGAAGGAAAAAAGACAAAAGATCAAGCGACAAATTGGCCCTGGATGAATTAATCACTGTTTTCCTCGCGGCTAGAATCGGCTGAAGGATAATCGAGCAAGCAAAGATTTTAAGGGACTGTGCAATAATTATCAGGAGGGAGAGCTGAAAAACTAGAGGGGGGGGGCATTACATAAAATTGCTGCCAAGATAGGGGGGCTCAAAGTAAAATCACTCATTTGACGGAGGTGGGGCCTTAAGTTTTCTTCAAAATGTAAATAAAATTAAACGCAATAAAAGATTCTCAATACAGGCATCATGATAGACTGTAACAAATATCAATACGAACAGCTGTTGAACGATTATTGAAAATATTCCATCAAAATGAAAAGCAAATTCACAACTGATCAATTTTAACCCGTCTTCTAATTAATTGAGCTGATCCTATGTAAAGCAAAAATCATGAACTTGTTTTTCAGCTTTCCCCATAAAACAATGGGAATCAAACAGATCTCGTAGACAAGCTTTGCCCGTTTTTGATGTGAATAAAAGTAACTTTTCTTCATCAACTGAATGGATTTGCTGAAGTCCATATATCTGTCTCATAACAAAGTTTAACAGGCTCTCCTCCCAAGGATCTAAATATAATGCAAGCTCTTTTTCGTCTGTTATTTGAAGCGTTCAATCTCCTGTTCTTTGATTTTTTTCTCTGCTCCTTTCTCTTTCTGGCTTCAGAAGTTTTAGATTTTGAGCCAATGTGGCAAGCACCCCAGTACTTAGCAAATGCTTTGTCTAAATCTTCAATCAAGCGATCAACATCCTTCTCAATACTAGATGTTACATAATAACGTTTGTCATTATTGAAGCTGCGATGGCAGCTCAGTCCAGTTTTGAGTTTACCAGTGTTTTCAGAGAAGAGGCTGGGTGGGTGGTGGGAGGGGGGGCGGTGCGACGTTATTTTTAACATAACAGAGGGGAGTTAGAACTAATTTTTTTTTTGTTTTGGAGGGGGGGTACTGTCTAAGTTTTTGCTAGATAACTCTAGTTTTTCAGCTCCCCCCTCCTGATAATTATTGCACAGTCCCTTAAGGTACATTTTGTGTGTTTTTTATAGAAGAAAAAGTCTGTTTGAAATGTAAATTTATCAGTTAGCATTGTGTTATATTGACTTTTTTGTCAAGCTGATGCTAAATTCAAGCAAATATTTTAGGAAACACGCTCAAATTCGAGACAGCATTGTTTTGAAGTTTTCATCGCATCGATTAAAAATTTTAGTTGAGTTTCAACGGGTTTATTACGCTGGAATGAGCGAATTTCATTTGAGTACAGAAACATTTGGGTTTTCAAATAAATTTTTCAAAAAATAACTTTGGTGTGTATTATTTTGTTCTTCAGTCTTCATTCATAACAGCCGTTCAGAGAACGGTCAAAAAACAACAGCTTCAGCGCCGGCTGTGTGTCGGCAAATTTCAGTGGCGACTTTGACTTTTATAGCTGGATTTCCCCAGACTGATTTCGATACAAAGCTAGTTAATTTCTTTTTAAAATTAGTGTTACATGTTATTCTAAAGGAATGACAGTCAAATTTTCTCATTTCTACTTTACGTTTATTTCAAAAATTGTCACATAAATAAGCTTGATAATTATTTCATTTATTCAGTTTTAGCTTATTTTTTAGAGTCTTTTTAGCTGGTGTTTATAGTTGCAGCGCAGCTATAGTTTTCCCTCATAGTTTTACCCTAATATTAAGAACAAGTAGACAGATGCCATTCATAATAACAACAAAAAACGTTTTGCAATGTACCTGAAGATGGAGAACGGTTGATTCAGCGAAAGAAAAACTCAAAGGCAAGTTTTTGAAAAACATAGAACATGATTTGTTTACGCGCGGGCGGATGGCAGCATACATGAACTCGTACTGATGACTCAACCGAAGGCAAATGGAAAATAATGTTTTTCTCTTTTGATTATGTTATAAAAGAAATAGTAAATGCTGCAGCTGTGCAACCATGGAGTTATGGATGCACTTGGGAGGTTTGTTAAGCACTCAAGAGCTAGAGTTGCACTCGGCTGTCACCTCGTGCGACTCTTACGCTTTTTTCGTGCTTAGCAACCTCCCGCATGCATCCATAACTCCATGGTTGCACGCTGCACGTTTACCATTTCTTTAATTGTATTAGCTGCATGTGTACATTTACCTTGTGTTCGTCAACTGGAACTAGAACAAGGTGCTCAAATGCCTTTGAGGGTATAAACTACGTTTAATACCCACAACAACTCAGCTGTGCAATTCCACCTATCAAAATGACAATTTTAATTAGAGATGCTGATTAGATATAACAGTATAACTTGATTAATGTAAATGTTACAGGTGAAAATAAATTCAGGTAAAAACTTTTTAACCTTGGTTGATTCTCAATTTCTTTTGTCTCCTAGCCATAATTTTCATGAGCTAGGTTTAGTGCAAGAATAACCTTAAGATGCCTTTAAAGAGAGATAAAGTGATTCTGAGAGATAGAGGCCAATTTTTCCTGCGAACAAATAATGCAAGAATCAGGATTATGGCTCCAAGGCATATCACTGAAAACAGTATCCCACTAAGGATACTATTAAAAGATTAGCACAAGGGGATATAAAGGGCATCCAAAAGCAGTCTTTGGTCAAACACAAAAACGTTTCTCAACGATCTCTCAGGCTACAGGTAAAAAATCAGCATCTTTGTATACATTGTTTACATCGCATGTCCATTGTAAATCATTCTTTTCACCAAAATTAATGGTGAACTTGATTGTCATTCTTAACATTAAATATAGACCTTCGGAAAAAATAATAAAAGAAACTGCCGTGCTATAAATGCTTTCTTAGGAAATATGGTAATCTCAAGGTTACCAAAAACTAAAAGATACAACATGTAAACAAATAGAGAAATAGATAGCAGGGCTGTGATCTAGCAGAGCCCAGTGGCCCCTGGCACGTAACTTTTGCCCTAGGGCGACTAGAAAATATCAGATTTTTCATACAAATCATATGCTGGGCACCCTAGATTTTACAGTTTCAGAGCACTGGGCTCCCTTCAATTTTCCTTAGAGCACAGCATTGGATAGATAGCAACCTTTAAAAAGCCACCCTTAACCTCCAACCCAAAATCTAAAACTCCAACCTTGGCGGGCAAAAAATTAATTTCGGAAATGTGGAAGCTTCTACATGAATCAGAGAGTTAACCAGCACCAAGAGTTTTGTGACTGTTATCAGGAGTGACAGCATTGCTGCTAGTCCTTCCCCTCAAATGTGGTCACTGTTTCCAAAAAATGGGAAAGAAAAAATTCAAATTCATACCAGCCAGTGAATCGTTAAACCGTGATAAAATGGTTCTGGACTGGTAATCACAGAGATATTCTAGAAGATGCTCCCCAAGACTTCGCCACAGCAATTTATAACAAAATAACTATATGACCCTGTATTATGTAGTTGCTCTGACTAGCGATCGAGCGTGGTCACTCAGTTTTCCTGAGACTGCACAGCAGCAGCGGTCAGCTTTGGCACAGGCACACCAAGTACAATTTTCCCTTGTTTCCATATAAACTTTAAGGTGGCTCGATACAGTTTTTTCGCGTGAATACCTCCCACGTTTGAGCGTAAATTACGTCGCCATAAACAAAGATTTGGAAAAATTAACACCACAGTTGTATTAAATAAAGATGAAACTTTGTTATGATCAGGGTTGCAATGACATCGGAGTTGTCATAGCAACGAAATGACGCCATTACCTATTTTACTTGCAGCAGTATATCTCGGCACTGGAAACTGTTCTTCCAAAATCGTTTACTGGAGCTTTTCCCTACAATAGCCGCTTCGATGTTCGTGAAGTTTAAGCGAAATCTGTAAGAGCGTTATCGAGATATTTTGGGAAGAAGTTTTTAAGTTTAGAAATACGGTAAAAAATGGACAGTCTTGATGTTCGACTGTTATCTGTGCTAAACGAAGCGCTTTTGACATGCAATTTCACCTCATAGTAGTTTCAATCTTTTTAAAAACGTGTGTGAAAGATCATGGAGATACCTCCAGCCGATTGCTAGAAAGAAGGATTTGATTAGTATGTATCGGGGCGCTCTTATTAGAAATATGTAAACATTTCGGTCTACTTTAACAAATTAGCGAATAATTTTTAAACCGCTCGATAAATTTTTTAAAAAATTCAAGAGTCTTGAGATGAACTGTCCTTTTATATGACCTCTTAGTTTCAAGATTATTGATATATTGTAAGGTAGTAAAATAAGGGCTTCAATTCGCTAATATTTTGTCAGAAATTTTGTCTTTACAAGAGAGTCTCTGATTATTCAGGGGTATTGTGTCAAGGTTTCATTTTCACGTGAACAGCAGTAACTAACAATACACTTGACATATGCAAAAATGCTAGGTATTGTTGTGCACGAAAATATGTAAGTCTCTTATCCTAGTCCTCTGGAGATGAGAAAATTGATGTGTATACCTCTCCATCACATTATATGATTTCAAAACCCATTAAACTGACGGCTTCCTGGCTTAAGTTTGCTGCTCTGCCTCGAAAGCATCGAAAGCGTCTGTATAATGAGGAAAATTTTACCTGTAAATTTGTTCTGATGAGGCTCCCAGCTTTTGGGAGCCACGTGACAAGTCGCAAGCAGGGTTCTTCCTTAAATCAAGACAGAGAACCCTGGGAACGAGGTTGTTTTTGTGAGACCTGCCGAGCGGATAAAGATTAATCTTTTACTACTCCGATACTACAAGGAGTTGCAGACCTGTACCTTTATGGCTACGAAAGCCATTTAGCAGAATTAGTTATTCTTAGCTTGATTCCATGTATGTAAAAGCAAACATTTCGTAGAGGGGTGCTCTTATTGATTGCAAGTCAGGTCAGATTTTTTTTTTCTTATACAGTATTTTACCTCTTGCAGTAAGACCCCGTTAATACGGCCAATTTTTTTTTTTGGCTCATTGGTGACCTTATTAACGGGGTTCCACTGTATATTGATATTTATTGCTTGCCTTTAAGGCAAATGTGCAAATGTGTTTTATTGGTCACCTAATGGCGACATGCAAGGACACAAACTAATAATGTATACATTATGCCGAACAGACGCTGTTTGCAGATAAATTCCGTAGTTTTCCGCTCATGTTCTTGCTATGTTTTTATGCAGAAGTTGGGCTTTTTATTCCTCGTAAAAGGAGTGAAAATTTCAGCCATTTTCTCCACCTTTACAAAAACAACTGAGCTAAAGCAACCTTGTCCCCCGGGCGTCCCGGTTGCCGTCCTTTTTACTGGCGATAGCTTGTTCTATTGATGTTATTTTATTAAATATTGCAAAATGTCTCCCAGATTTGGTCAGCGCTAGCTGCTTATTGAGGATATGCCGTGGGATTTGAGAGTAATCAGAAACGAAAAAAAATAATGAATAATAATGTATATTGTTCATTGGTTCCCTTTTTGGGTGATCCAAGTGCACCTTATGCTTTTAGAATAGCGCACGCGCACACATGCCCATCCATGCATCCCTCCCCCCACCGCGCAAACAACGTTGGATACGTGTATCTAGAATTTTTCTAAAATCATTTTCACCTCGTATGAGGAGTGGGGGTGGGAGAATTGCCAGCACTGTCGTGCGCGGGTCGCAACAGCAACCCACACAATGTTAGAGTTCTATCCGACGAAAATAACATCATCAAGCGCCGCGTCAGGAAGGCCATTGAAAAGGAAATGGCCGATTCGAGAAAACACACACGATGACCTCCGCAAATGTTTTACTAACAACACGACTAGCAAAAGTGCGGGAAAAAAAAAGTTACAATACAGACAAACTACCTAAACACGACTGCAAAAACGAAATTCCAGAAAACGATAAGAAACTGAGGCAGCTTATGTAAGGAGAAATTTTCCATGAATTCTTTATTTGGCTCGAATATCATATATAGCTTTCAAATATTCGCTTTGACGTTGTTCTTAGTAATTCATACTGAATTTGCATGAATAAGTTTTAGCTCCGCAAAAAGGCTCGTGCCATTTTTATTATCCTTTGTTCCATTTGCTTTGTGTTCGCTAGGTAATAATCATAGAAAAGCCAACAGTGTTCCTTAACAAACAAAACTAATTGCTCGTTCTCTTTTCAGTTATATACATTTTACGTCAATGTTGACTCTTGAAAGAATGCTTAATTTCTTAATAATGGCTTATTTGACTTCAGTCTATTTTTCGTGAGTTAACTACCAGACGACACCTATTGATGGTAACGCCTTTGATACAGGTGTACCTCGTTCTAATTGCAACTTAGTTATATTTATTTGCGAAAATATATTTCATTAAATTGTTAGTTAAGGAGAGGTGATAACCGAATTTTGAATATGAAAGGTTTTTGCTGTCTTGTAATTTTAAGAATAGATCGGTTTTTGTTTAAGGTGAAAACTTCCAATTAGTCTGCGCTTTTCCTGTTTAAACAACTGATAGCTGAACTTGCAATTTAATTCATATCGTAACACTTTGTACACAAACGCTGTTTTGCTGACCTGGCTAGGTCTTTGTCTCAGTACTTCTACTTTCTAAAATAGCAAAAGTAACAAAAGATTTCAGGTTAAAAATAGAAGTTATATTTAGTTTTCATTTAACTCTAAGTGATTTCTGTTTATATTTCTATTGTATTCTTTTGTCTTCAATGGTTGTAAAAATCATATATAAGTAAGTTAGTTTTACTGATTTTTCGATTACATTGCCGATTACATCAACGATTACATTGCCGATTACATCGCCGATTATTTCTCCGAGTCCTAGCCGAGTTATTGCTGTTTGATCCGCTGAAGAATAAACGCTGTTGGAACCAAGTTTAGTCTGTTTTATCTACTGCTGTACCAGTTAGTGGTCTGATCCCCGACCTCGAGAGAAGTGACGGCTCTTCCCCGCAAGCGAGTTGCCATTTGAGTCTAGTTTTCCCCAGTTTTATCGTGAGTCAAGCACCTAGTTCCTGTCGAGCCTTAAATTCGTTTCAGAGTGGAAAAACCTTCCGTCACACTTACCAAATGCTGAGGATGTTAACAAAGGTTTGGGGTTCGGGGAACGGAGAAAACACTGCTGACACGGATAAACCAACACAAATAGCGACGCAAAAAACTCTGCATAGAAAAGGGCGGGATAAGAAACTTTATTATTCCACTATTATGTCATTTTACCATATAAGGTCAAGAGAACAAGCATAATACGAGGCCGTAATACACCGTAGTGTCCTGGTTTAACCGGTTTACAACAGGGCGAATACCGGCGGATGCGGGGCTCGGAAAAATACTACGGAACTCGCAAAATATCCAGTTCCGCACGTATTATATGCTAAACCATTGAATAAGGTGTATATATACGACGAAATTTACATACAGCGCATAAAAAAAATTTACAAAATACCAGAGTGAGACAAAGAGACGAAAAGAAAACAATTTAACAAGTAAGTGCAAGTAAAAACGAAAGCAAAAGGAAAAATTTACCACAACAACCTTGGGGTTTGGCTGAATTTAACTTAACATTCAGGAAAGTAAATACGACAAAATGAACTTAAATTATTAAACAGCTCATTAGGCCAAGTGTCCGCCGATTTGAAACGGGTTATTTTAATCAGTCTCTATAAAACTCCCAAGTTTCTATAAACACAGTTTTAAACGGCTTCCTCAAGCAAACATAGCTTAGAAATTGGTCTAGTTAGAGTACAGTTTTTCGTTTTCATCCCTGCTACTCGGACTTGCCGTCTCGTCAAATAAGAGTAGTAAATGAGTTTCCTCGAAGTCCGCACCAGAAGCCATTATTGATGACGTCATCGAGTATCCAGAAATGGTTATGGCCCGGACTGTTAACCACTTTTTTCTGGAGTTGATGTGAGGGGAATCGAAACATAAGACTTAAGCTTAAGTGCGTAAAATATGATCTGAATATGGCTGTACAGAAATATTACACGTACAGTATATGAGTATCTTGTTAGCTTTAATCTGTTACAATGCTTCGCTACATATCGTACCTCACTGTACACTGTAAAGACTGGTCCATCTTCCGCTTTGATGTAGCTGACGATCTTTTTCCCTGTAAAACTATTACAGCATTGTAAATTCCCCAGAAACTCGCCTTTATGGTGGCTGTTGATTACAGAAATTTACTCGATCAAAGTTCGATTGGTTTGTTACAGCGCTCACGCTGTAAAACATCCTCGGAGACCCAGGGGTAGTCAGTCGGGCAGGGTTAAAAGGCGCGACAAAAGTTTTCAATTATGGGCGGAAGAGCTCCTGGGTACCGACTCTCACCGGACCATTTCCAAACGGTCAAGCGAATGCTGGCTCCTGATTGGGCACAAAAAATGCTTTGTATTATTGTGCCCAATCGGCGAACAGCATCTCCTCAGTTCTTTTCGTGAGTTCGTATATGACTCGATCACTGCTTGTCTGGCCCATGCACCAAAGAAATGCACACAGTCAGGAATCTTTCACCTTGAAATAAACGCTACATTTCAAAATACTGGTTGTCTTAACACTAGAGCCTAAATAAGCTAACAACGTTGCAGCGACAAATCGCTTTGTGTGTACTGGAGAATTTTTGTGAAAATCTTTGTCGCTGCAACAGAATTTGTCGCCGCAACAAGTCGCACAAATTCAGTCCGATTTGATTTTTTGCGACTTGTTGCAGCGACAAAATTCTGTTGCGGAGACAAAGATTTTAACAAAAATTCTTCAGTACACACGAAGCAATTTGTCGCTGCGACGTGTCGCCTCACCTTGTTGCTGCAACTAGTCGCCCGACCTGTGCACATGGAGTGATCTGTCGCCGCGACGTGTTGCAGCAACTTGTCGCCTAGTGTGTACCGACCTTCACACACAACCTATCTTTTTTACTTCAGGTTTTCCCACGCAACGTAATTAAGATTGATTGACATGCTTCGCCTTTCTCAAAGCTTGGAAACGGCAAGTTCGCTAAGCCAGTTTTAATGAGATGCAAAGTAAAGTTACTTGAGATTTTGCTTATGCCTTCACGCGCGCATTTTTGGTTAAGTAAAACTTAGCAGCCTAGTGTAAAGACAACCACTGACTACATGAAAACTAAAGACGCTTTTCCAAAAATACAAGCTTTAGCTTACAACAGCTATTCACGCTTGCATCGATCACGCCTTCGTAAATATAGGGAGTTTAATATGGCGCGACAGCTGACAACCACGAAAACGTCGCATGAAGAGTGAACTCACATTTTTTCAGTCTCCATCGTGATTATTCCAACTCACTTACTTTGTCAAATGCAAGCGAACTCCTCTGGAATTGAATTTCTCTCAACCATTTCCAAGTTCATAAAGAGAAAGAAACTTTTTTCACTGCTTGTTTACGTCCTTCACAAAACGTGAAATTAGGCATTTTCACGTGGTAGTCGTGCAGTGACGGCAAAGAAATATATGCAAAAAAGCGTGATGCACGTGCAAAGTTGTTGTTTTGCCTTGTCAAGCTATTGCTTTTTTTACTTTTTCGTCGCCGCTTCATCTTAAACTTCCTATTATTTACGATACATTGTGATCCGTCAGAAACAGAATTTTCTCAGTCCAAATCGGCTCCTGCTGATAGCATCCGAAACGTTTTTCGACTCATCGGTAGTTCCTTCGTTTCTGGTTAGGAAAGCTTGGTGAACGAAGCAACGAACCTGGCAACTGTGGCGAGATAATAGTCGTCGTGTACGAACTCACGAAAAGAACTGAGGAGATGCTGTTCGCCGATTGGGCACAATAATACAAAGCATTTTTTGTGCCCAATCAGGAACCAGCATTCTCTTAACATAACATAACATACATGTTTATTCAAACTCATAATGACCACATGAATTTGAAAGGGAGAGTCTAGAGGTTAACCCTATGAATAAAACTCTCCTAAAAACAACAAACAATAAAAATTACAATAAAAATTACAACTTTAAAAAGGATTTGAGTTTACATTTAAAAAGTTCAAGGGAACCGGCTTCAACAACATTACTAGGTAAATTGTTCCAGTAACTAATTACATTGTTAAAAAAAGAATATTTAAAACAGTTGATTCTAGATAATTTACAATAAAGCTTAAACGAGTGATTTGCCCTAGTGGATTTGACTTTTGCGAATTGAAAGAATTCCTCAAAATCCAAGTGTGATAAGCCAAACACGATCTTATAACATTCAACAAGAGAGGAATATGTCCTACGACTGGACAAAGATGGCCAATGTAACGAGTCACAACGCTCTTCATAAGACATATCACCTCTTTTTTGCCTAAGAGCTAATCTTGACGCGCGTCTTTGCACGCTCTCTATTGCATGAATATCTTTGACAAGATATGGGTTCCAGACTGGAGCAGCATACTCTAGAAGTGGTCTGACCAATGTTTTGTAAAGCAATGAAAAAGTTGTTGTATTAGCTGTTCCAACAGACCGTCTTATTAGCCCTAGGACTTGGTTCGCCTTATTCACCATGGTACTAATATGTTCACTCCAAGTAAGATCTTTTGATATAATAATTCCAAGATCTTTAAAGCTCTTGACATCTTTTAAGGCCGTACCTAGTTTATAATTCGTAGTCGATTTGTCACGAGAATGCGTTATTCGCATTGCTTCACACTTTTCCTCATTGAAACGAAGTTGCCATTTTTTCGCCCATTTACCAAGATTATTCAAATCAGTTTGAAGGTATTGTTCATCGAGACTAGGGTTGAGAAGCTCTCTGTAAGTCTTAGTGTCATCCGCAAATAATTTAATTTTTGAAGAGACACTATCAACGATATCATTTATATATGATAGGAATAAAATTGGACCAAGAATAGTTCCCTGTGGGGTACCAGATATCACAGGTGCCCAATCAGAAAAAGTCCCTCTTACAACAACTCGTTGCTTTCTACACGTGAGGAAATGCCTCAACCAGTTAAGAAGTTTGCTCTCAATACCGAGGCTATATAACTTTATGAGTAGACGCTCATGAGGAACACTATCAAAAGCCTTTGCGAGATCAAGAAATACAACATCTGTTGCTACAGATGAATTCCTAGATTTGGCGAAGTCATGAAAAGTAGAGAGTAATTGGGTCACAGTAGACCTACCCTGCAAAAAACCAAATTGGTTTTTGTTTATCACGTTATGGTCTTGCCAAAATGACGTTAACCTATCGCGTACGATTTTTTCGCTGATTTTGCATATCATGGATGTAAGCGAAATTGGTCGATAATTCTCCCTCAAGTGTTTAGAACCTTTCTTATGAAGTGGGACAATGTCAGCTGATCTCCAATCTTCGGGCAAATGGCCCAGCAGGAAAGATTTGTTAACCAGAAATGAGATCGAGGGCGCCAATTCGAACGCACATGATTTTAAAATTACTGGTGAAATTCTGTCTGGACCCGGGGACTTGTTCGTTTTAAGAGACTTAAGATGCTTTAAAATTTCCTCAGTAGTACAGGAAATATAATTAAGTTTCTCACAAACTAAAGGCTCTAAAGAAGGCAAGTTGGTGAAGTCCTCGGAGGTAAAAACAGATGAAAAATAGGAATTAAAACTACTAGCAATACTCTCATCGTCAATCAGTTCTTTGTCACCAACCTTTAAAGATACCAGAGTGTTCGTACCGTTACGTTTGCTTTTAAT
Source organism: Porites cylindrica (assembly GCA_964035525.1). Taxonomy (NCBI): domain Eukaryota; kingdom Metazoa; phylum Cnidaria; class Anthozoa; order Scleractinia; family Poritidae; genus Porites; species Porites cylindrica. Next base: position 23,226,919 of record OZ037778.1, on the reverse strand, counting down.
ATAATTCCAGAAAGGCTTGGAATTACCAGAAACTGCAATATCAGAGGCCATATTGTTGATATACGTCCATCGAGCTAAGTTACATTCTCTTTTCACGACATTGTTCAGTTTTCTGTACTTCTCCCAAAGGGCTGGATTGCTGCTTTTTCGCGCTTTGTTATACAACAATTTCTTTTTTCTGCACAACCTAATAAGATCCTTTGTTATCCAAGGTGCATTACATTTTTTCTTGCCCCGGCGCACGGGTATGCATTCATCCATATCCATAAATAAAAGATCTTTCCAGCAAGACCAGTTGTATTCAATGTCATCATCGAAAAAAGCACAGTTCCAAGGAATGCAAGCCAATAACATCTTTAGGTGTGCCCAGTCAGTTTTGCCATATGAATAGAAACATTTCCGAGATTTACGCTGGGTGTAGGGTGATCTTAAGATCTCAAAACTAAGAGAGTTATGGTCGGAGAAGCAATCGCCAACAACAAGACGATCAATGATATCTGGCGAGGATGTGATTAACAAGTCTAGAATATTTTGGTTCCTTGTAGGCTCACTGACCAGCTGTGTTAAGAAATTGTCCTGAATTATATCAATTAAAAGGGCGTGATTGTGAGATTGTTGTAAAGCTCTATTACATGACCACTCGATCTCCGGCAAGTTAAAATCTCCAACCAGAATTAAATCCGCGGTTGAATCAAGTCCTTGAATAAAGGTCTGAAGGTCTTCCAAAGGCTTAATATCACTTCCCGGGGGTCGATAAAACACGCCGATAGTTATCCGTCGGTTGGAAATGGTCCGGTGAGAGTCGGTACCCAGGGGCTTTTCCGCCTGTACTTGAAAACTTTTGTTGCGCCTTTTCTCCCGGCCCGACTGACCGCCCCTGGGTCTCCGAGGATGGCTGTAAAAATGGTCAGCAGTGAAGTTCGAATTGCAGGCGCGGTCGCAAGGCAAACCGGTTTGAGGGCGGTTCAAATTGAAACTAACGGCTTGGACAGTGTTGGGTTTTGTTAGCTCTGATTGTAATTTTAGGAAGAATCTTCGGATTCAAAACATGTTTTAACCTTTAGCGCAAAAGTTTGAGAAACGTCACTTGTTGCCCGACTCTGAGGAAGCATAATCGATCGCTTGTTTTGTGTGCATAACATGTAACGAAAACTTCACACCGCTGGTATCAGATCGTCGGCTGGATTCGGGAAATGATTTTAGGTGAGTTTTGTTTTTAATCATTCTTAAGTAGTGCTTGTTTATTGTAGATTACTTGCTACTAAAGCGAAATAATCATAGTTTCGTTGTTGTGTGCTAAGGCACAGTCAGACAGAGCCGCGATTACAGTTCAAGTTGACCATGATGTAAGAAATATAAGCTTTGCGGAACACAATGTGACAGAAGCTGTGCATGGTCTTTGTTAAGTTTATTTTTAGCCATTCATGATGTTTGATGGGCATGACGATCCTTTTTTTCAACCGACAAATCAGTTTCTTCGACGAACGGATTCACTCGGGAAAAGCCATACGAGGGTCATGACCTTGATCAGAACAGAAATGAAACAAGTAAATTATTTAGACACCGGATGTGCATGTCACCAAAATGAAAGTCTTGTTTGACACAAAAAGTCTCACTATTCTAACCTTGAAATTGTTATGCATCAGTCAATTCCAGCTGCGCCCAGAGTTATATGTTATGAATAGTTTTATGAATATGAAAGGATGCTTTTCAAATAATATCAACAGAAATTTGATTCAATGACCAAAAACGTTGATTCACTTTGATAGCTCCAGATTTCGTTATGTAATTCTGGCTTGATAGGCAATGAAGAAATGCATGCATAAAATCAAGAACATACCTTTACGTGGCCTTTGAGCCAATCTGTTCTCTTTCCCAGTAAAATCCTCTGTGTAGTTATATTCTGATAGGAAACCACGTGCGTGTCAAAAGCTGAGCCCGGGAATGGCTGCGAGGTTGGCAAATGCCCGGCCCCTGAGCAGCACAAAATTTGCAAATGCCCCACCCCCGGGACAGGCAAGGCAGGCAAATGCCCTGTAGTAGCCTGGGGGGACGCTGGGCGCAGCTGGAATTGACTGATCCATTACTCCGTTGTTCTGATCATTAAGCACTAGAGCATATTATTTTCCCTCAAAGCAAGGGATTCTTTTTTTAATAGGGGAAGAAGTTGATCTTTGTCTGCACTACTGTAGCTGGCTTAGCTAGGGTAGAAAAGTTGAACTACAGTGTGCTTTTTTATATGGTTGGCTCTACTGATGGAACTGTTCAAAATTCAGTTCAACAAACCTGACAACTGTAAAACAGTAGTTAAATATTACATGTATGTATTAAAGCAGATTGTTTACAATCATGCCAGGATAAGCAGGGATGTAGCCTGTGGACAAGTGCCCCCTCTCCTCAGTAAAAATCAGAGAAGGGGCGTCTGTGATTCACCATTGGTAATTGTGTATGGAGGCCACTTGATTTTTCCTGTATGTGGAAAATGATTTGATTGGCTGTTATCTGTAGATCACTACAGTGTGTACATCATGTAATTGAGGGATTTTGATTGGCTTTAGGGCCTGTCATCAAAACTCAAGCAAAACATAATGCTAAGGTCACGTTTGACACTTCCATGAGCTCACTAGTCATGTCTGACGTGTCAACACTTTATTTCAAGCTAGCGGCATATCCAGTGGGAAGGCTTGCATAACAACATGGATCTTTTCCTTCAATAAGGGCTTGCAAGAACAATTTCTTGCTGGGTATAGAGTAATCCTATTTTAAAAATGTCTCACTCTCTCAGTTGATCGATGGAAATAAGACACATGCACTGACATTTTGAGAACTGGAATGACATGAAACATGAGCCATGGAAATTTTGGTCAGCGGAAACTATTTTTTTAATTTATGCAAAGTTTTTCCCATACACGATTAGCAGCAGTGAATCACAGATGCCCCTTTTCCAATTTTTACTAAGGGGAGGGGGTGGTCTGTACACAGGCTAGCATGGATGTCGTTAAGAGCTGGCTGCCGGCTAGTTCAACCAGCTGAAAAACAGCTTACCACCAGCTGAATTTGCAAACCAAAACAAAGACATAGGGGAATTTTAGAGATGCAGTAGAGCAAAAAAGCCAGCTTGACTTCTAACAGAGCCTGCTTATCCATATATTTCATGAATCGACTATTTTAAAAATGATATCCTTTTGTGTGGCTTGCATCATTAAAACCGTTGTTTTATTATTTAAGGATGGATCAAATATTCTACATGAAATCTTGACCTGTATTCTGCTGTTAATTTTGTTTAGATGTTGCTGCATTTCAATATTTATTGTACTTACCAGATGGATCTGATGGCTGAGGAAACAACAGTGACCAAAGATAAGATTTACATTTGTTGTTATTGTAACACAACAACTTTAGTTTTCACTTAAATGATTTGTCTTGTACAGCTGTTCATTTGCTATTACCTAAAATAAACATCTGTATTGGCCTTGAAAATGAGCTTTTTTATTTGTCCAAACTAAATAGGATGGAACCGTTGAAATTTGTTGTTCATTTTCAATGGTGAAATTTGGAACGTCATGATTGCAGCCTGGAATGGAGATACAGTACTACTTGTATTTACATGTATTCCAGATGAATTTTGTATTGCAATGATACTTTTTTTGTCATTAATGGCCTTATTTACACTGTAGTACACCATACTAAAGTGCAGTCATGTTAAAATGCAGACTGCAGACTGTGCAGACTGAAGATTTTTTTTAAATAAGCCCTGAGAATAGTAATTAGGGTTAAGCACTGACTCAACAAACAGTTAGCTTTTATTTAGGGTTAGGGTTGTTGCTACATGTATATAGCTTCAAATTATCCAGCCAACAAATCCTCAGTGATGTATTTGATTTAACAGTCGAGAATAGTTTAAGACTAAATTTTCATGGTGGCCATGTCTCTGTCTTTCCCATGAAAAGAAAGCCAGGGGAATAATTCATGGGTAATGAAAATGTCATCAAAAGCCATTTCATTTTTCATGAACCATTAATATTCAACCGTTCACGGGAAACTCATGGTTTTTTTATGGGGCATGAATTGAAAACCCCATAAATTCTGACACCATGAAAAATAGATTTTCAATTCATGGCTTTTTCATTATCATTAAAAAGCCATGAAAAAAACATGGTTGGCTTCATTTTATTTCCTGGCATTTTCATGGGTTTTTTGTTTGTTACAGTTTTTTCATGGGCCATGAAGCGTTGAATATTAAGAGGATTTTCATGCTTTTTTCATGAGATTCTCATGCCATATTCATGGTATTTTTTCGTGAAAAACCCATGAAAATTTCCCATTAAAATCTCCTGAAAAACCTATGAAAAACATGTGAATTTACCATGAAAAATTTCACTGGATTTTCATGGGTTTTAATCGAAGATCGATCAGCTTCCGCCTGGAATATTTTCGAATCTGTCATCGCTACACTACTTGTAAGTAAATCGTGGATTTCTTTGTCTAGAGTATTATTTAATGTGAATCTCTTAAGTGCCATTGTCTGAGAAAACCGGGCAGAGGCCACGGATCGAGGTCAACCGATTCCTCTCATCTTTCGGCTGTTTTCAACCTTCACTGAGACAGGATGAATGGCAGTATTCTTAAACTTCATCAGCTTTTAGTTTCCGAGATCAGACCACCCCCCCTAAAAACCAGCCGACAGCAACTGAAAATACGTGTAATTTAGATGCGTTTTAGCCTTTCGTAACACCTTAACTTCGGCAACGCGTAAAATTTTTTCTCGCGCTGCAAATACCTCCAACTTCAGGATACTATCATTTCGATAGACCTGCTATCATTCTAGGTCATCAACGGCCACTTCCAACCATTTATCAATGTCTCAAAGGCAAAATAATTTGCACATAGAAAAAGTTTGAAATATTATTTGCTTGATGAACCGTTTTTTCAAAAATCGTTTTCTCACAAAGGCGGCAGTTTATGAGGAAATGAAATACTTCTTTGTACTCATTATTACCCCTACTATACATGTAAAAAAACGGAAGTTTGGGACCTGGTAAATTACAAACGTTGTTAACGAGAGTCCATTTTATCGCCAATATCGGGCGAAAGATCATGTCACGGAAAGTTTGTCACGCATTCTAAATTGACCGAGACTTAAATAAATCTTACTGAGAAATTCGGTACATCACAAAATACAAAATTCAGCTTCTTATTAAAAAAAGAAAGTTTATAAAATAAGGCTATCCGTCAAACATCAGCATTCTTTCTTTGAAAACTGTTTCCGTTTTGTTTACATTTGCGCGATGGCACAACGCCGGTTTTACAGTCCGCAGATTCTTCGGGAAAAAATAATAAAAAGTAAAAAACGTCTTTCGGGGAATTTTCGATATTAACTTGGCTATTAGAATGACGGCTGAATTCAACTGACAAAAACTTTGATATATTAATTTTTATGGGGCTCTCTTTTAGAGAAACTTGAATAAGTTTTCTTTACTTTTTTGGATTTCACCTGTCAGTCATCCTAATTACAAAATTTTCACACACGCTTCGGAAAATATTCATCACTTTCTGTCGATGTTAAAAAACAATAGCATCTTCAAAATGAGTTGCTCCTTTTTTTCCGAAGATTCATATTGTGGACCTGCACCGGGAAAAGAGGATATTACTATCGTTCCAGTAACGTCGTGTGCGAATAATATATTTGACCATCTGTCCGCACTCGGTGTAAGTGGAAAAACGCAAAGTGGAAATACGCAAATTGGCGAAGCTGAAGTCCTTTTTAACCGTGGCGGTTTTATCGCGCCCAGCCAAAAACAGGTAGACGAATTGACTGTGTGCCCACGGCATAGATATCTCTTGACCTATGGATGGCCGGGTAGAAAGCGATTGACATGTTTTCATCCTGATCATCTGGGAAAGCGCACGAAGCAGAATAATGCTCGACGCGTCAACCTGGAAATGTCGAGAAGTATATATTTCTTGGAAAACCATTCAGTTCCACTTGGAGCAGGTATGAGAAAACATTAGTACATACATTGATAGAACACTTCTTGCCGGAGAACATTATCAGTGACTTACAGTTATCATAACGGAGCTTGGGTACCCTGTGATTCTACAGAAAGAATCTTATTTTTTTGGTATCTTGAGTAGAAACCCTAGTTTATTTCCATCACGACTGTGTAAAGAGTGAGAAAAGAGTGAACGTTCCTTCTTTTTCCACCCCAGCTTTTTTTGTGAGAGAAAACAAAATCAGGACACGTTATTTATTTATCTATTAATTTATTTTGCCTTGGCCTCGTTAGTTATATGTACAAAGTGCAGAAAAAGACACTACCAGATACGACAAGCAAAGCAACTTGAGACAACTGTAGTGGTAAGTTCATACTACTCTGATTAGCAATTTTACATTACAGTTAAATTTGAAAAGCGAATGACACATATAACTAAAACACATAAATAAAACGCATAGTGGTTACCGTGTGACACTAAATTTTTCTCATGGATGCTAAATTTTGCGGGGGTACTTTTCGGGGACTATGTTTTGAATTAATGAAGACTTCTTGTTAAAAGCTATTTCGAGAGAGGTTGTCGGAAAAAATGTGCACGAGACAATCCTGAAAGGTATGGGATATTATCAATACACTGATCCTGACACTGTAGCTGTCGAACCTACTTTTGTTGCTTTCCTTTAACACTCGAAAACATACGTCCATGGCCTCTCTCGTGCCATTCTTTCAAAATTTCTTTAAAGAACAGTAAACTCAAAACCACCCACAACTATACCTTTCGGGATTGTCGTGTGCACTTTTTCCGACAACCTTTCTCGAAATAGCTGTATACTCTTAGTAAGTTGGCGAAAACAATTTTGTGTTAATTGCCAACGAGCAGCCTCGCGAAGGCGCACTGTGAGTACAATGTATAATCATCAAGAGCCGTCAGTGTTAATGACTTCTACTAATGAGTCCCCCGAGCGACCAAATATCAGCTCTACTTCAGCATATGAAAGTGAAGTTGACATTTCAGCCATGGATTCAGTGATTGAACCGGAGGACGAGGCAGAAACAAGCTTGTGGATTGATGAAAAAGAATTGCAACACGAAAAGAGAGAAACGCTAAACAATGCCGTTGCAAAGCTTACTGAAGGTCGTTACAGCCCTATTGCATCAACACTAAACACTTCATGGGATGATGTGTCAGTCACACAGCAAAAATATTACCAGCGCAAAATGAAGGAGGTTATTCAAGCAGCATTATCTGTTGTTGTTCCTGGGCAAGAAGAGTACATGTGGAACTGTTTGCGAGAGGAAAGGGAAATTGCAGATGTAAGTGAGGAACCACCAGCGAAAAGAAAACGAATAGACACTGGCCTTGTACAAACGCTTATATCTGCCCATAACGACGCTGAAAACTGGCAAACTAAGCGCCAGATTCTTTCCCTTTTTGTAAATGACTTTAACAAAACCGAGCTTCAAGAAATTATCCCAGGCCTATCGAAATGGCGGATTGACCAAGCCCGTTGCCATGCCACTGACGTAGGCGAAGGCCAGCCCATTCATGACAAGCCTATTTTTCGCACACGCTTAGACCCTCTGAAGACGGATCATTTCGTTGACTACATATCAAGACCTTGCTTCTTACAAGATGTTGCATACGGCACCCGAAAACTGAAACTAGACAGTGGTGGACACGCTCTAATACCTGCAGTGATAAGAACCCTAATACCGTCAAGGATTATTGCACAATATCAAGCTTACCGTAGAGAAATTGGATTTGATCCGGCAAGCGAACGCACTCTCTTCAGGATTTTAGAAGTCTGCTCCGCTTCCATGCAGAAGTCATTGCACGGCCTCGACTATATTACCACGGACGGCGTGCAAGCATTTTATTCAATTGAAGACATGGTCAGTACTCTCAAAGCTGCTAAAGCCGTAACTTCCAA
>OZ037778.1:23196495-23213995 GCA_964035525.1 Porites cylindrica | reverse complement strand
TCATGGTACCTGGGGGACTGGGGAGACAAGAGAGGACTGATTTTCCTAATCGTGTTTTTGTCTTAACCTTGTTTTAGAAATTCATCACAAATCTGCGCATCTTTGATCCTTGATCGCCCAAAACCGCGATTTCAAAAATCCAGACAAAATGATATAAGATCGCATTGTATTTGGCACTAACTCGCCCAAAGTTAGAGAAAAGCTAATAAGTAAAGGCTCCTCTCTAACACTAAATAAAGCGGTGGAGATTGCTTGGTCATTCAAAACATCTCAAGCACAACTGTCTGCATTGGCGGTCGGGCCAGTAGCGGCTCAAAGATCAAGCACCACGGTACCATTACTATACCTTCTTTCTGCAACGATAAGAAGAAAAAACAACCCAGGAAAAAGACAAGTAGTACATGATCAGTCTCTAGTTTACCACTAAGTGTTGCCAAAACGCCCTGACCTCGAAAGATCCGAAGACCTCTTTTGGCACATGCGAGTTGGGGGTAGGGGGGGTGGGGGGTGTAGGGGGTTCAACGGTTGATTGATACCCATAGTGTGCCCTCATTTTTCAGCTTTCTTTTTATTAAGTTAGTAAAGATTGTCTTTCAACCACTGTCCTTTGATTGCATAAAATTCAGTCTGAAGCAAGCATTTTTGGATTAACCGAAATTTAGAATCAACGTCTCGTCTGTTTCCATCGTGTTGTATGAGAATTCCTTTGTCTTCTCTCTTACTTTTCTGATAACCTTGCGTGGCTATTTATTGCTAAAAATGCTTTGCCTTGCCTTTTTGCTCGGTAACATTTTTAGCCCGGACTGGGAGAAAGGGTTTTGCGATGTTCGCCTGCTACGAATTTCCAATAGATATATATGCCGTTTTTAAACATCATACTTATTTCCTTGAACAGTGCAGCACGTATATGTTACGCTGATTCTGGAAGTGCTTCTTCTCCTCGGTAATCCAATAAGGAAAAAAATCACTAAAGTGCAAATTGAGAGAGACTAGCCACGCCCAAGAATTAACGATCACTCGGAAAAGCTTGGGTTTGATCTGGACAGGCGTCACCTTCAACAATTTAAAGCGATTATTGCTTAAACCTCGATGGGTGAATTTAGAATTTAGAACGATACAGTGGACCATTTCCTGATACGATCCTCCCTATAGGCAATAGGGAGTTTAAGATATCACGACGGCGTCTGCCACGAAAACGTCATTTAAAAAGTGAACTTGTGTTCTTTCAATCTCTATCACGATTACTCCAACTCATTTGCTTTGTCAAATGCAAGCGAACTCTTTTTAAGCCGAATTCCTAAGAACCATATTCAAGTTCAGAAAGAGAAAGAACATTTTGACGCATGCGCAAACAAACTGCCTTCCTGTTGGGCAAACCGAGTTTGCATGCCGCTATAACCACGCACGGCCCACGCAATACTCGCGCGGCTCACTCGCGACGAGATTAGTAGTGGAGTATACGTATACCTAGACAGAAATTCTCCAGTCCGAGCCATAGCCTGGATATCGATTTCGTGCCTTGTGATTGGTTGAGGTCAAAACCAAAACAAAATAAACTTGGCCGAGACATACTAGAAATAGGAAGAAGTTGAACAATTTTTTTGTTTTTTTACGGCAGCCATTTGCGGTAATTGGCCAAAACAAAATTTAATACTAACACTGCACGGAAAGACAGCATAAAAATAATTCATTTATTTAAAACGTTCCGCTTACAAAAATTGACATTTTCTTACTCTGAAAGAGTGAAACGGATTCTTTCCAGTACAAATCCATCATTTGAACGTCGTGGTCCTCCACCCGCGGTGCCAAAGAAAATGCTTAAACTGCATCGCACCAGAGATCAAACCTGGAGTTTAAAGCAACAAAACCCCAGGAAATTTTGCGGGAAATAGGTCAGCTTCTTGACCTCCCAACGTGAAACCAGCGGCAAAATAAGATTAGCTGCAAAGCATAATCTACCCGCTAGAAAGAAAAGAATCAGACCAATGACATTTTGCATTATGAGTTAAAAGTCGCTCAGTCCTGTAGAACCCACCGTTTTTTACCATGTTAACTCTGGTCAGTAAATCACTATCCTTGAAAATTCAACATCCTGAAAACAACGCGTGACAAACTGATATCAGGAATTCATCAAAGGTCAATTCCTATAAGAAACAACAAGCACCGGAAATAAACTCTAAATGTGAGTCGAACATCAATGATCAGTAAGACTTTCTCGGTTTGAAAAGTTTGGAATCCTCCACAATTTAATCTACCCGCTAGGAAGAGAATAATCAGAACATGACACGGCACTACCTTGCCACGCATTGGATTTTTTCCTCGAAGGTGACAAAGGGTCAGAAAGTGTAATGAGATATTGAATGCGCACTTCATTCATTGCTGCCTGGATCGGGAATCTCAATAAATACGAGCGTACATCCAGGCGTACATGTAAGCTTTTGTGTTACAAATGCAGCTTTCAAAACTACGGAATACCAGGCCATCTTCACTGGACTTTTAATTCAAAAAATAACAAAAATTTGCAACGCCTTGCAACACAAACAGTTCTAGCTTAAGGACTACACAACTCTCCGACAGCTCTAAACAAAGGGAGTAAGAGCATAGTTTCTTCCATAACTAGACTCGGGGGTGGAAGCAGAGTCATTTGAATCTTGTTATTCATGATTCCTGCCGTTTTTGCCTCAATGATTCATGATTGCTACAAGAATTTTCTTCCATATTTACCATAGAGTTTCTTTCAACCACAGTCTTTTGAGCGCATATTCAGGATAAGTATTAGTATTAAGTATAAGTTATTGCAGGTAAGTCTTTTTTATTCATTTCATTTAAGAAAAAGTAAGGTTCAGCCTATTTAGCGTTCGCAGATCTCAGTAATATATTTCTCATACAAAGTCTCTTACATTTTCAACGGTCGCCTGTAGCGCGATACCGGCGTGTCACCTATGGTATGTAAATTACATTACACCCTTGTACTGTCGCAATTTGTAATAATCATCGCACTTTGTAATACCTGTCGAAATTTGTAATAAATCCATCGCACTTTGTAATACCTGTCGCAAATTGTAATAAACCGTGTCGCACTTTGTAATAAAAAAGCTGTCGCAATTTGTAATAACAGTCCATCGCACTTTGTAATAAACTAAGCTGTCGCAATTTGTAATAATTCCATCGCACTTTGTAATAATTTTTTTAAGAGTGATTCAACGTACTTCGTCAACATTAATATAATGCCAAACTATGCATGGTACTACATTAACAATGGTGATGACGTATGCTAGCACGTAACATCTCCGCTCGTTCAAACCATTAAACTTTATTCACAGTCCTAAACATTTTTTGCCCCCGCAGGGATTTCGCCCAGAGGCGAAATCACGAGGAGGCACTCTAGTAACTCGCGCGTATATTAAGGACAGTACTTACAGTTCAAATATACAGTCAGTATACTAGAAAAAATCTCGATTTGCTCGAACTGGAAGCGCGAGGAACCGATAGGTAATGATGACGTTTCTATTGTTTGCGCCGGAAGTACGAAATGGTTAGGATGACGTAAAGACAGAAAATCCCGAAGGGACCGCTCAGGTAGATTTTGTGACATTTATTGTGCAGTCATACTTCGATACTCTTTTGCGTTACGCAGTGACATTCTGTGGAGCAGTTGTTTTTGAAAGTTATGGACCAAAAGACACTCGTTAAGCGCAGGGGAGGTTATACGGTGCGTTTAACTGTGTATATATAAACACTTGGAGAGTTTGCCAGACACGAGCTCACAAATCTCTGATTCATATTGGAAACCTTGCCAGACACTCTTTCTCTCTCTTTGACCGGAATAAGACTCAGCCCCAAACAAGCAAGACAAGCGAACAACGGCTAGCTTATCACTAGCAGATTGATGGACATTTACAGAAATTCGCCGACCATCAAATTCTGCGCTGACTTATTCCCTGCTCATAGATGTTCTTCCGTTGTTAAGTTTCAAATAAGACTAGAATGCACTAGCGTGAATCGATCAAACGTCCTTTGAATTTCTAAGGCTTCCTTTCCGGCAAATAAAATGAACTGAATGTAAAAAGTGAAAGAAAAATAGCGAAATATTCAACTTCTAATTAAATGTTTTCTTATGGTTTAGAATAAACTATTCTCGAAAGTGAGATTCCCCTGTATTTATCTCACTTATTGTATGGAATATGTGTGAAAATCTTCATTATGAATCGGTATATTTCAAAGAGCTACACAACCAGCAAGAATACTATTGACCGACAATATAAAGAACGGGGGCAGCTGCAGTGTCAACTATTACTAGTATAAAATTAATGTTGATTAGTTATCTGACTTACGAAATGCTGTATCCTTAAACCTTGCTATTGTACTAGGTGGTTTGCATGCAATGGTTACCCGGCGGGTGTACTTCGACCTTACATGAACCATAAGGGGATGTGCCTCTGGACAGAGCATTGCCAGAGTACAGGATCTAAACAGAGCTAGACACACTAGACACAAACGAGCCATTATTAAAAAGCATTTAATTTCCGCAAATCGTAACATCCATCCTACATCATTCGAATAAGGACACCAGGAAAGTTCAAGCTTTCCTTTTTAGATCTTATAACATGTCGACACAACACCTTCCTTGTCTAACGTGCAATCTTAAAGAAATAATGGTGGCTTAGCTTCCATATTTTGGCCAACTTAATCAAGCAAGGCCTGGAAAGATTGAATTGTTTACTGTAAATAAACAAAAACGTCACCAGTGGCAAACCGTCGAACCACAACAGAAACATAAACAAAAAATCCAATTAGTCGCTGGCCAATACCTTCGTATGTACCTGTTTTTGTAAAACTCACTTGGGGTCTAACACTGAGCCGGCTGGCCATTTGGTCCATTATTCTCTCTTGATTTGGTCCCATATAGGAACAAAAGGATTCCATCTTAAAACAATTTTTTCTATATGGTGCCCTCTAAAGCAAATACCGTGGGGATAGTCAAAAATTCTTCCTCCCCGCGTATATACAACTTGTAAGGACTTGCAGTTCTTCCGTGCGTGTTAAGGATTACTTTTTCTTCCACAAAATGGAAAGGATGGAATAAACAATCCATTACTATTTGGGTTACCTTATCTAAGGATCAAACCAAAGACACAAGGCCAACAAGGTAACTAATTAATGATACTCTATTAAAGGATCGAGATCCTCAAAAACCATACACTATCAGGCGGTACTTACCTAGCTAACCCATCCATATATGGGATTATCCTCCCCCCGAAGACGTCACGTATCACGTGGCAAGCAAACATGGATTTGGACGACGAATGCCAGATTATTCATGAATTTTCTGTTGTTAAATGTCGCTTTTGTTATTTGAATATTTTTGAATTTAAACATGATTCATATCTTGTTGGTGATTTGTCACAGGAAGTTCCATGTCTTTCATAAAAGCGATTCTAGTTGGTCACGTGATTAATCAAGGCAGAAAAATTTATAGCGGAAGACATCCATGTTTGACTACATGAAATGTCACGGAGATGTTACGTGCTATATAGCAGACGTCATCATCTTTGTTTATGAAGTACCATGCATATTTTGGCATTATATTAATGTTGAAGAAGTAAGTTGAGTCACTATCAAAAAATTATTACAAAGTGCGATGGAATTATTACAAATTGCGACAGCTTAGTTTATTACAAAGTGCGATGGACAGTTGTTACAAATTGCGACAGCTTTTTTATTACAAAGTACGACACGTTTTATTACAAATTGCGGCGGGTATTGCAAAGTGCGATGGATTTATTACAAATTGCGACAGGTATTACAAAGTGCAATGATTATTACAAATTGCGACAGTACCCACCCTTCCCTCGTAACGTGAGTTTGGGCCTCCTGTGGTTAAACTACGCTACGACTGGCCAGTGGAAGACATCCCCTCCACATGTTCTTGTGGGGAAGCCTTTACGGTTGATCACTCTATGATTTGCAAACTAGGAGGTTTTATTACTCAACGCCACAACGAGCTAAGAGATCTCGAAGCTGAATTTCTGAGTATGGTGTGTAGCGATGTCAAGCTCGAGCCAGTACTTAAAGACATCTCCGGCGAACATTTAAACAGATGATCTAACAAAGCTCAGGATGCGAGTGGTTTCTGGGAGCGACATCAAATCAGCATTCGTCGATGTGTTGGTCTGTCACCCTAATGTTGTATCGTATAGGGACCTAGAGCCACAACAAATTTATCGAATCCATGAGAACGAGAAAAAGCGTCTCTACTCAAGGAGAGTTCTGGACATCGAGCATGGACCATTTACACCTTTGGACTTCACCAGAACTGGCGGAATGGGAAAGGAGTGCTTGATGTATCATAACCGTTTAGCACAGCTGATTGCCATCAAAAAAGGGGAGCAGTGTGCCAAAACCATCTCATGTATCAGAACCAGAACCTCATTCGCACTCTTGAGATCTGCGTTGGTTTGTCTTAGAGGCTCTAGGACAAGAAGAGTACCATGTGACATTAAGAATGTTAATATTGACGTCGAAGTTGTTGAAGGAGCCATTCAATCGGTTAATTGATGTGTTTCCTTACTTTTAAATGGCAAATATTCGTCAATAACGCATTGGGAGCGCCAATTATTTTTCCTCTTTTTTAGCGATTTTCTTATTAAGAATGCAATTGACCTTGAAAATAGTTTCTTTTTTTTGATCGAAATGGATTGTTTTAATTAAAATGAAATGTTTTAAATTCAAATATATATATATATATATTTTTTTAATTAAATGAATTTTTTCTAATCAAAACTAAGTGTTTTTAAACGAAAGGAATTGTAAATAGTGTTTTGAGGGAATAGTTTTTTTAAGTGAAATAACAGTAAATAGGATTTTAATCGTTAGCATTATTGTTATCAATAAAATATGTTCATTATTATCAAATTTTGAAAAAAATATATTGTCCTTCGAATACGTTTGCGTTTGAAATTAGTTTCTTTCAGCGATTTTATGATTGAAATGTTTTTAATTGAAATGAATTTTTTTATCGAAATGAACTTTTTAATCAAAACAAAGTGTTTTTTGATCGAAATGAATTGTAAATAGCGCTTTGACTAAATAAATTACTATTACTGAAGACGTGGTACCTGGGGGATTGGGGAGACAAGAGAGGACTGACTTTCCTTAGTGTGTCTTTGTCCTAACCTTGTTTTAGAAATTCATCATAGATCTACGCATCTCTGCATCTTTGATCGCCTAAAACTGCGATTTCAATTATCCAGACAAAATGATATGAGATCGCATTGTATTTGGCACTAACACCCAAAGTCAGAGAAAAGCTAATAAGTAAAGGGTCCGCTCTGACACTAGATAAAGTGGTGGAGATTACTTGATCATTCAAAACGTGATCTCAGGCACAACTGTCTGATATGGCGAACTGGCAGCAGCACTAACGACTCTAAGGAAACCGTTAATGTAGTTCTGAAACAAAACACGAGAAAAGGAACACAATGAAAGCAACCGTAAAATTATCAACCTTCTGTAGGAACACGTAAGAGCGGAAACTGTGACAGTGCCCAGAGTTCACCTTCCAATTGCCCAGCACGTGATCAGATATTTCTGTCCTGCAAGAAGCCAAACCATTTTGCGAAGCCTCAAGCTGTTGTCTTACGTAGGGACACTAATCGTCTTAGAGATGAGGCCTTTGTATAAATTAATTTAAGCCTTCCACAGGATACTCATAAGAACGTCCTCCTTAAAGCCACCCTGGACATCGGTGCCTGGGAAACACTCCCAATGAGGTTCTGCAGTCAAATGTGCCATAAGAACCTAAAACCTGGTTCCTAATTACCATCGGATATAAACCTCACTACCAGCGGCGGCTCACAGATCAAGCACCACGATACCAATACTATAGCTTGTTCCTTTCCTACAAAGGGGAAAATCGCTTGAGCATCCTTCTACTATGTCACAGACATCCCAGGCCCAGCCATCATAGGCCTCCAGACTTCCACTGACTTGAATCTATTCATATTTTCTAAAACTTCACCACACCCTGCAACGATAAGAAGAAGAAATAACCTATGAAAAAGACAAACAGTACCACGTGATCAGTAATATGAGTCTCGCTAGAAGCACTATTTCTGCCTCTCCACTTTACCACTAAGTGTTGCCAAAACGCTCTAATATACAAGAAAATATTTATTTTCTTAAATCAGTGATCCTTAACTTGTTCAAGCGCGTTCTATTGACATAAGTTGCTACATTCTATATCTGGAAAAAAGACGCGCGTGACCTATGGCGCGTGTGCATACCAATTTAATAAATTTCTGCTAATTATTTATAACACACGCCCTTGTTAACAGGCTTAACGAACTGGCTCCCGAGAGGAAACTGAAATGCATGTTTACTTTTCCTTTGAGCACGATACAGGGCGAAACGATACCGGTTATAGAACATAATCCAACTTAACTGGAAAATGAGAGTTGCAACGCTTATTACTTGATGGTTGAGGACCAGGTAAAAACATTTAATGATTTCCTTTATTCTACTGCACATTAACTTCATTTATTCTCCTGCAGGAATTTGGCACGGAACGAGATCAAAGAGCTCCCGTCAGGGATATTTTCAAATCTACTTTCCTTGAAAACCCTGTAAGTGAACAACGCACTATTTCTATATTTATTATTTTACATGACTGACCTCAAAGGATTCGAAGACCTCTTTTGGCACCTGTGGGTTGGGGGAGGGGGTTCAATGATCGATTAATTACCCATACTGTGGATTCGTTTTTCAGCTTTCTTTTTTTTTTAAAGTAAGTAAAGAGTGTCTTTCAACCACAGTCCTTTAATTGCATAAAATTTAGACTGAAGCAACCATTCTTGGATTAACCGAAATTTATGATCAACGTTCACATTATGAGTGAAAAGTCGCTCAGGCCTACAGAACCCATCGTTTTTTACCATGTTAATTCGGGTCGGTAAATCACTCTCCGTAAAAATTCAACATCCTGAAAACAACGCGCGACGAAGCATAGCAGGAATTCATCAGAGGTCAATTCCCTGTCAGAAAAAAAAAGCACCGAAAATGGGCTTTAAATTTGCGACAAACCACAGGGGACTCACACAATTTTAACGAGCAACATGAGCACGTTTTCCATAAAAGTTCCTGCCACTGGGCTAAGCCCGAAATAAAACACAAGGATGCAACTGGTAAACTCGTCTGTTCAGCACTTACCTCACACTATCACTACTGCGTCGTATGTTTTGTCCTCACTACTGTAACTCTTACCCACCCCCTGGGTTGAAATTGCTCCTTACTTCGGTCGCGCCGAAACTTCTAAATTTAGATGGTACCTAATATCGTTAAAGATTCAAGCACTACACCTCTGCTTGCAAGTCTTATCAGCCATATGTTCCAACAGACTTATGCCAATATGGTTTACGAAGTCATTCAACAGGAAAAGCTGAATCGCTGTTACGGTTGTACTATTCAGCACCCAAATCAAAGACAACATTCGTGTTTTACTGTGATGGATAAAGACGATTCTTGGTTATATTACCGAGAAGACGTTTTGAATGCAGTCCCAAACAATGTTGAAAGTGTGTGCAACGCTCTTGACTATAAGCTTGGTCAATCGTGGGAAATGTAGGTCAGTGAGCTACGAAAGATGCCTTGAACCACTATATTTCTCACTTCAGTTGAGCTAGATGGTTTGATGGTGATCTTCAGAGTCGTATCGCGCGCTATACATGACGCACCTAATGCCCTCAAGAGCAAGGACTTTAGTAACCCACAAGCAGAAATGGAATGCCCTGAACAAGTAGTAAGAAAAGACGAAGAAGCAATGGAAATTGACTCTGTTAGTAATGACATTAAAAACAAGCTTTGTTTGTAAAAGTAATAAAGTGAGTTCATGACTTGATTTTGAGTCAGTGTGTGTTTGTTTTTACCTTAGTACTATACCACTGGAAAAATTGATAAATTTACATGCACATGTAAAATTCTATTTTAACATGTAAATATTACGTAAATCAACTACAGATCACTGTAAATGACATTTTACGGGGAAAATGCCCTTTTACAGGATGTTAAAAGTCACTGTAAAAGAGGTGTAAATATTAGGAGCAGAACATGTAAAAGACAATCCTGTAAAATGCAAAGGTTCTAAAGGCAAGATCATGTAAATATACCGTAAATACTGCCAAAACATTCTGTAAATAACATGTAAGTAAATAAAATAGTCTACTACGACCTGGTAAATATTATGTGAAATCCCTGTAAATCGAAAAGAGAAGGAATCATTTCACACTGTAAAAACACTGAAAATCGAAAACTGAGGGAGACTGAGTTCACCCTGTAAAAACCTTGTAAATCGAAAAATAGTGACCAATTTGACCCTGTAATAACATTGTAAATCGAAAAAGGGAGACTGATTTGTCCCTGTAATAACATTGTAAATCGAAAAGGGGAGACTGGTTTGATCCTGTAATAACATTGTAAATCGAGAAAGGGAGACTGATTTGACCCTGTTTAACATTGTAAATCGAAAAAGGGAGACTGGTTTGACCCTGTAATAACATTGTAAATCGAAAAAGGGAGACCGATTTGACCCCGTAATAACATTGTAAAGCGAAAAAGGAAGACTGATTAGACCCTGTAAAAACCTTGTAAAGCGAAAAAGAGAGACCGATTTGACCCTGTAAAAACCTTGTAAATCGAAAAAGAGAGTCCAATTTGACTCTGTAATATCATTGTAAATCGAAAAAGGGAGACCGATTTGACCCTGTAATAACAATGTCAATCGAAAAAGGGAGACTGATTTGACCCTTTAATAACATTGTACATCGAAAAAGGGAGACTGATTTGACCCTGTAATAACATTGTAAATCGAAAAAGGGAGACTTATTTAATTTGACCCTGTAAAAACCTTGTTGATCAAAATTGACCCTGTGAATCTCGCGGTAATAAGTGAGCTATTAACGCATTTATTTGGCTTTTATTTGTAGATTATTTTTACTGTTAATATTAAAAATACATCCAAATTTAAGCTTTGCATGTAGAGTAGACATAAATGTTAACTGTTCCAATATGTATATCAAGGGTTCTCAAACAGAATCTGCCCAGAGAATACAGGAGATCCTCTTTTGATGTCCTTGGAAACAAAACACACAATTCTTTACATGCAGCTTTAAGGTTCCGCACGTTTGCTGATGTTGTCTTTGCTTTAAGATAATACTGGGCAACTATGACTGCTTGATCCCAAGGTACCTGAAAAAAATGTAATTACCCATTAGGACAAACCTACAAAGTTGGTGAAATACTGTAAAAAGTTTTGTACCTAACTATGAAATTGTTGATATGATTCTTGCAAACAAAACCAGAAAAAAACGTTTACCCCTTTGCCTGAGCTAACAATGCTTACACATGCTCCGGTTGTCTAACACAGCATGTGTACATGTACATGCTCAAATTGTCTGTCCCTGACAGAGTTGACACAGCAGGGCGAGCCAAAGTGTTTATATGGAGAATAGCATGGAGAGAAGTTGGCCCGGCTAGAAGAGTGACCTGACAAGCCCAGAGCCAGCTTTTGTTTTGCATGAAAACTGTTCACCATATTAACTACATAATTAATTTAAGAAAGCTGGCTTTCTCATGCTACAATGTAGCTCGGGTGAGACAAATGAACATTCTACTAAAGACAAATTTTCTCCATATAAATGGGGGCTCAGTGGTTGAACTAGCCTTGCTTAACAAAACAACAAATACTATACTTTTCACTTTCGAGAGATGAATAGAGCAATATACTCCTTATGCATGTTTATGTTAAAATTAATTAGCAAACTTCACCACCAAGTCTCATTATTGGTATACTATAATGAAGTCCCAAGCAGGACAGGAAATAACCCAGGTCTGATTTCACAGGGCAAAGTAAAAAAATAAGTTTTTTCTGTCTGAAAGTGTCACCTTGGGGTGATAATTTCCAGGCAGAAATTATATTAAAACAGAAGACTGCAAGATGAGTAAGAGTAACACAATTAGTTGAAAGCATGAATCAATTAAAAAACCAAGTCCATGCTTAATTGCTCGTGTTACTCATTCAATCATATTGGTCAAATCCAGTAGATACTAGAGCTGTATCCAACACAGATTAATTTTAAGTACTAGTAATCTTACAAAATTTGTTATAATCTATTACTTTCACCCATATGCTAGACAGTACCTTAGAACTTTTGGGGCAATGTTAAGTGGGAAAAGTGAAAACTGAAATTTTCTGGGCAAGTGGATTTCAATTTTTTTTCCTGCCCTGCCAAGGCTTAACAGTTGAGAGAATACCCTTGCACTAAGAGTGCATCAGTGTTTACGCAATTGACATAATCATGCATTAGAGCCATTTCTAGGCACATTAGCTGTCAATAGTTTGGACCAGGAAGGTTTCACAGTTCTCAATATCATGGGTCATGTAGCAGCTGCTCGGAAGAGAAGTCACTAATGTTGCGTTTCCCTGACCCCAAACAATACGAAAACAATTGGAAGAATGACATGCCATTCCTTCCGACGACCAATTAGGAGAGACCGTACGAGCAGCTCCTACACTAACATACGCATTAAAGACCTTTACATGCATAATTATCATAAATGTACAGTGTATAAGAGCTGTAATCAGTTCACTGTATTATTGTAACACAGTAAGTATAATAACATGTGTATGTTAAACAGGTACAACAAAACCTGTGTTCAGCAGATAAACAGATATCTTCACTTTAACGCAAACAGGCTGTCCCAAAATTGCCTTCCTGATTGTTTGAGTAACTTGACTACATGTACAGCTATTTCGAGAAAGGTTGTCAGAAAAAGTACACGCAACAATCCCGAAACGTATTGTGGGTGATTTTGAGCTAACTGTTCTTCTAAGATAATTATTTGCAAGAATGGCACTAGAGGCAATGGACTTATGTTTGCAATTGCTAAAGGAAAGCAACAAAAAGTTAGTACAGTGTCATGATCAGGAACAGTGTATTGATCATATCCCATATTACCTTTTGGGATTGTCACATACAGATTTTTTCTGACAACCTTTCTCAAAATAGCTGTATAGACACCTTATACTGGTACAACCTTTATGATGAACAATATTTTTGCAATGTGTTGTTCCTGGAAATCTCCATTGTTAATTTTGCCTGAAACTACAGCTTTGATGCATAATCAATGCAAAGGGGTAGCAATTTTTCACACCAAGTTTGAACCAATGTTGTTTCCATGCAGATAAATGGACAGCAAATTATATTTGAATAATTGCACAATAAAACTAGTTTAAGAAATACAAAACCAAAAACACATTACCTGGAACATTTCAGCATTACTGAATTCTTGAATGGCATATAACAATTATGCTGTGGTTCAATTTTATCCTTGGTTTAAATCTTTTTTTCTTTGGTTCAAGTTCATTATCATTCATACATGTACATGTAACCCTCAGGGATATCGCTAACAGCCTGCTGTCAGTTAATATCACAGACTAAAAGAGAGCTTACCACCAGGTCAAATTGCAAAGGAAAACAAAGGCATGGGAGAATTTTACAGATGCAGTTGCAGGGTTCTCAATAGATTTTTAAGTAGGAGGTGATCATTGATAAAGTAGGAGGCTCTTCAGCAAAGCGAGATGTGTCAAAACAAAGCAAAGAAAAGCGACTTAAACACAAAGTAAGCGGCTATAAATCCCAAAGTAAGCAGCGATCAATCGCCGGGTGCCGCCTTCTATTGAGAACCCTGCAGTTGAGTAAAAAAGCTGGCTTTACTAATAGAAAAAGCCTGCTTATCTTTTCCTTTATAGCTACATGTACACTGTACAGGCCATCTGATATTGTGCAATGGTGCGATTTCGCACAATTGACCTCGAATCGCATCCGATCGCACAATTGAGGAAAATCACATAATTCGTGAAAAAATGCTAAATTCAAGTAAAGTAAACAATCAATTCTATAGGAAAATTCATTACCTGACGAGGGAATTCCACGTTAAATCGTGCGATATCGGTTTTCAAGTGCAATTTAATGTGGAATTCACGAGTCAGGTAATGGATTTTCCTTGTATCGCATAATTGAATAAAAATCGGAAAAAAAAAAAAAACAGCAATAATATTTTTTTTGTTGTTTTTATCCGAGCGCACCCTCCAAAAAGCCATTTCAAAGTCAACTGTCAGAACTGTCATTACGTTAGTGAAAAGGAAGCATTAGGTCAGCCGTACACGTTTCAACCTTTGACAACTTTTTTTGTACCTTGTGCTTGTTTTACATTTGTTTTCAAACTTTTTTACATGTAAACAAGCTTCACACTAATTGTAAGGATAAATAGAGGTATTTCACTAAATTTACAAGCCGTTTATCTGTAACATCTTTTTTCAAATTGGTCATTTGCTCGAGAAGGAAAATAATTTACACCTTTTGGATCTTCGGCGGCAAAACTGAAAGAAATGAAGTGTCCAAGCGAAAGGACTGAAAGTTTAAAGTCGGGATTGATATAAGGTAATGTCGTCTTTGAAGGTATAATTATGTGACAATTGACCCTGGCACTTCCTCCTTTGTCGCTTCTCCGTTTTGTTTGGTTGAACTTTGGCTTGCCATTTTCTGGGCCGTGTTCACAGGATTTTCTTGTTTTCTCGTTCATGTTGCGAGCGAAAGAGGTTTTTTATGCCTCTCGAAGAATTTGTAGTTCAGTTCAAAACAAGGAAGAACCTCCGGCTCACTTTAAAAAACGCTTTTGTTTGTTTTTAACTCTTCAAAAGGTGACAATGGTTTTGAAAACATTTCATTGTAGAAAAACATTTTTGTAGTTGTTGTGTTAGAATTTGACGATAGTTGTTACGTAGATGTGAAACAATATCGCTTTGATTTCAGAGACAACCAGTGTGGTCAGCGGTGTAATGGCATCATGCAATATTAAGCAAGTGTCCTTTTCCGGGTCAAAATAATGGGACAAATTTAACTATTTTGTTTTAAAATAAATGTTTTATTTATCCTTTACATTCAAATAGCCTGTTAAACAACATTAAAGTGGTTTTTCTCCTTTGAAACTTGGTAAAACAATGCAAATTCGCCCTGAAAAAATCGCATAATTTATCGCATAATGGTCCTATCTTATCGCACAATCTACCCTAAAAATATCGCACAATTTCTTATTTTTTATCGCACCCTATCAGATGGCCTGACTGTAAATCCCTGCATAACCCAACCCAAACAAAAAGGAAAATGAAATTTAAACCAAGGTTTAAATTAAACCACAACATATAATTATTTATAACATAACAAAAGTAAATCACGTGCGCTGATTGGTCAGTTAGCCACTACCATTTGCCCATGGGTGCACGCCAAGGAACTGAGGTAGCACGGTAAAATTTAGGCAAATTCAACAAACCTCCTCTCCTAACGGTAAAATACACCAATGAAATGCACAGATGAAAAGTGGAAGTTAAAGAAAATACAGGCCTCGAAATTAACGCTCGCAAAATGCGAGTGATTTTGATAATCTGCGAGTAAGAAAAATATCCACTAGCAAACGATTGCGAGTTAGAATTATCCATGTCTCACAAACAAAGGGAAACAAATTGCTTGTGGTCTCACCAGTTTGCTAGTGGAAAAAAATCTTACTAGCAAAACTTTGCAAGTGCACTAAAAAGATAACTTCGAGCCCTGAAAATAGTAAGCTGTCGTTCTGAAGGAAAAAAGACAAAAGATTAAGCGACAAATTGGCCCTGGATGAATGAATCACTGTTTTCCTCGCGGCTAGAATTGGCTGTAGGATAATCGAGCGAGCGAAGATTTTAAGGGACTGTGCAATAATTATCAGGAGGGGGGATGAAAAACTAGAGGGGGGGGCATTACATAAAATTGCTGCCAAGATAGGGGGGGACTCAAAGTAAAATCACTCATCTGATGGAGGGGGGGGGCCTTAAGTTTTATTCGAAATGTAAATAAAATTAAACGCAATAAAAGATTCTCAATACAGGCATCATGATAGACTGTAACAAATATCAATACGAACAGCTGTTGAACGATTATTGAAAATATTCCATCAAAATGAAAAGCAAATTCACAACTGATCAATTTTAACCCATCTTCTAATTAATTGAGTGCGACGTTATTTTTAACATAACAGAGGGGGGTTAGAACTAATTTTTTTTGTTTTGGAGGGGGGGGTACTGTCTAAGTTTTTGCTAGATAACTCTAGTTTTTCAGCTCCCCCTCCTGATAATTATTGCACAGTCCCTTAAGGTACATTTTGTGTGTTTTTTATAGAAGAAAAAGTCTGTTTGAAAATTATGTAAATTTATCAGTTAGCATTGTGTTATATTGACTTTTTCGTCAAGCTGATGCTAAATTCAAGCAAATATTTTAGGAAACACGCTCAAATTCGAGACAGCATTGTTTTGAAGTTTTCATTGCATCGGCTAAAAATTTTAGTTGAGTTTAAACGGGTTCATTACGCTGGAATAAGCGAATTTCATTTGAGTACAGAAACATTTGGGTTTTCAAATAAATTTTTCAACAAATAACTTTGGTGTGTATTATTTTGTTCTTCAGTGTTCATTCATAACAGCCGTTCAGAGAACGGTCGAAAAACAACAGCTTCACAGCGCCGGCTGTGTGTCGGCGAATTTCAGTGGCGACTTTGACTTTTATAGCTGGATTTCCCCAGACTGATTTCGATACAAAGCTAGTTAACTTCTTTTTAAAATTAGTGTTACATGTTATTCTAAAGGAATTACAGTCAAATTTTCTCATTTCTACTTTACGTTTATTTCAAAAATTGTCACATAAATAAGCTTGATAATTATTTCATTTATTCAGTTTTAGCTTATTTTTTAGAGTCTTTTTAGCTGGTGTTTATAGTTGCAGCGCAGCTATAGTTTTCCCTCAAAGTTTTTACCCTAATATTAAGAGCAAGTAGACAGATGCCATTCAGAATAACAACAAAAAACGTTTTGCAATGTACCTGAAGATGGAGAACGGTTGATTCAGCGAAAGAAAAACTCAAAGGCAAGTTTTTGAAAAACATAGAACATGATTTGTTTACGCGCGGGCGGATGGCAGCATACATGAACTCGTACTTATGACTCAACCGCAGGCAAATGGAAAATAATGTTTTTCTCTTTTGATTATGTTATAAAAGAAATGGTAAACACTGCAGCTGTGCAACCATGGAGTTATGGATGCACTTGGGAGGTTTGTTAAGCACTCAAGAGCTAGAGTTGCACTCGGCTGTCACCTCGTGCGACTCTTACGCTTTTTTCGTGCTTAGCAACCTCCCGCGTGCATCCATAACTCCATGGTTGCATGCTGCACGGTTACCATTTCTTTAATTGTATTAGCTGCATGTGTACATTTACCTTGTGTTCGTCAACTGGAACTAGAACAAGGTCCTCAAATGCCTTTGAGGGTATAAACTACGTTTAATACCCACAACAACTCAGCTGTGCAATTCCACCTATCAAAATGACAATTTTAATTAGAGATGCTGATTGGATATAACA
>OZ037778.1:23148995-23191495 GCA_964035525.1 Porites cylindrica | reverse complement strand
ACAGGACTGTCTTCCTTATTTTTGGAGGTATCTTTACTCCAACAAAATTGTCCAACTTTCGCCTGGGGCGTTTTGGAATCTCCCTAAGTTAGAAGGGTTGTAAGTTTGAATTTTTGTATTTTTTTCTTTGCTAATTAATGACCAAGAGTAAAACACTACACGTGTGTTAAGTATAACGAGTATCATAAATGTCATAAATATGGACACAGCTGCAAATGAGTACACACGAGTAACGTAACTCATCTGTTCGTGTACAGGTTTTTACTGAACGACTGCCGTGACATACACGCACTGTAGAGGTACTACACGGACAGATGGTAACAGTCGCTTTTTTATAAATAATAAGACTAACAGCCTTAAGTTTGCTGCTCTGCCTCGAAAACATCGAAAGCGTCTGTATGATGTGGAAAATTTTACCTGTAAATTTGTTTCCCAGCTTCTGGGAGCCACGTGACAAGTCGCAAGCAGGGTTCTTCCTTAAAGCAAGACAGAGAACCCTGGGAACGAGGTTGTTTTTGTGAGACCTGCAGAGCGGATAAAGATTTTTCTTATTTTACTACTCCGACACTACAAGGAGTTGCAGACCTGTACCTTTATGGCTACGAAAACCATTTAGCAGATTAGTTATTCTTAGCTTGATTCCATGTATGTAAAAGCAAACATTTCGTAGAGGGGTGCTCTTATTGATTGCAAGTCAGGTCAGAATTATTTTTTCTTATACAGTATTTTACCTCTTGCAGTAAGACCCCGTTAATACGGCCAATTTTTTTTGGCCCATTGGTGACTGTATTAACGGGGTTCCACTGTATATTGATATCTATTGTTTGCCTTTAAGGCAAATGTGCAAATGTGTTTTATTGCTCAGCTAATGGCGACATGCAAGGACACAAACTAATAATGTATACATTATGCCGAACAGACGCTGTTTGCAGATAAATTCCGTAATTTTCCGCTCATGTTCTTGCTATGTTTTTATGCAGAAGTTGGGCTTTTTATTCCTCGTAAAAGGAGTGAAAATTTCAGCCATTTTCTCCAGCTTTACAAAAACAACTGAGCTAAAGCAGCCTTGTCCCCCGGGCGTCCCTGTTGCCGTCCTTTTTACTGGCGATAGCTTGTTCTATTGATGTTATTTTATTAAATATTGCAAAACGTCTCCCAGATCTGGTCAGCGATAGCTGCTTTAATGGAGGATATGAAGTGGGATTTGAGAGTAATCGGAAACGAAAAAAAAATTAAATTAATGAATAATAATGTATATTGTTCATTGCTTCCCTTTTTGGGTGATCCAAGTGCACGTTATACTTTTAGAATAGCGCACGCGCACACATGCCCATCCATGCATGCCCTCAAGCATCCCCCGACCGCGCAAACAACGTTGGATGCGTGTATCTAGAATTTTTCCAAAAACATTTTCACCTCGTATGAGGAGTGGGGGTGGGAGAATTGCCAGCACTGTCGTGCGCGGGTCGCAACAGCAACCCACAGCATGTTACAGTTCTATCCGACGAAAATAACATCATCAAGCGCTGCGTCAGGAAGGCGAAGGAAGGAATGTTTTACTAACAACACGACTAGCAAAAGTGCGGGAAAAAAAATGAAAGTTTCAATACAGACAAACTACCTAAACACAACTGCAAAAACGAAATTCCAGAAAACGATAAGAAACGAGGCTGCTTAACAAATGCTGAGGATGTTAACAAAGGTTTGGGGTTCGGGGAACGGAGAAAAACTACTGATACGGATAAACCAACACAAATAGACACGCAGAAAACTCTGCATAGAAAAGGGCGGGATAACAAACTATATACGACGAAATTTACATACAGTGCATCAAAAAAAGAAGCATGATTTACAAAATACCGGAGTGAGACAAGGAGACGAAAAGAAAACAAGTTAACGAGTAAGTGCAGGTAAAAACGAAAACAAAAGGAAAAATTTGCCACAACAACCTTGGGGTTTGGCTGAATTTAACTTAACATTTAGGAAAGTAAATACGACAAAATGAACTTAAATCATTAAACAGCTCATTAGACCAAGTGTCCGCCGCTTTGAAACGGGTTATTTTAATCAGTCTCTATAAAACTCCCACGTTTCTATAAACACAGTTTTAAACGGCTTCCTCAAGCAAACATAGCTTAGAAATTGGTCTAGTTAGAGTATAGTTTTTCGGTTTCATCCCTGCTACTCGGACTTGCTGTCTCGTCAAATAAGAGTAGTAAATGAGTTTCCTCGAAGTCGGCACCAGAAGCCATTATTGATGACGTCATGGAGTATCCAGAAATGGTCATGGCCCGGACTCTTAACCATTTTTTTTGTGAATTTCATTAACTTTGTCAGTGCCATAAATTAATGCCGATGACATCATGCATCTCAGAAAGATAGGATGATGTCATAGTTTTGTTCAGCTGGCAAGGAGCAAGTGACATCAGAATACCCGAGGGGTTGAAGTCCTCAACAAATGTTCACATTACATAGTCTATAAATAGAAAACTGATTATTTAGGTGTGATATTATGGTTTATTTTTACGTGCCATATTTTTCTATTGTTTCGCAACAAACAATAGTGCTCCCATTCCAAGCGCGCGATTCACGAATTGTCTATTACTGGTCAATTTCTTACAAGATGGTGCCTAATATCGTTAAAGATTCAAGAGCTACACCTCTGCTTGCTATCGATGAAGTGGAACAAGTCCAACGGCAAAGGATAGTAAGTCTTATCGGCCATATGTTCAAACTGACTTATACCACCATGGTTAACGAACTAATTCAAGATAAAAAGCTGAATCGCTGTTACGGCTTTGCTATTCAGCACCCAAATCAAAGACAACATTCGCGTCTTATAATGGATAAAGACGATTCTTGGTTATATTACCGAGAAGATGTGGTGGAAAAATTGATCTAAATGCAGTCCTGAACAACGTTGAAAGTGTGCTCAATGCTCTCTTTAAGCTTAGTCAATCGTGGGAAAAGTACGTCAGTGAGCTACCAAAGATGCCTTGAACCACTATATTTCTCACTTCACTTGAGCTAGATGGTTTTGATGGTGATCTTCAGAGTCGTATCTTGCGCGCTATACATGACGGACCTAATGCCCTCAAGAGCAAGAATTGTAGTATCCAACAAGCAGAAATGGAATGCCCTGAGCAAGTAATGACAAAAGACGAAGAAGCGATGGCAATTGACTCTGTTATTAATGTTTGTAAAAGTAATAAAGTGAGTTCATAACTTGATTTTGAGTCAGTGTGTGTTTGCCTTTATCATTCTTAGTACTATACTGTATAGGATAAGGAATAAAATATCTAGAATGGAAAAATATGTGGCTGTGTTATTCAGGAGATGGTTTCGATTTACTCAGGTTTGAGTATTAATAACACCGTGATTGCTAGTGATTGGTGTGATTCGAAGTTAACTCAATGTTGGCCAGCTTCGATATGAAGTACTGTTGGCGTTCTCAAATGAAAAAATTGTTCCCACCGCGGTCTGCTGTGCTAGCAATCGGCTGCTGTTGTCTGATTCTGGGTCTGCCACGGTTCTGGAATCTCAATTCCACTGTCTCTACTGATGTTGTCATCGTGGAGGTTTAAGTGAATTGTATCCTTCGCCTTACAAGAGTACCAGTGAGGGTCTCGGTAAATAAGCCTAGCCTTATCGTAAAGCGTATTATGCCCGGTCTCACTACCGCGTTCAGAATTGGCTGAGGTTTGAGTACGTGATTGTTGTATCTCGCTGTCAAGTTCGAGCTCCTTATGGTACTACGATAAGATTGCGTAAACACTCTTGAAAGTTACAATTACATTGATGTCTACATAATATGAGCAAAGCTAGAAGCACTATTGCTAACTTTCCGGATCCAGTTTAAGTAGTAATGCTTCAGCAAATTTAACCCCCTTTGGTGCGTTCCCTTTGCATTCCGTGTGCGTTCCCTTAATTAATAGGCATATGGGTCGAGTCTATGACGTTACTCTACTACAATAGGAACAATAGGCTTGCCTAGACTTGCCCGTTAAGTAACTTGAGCCCGGTGTTCGGACCGTCTATTAAACGGGAAAATAGGAATAAGAGAAGCGATCACCTAGCAGCGCGAGAAACGGCTTCCTATATCTTATTTAGCGGTGAGGGTAAAAGGCGGAATGAGTTTGCGGAATGGCATGTGGCATAGCTTGCGGAATGACATAATTATGCGGAATTTAATATACGCTGATCGTTTTCAAAGAAATAAATTAAACTGAAAAGAGCGCCCTTTTTTGGCGCCAATCAATTTGCAAACGCAGCCTCTGTTTTAATGTTGCGGGCTTATTAAACATACGATGACTATCAAAAAACCACGAAGGCTCATTGTCGACCAGCCTTGTCCGCACAGCAGAAAAGGTTCTTCGTCTATTGAAGAAAAGACGTTTTCGAAGGTCACGCTCCCTTCTACTTTAATTAATTTTTTCAGCAAAAGATGTCTGTACGATTAACTTAACAGTTTCTTGTTACCTATATTTGTATTCCAAACCGTGTGAGAAGTGTTTCTTTATGAGACTGTGGGTTACGTGATCGTGACATAATTGATAATTTTCAGAGATGAATCGAATCTTGTATTTTGTTTCCTCAGTTGCGAGCTTGAGACGTGCGAAACAGAAAAATCGACCAAAATGTTAATTTCGTGGCAAGAGTTGAAAAATCAAGTTCTTTCATTTTTGTTCATAGATAGCTTTTAGGTTTATAAGAACCTAACGTAGATTGTTCCCGCCGAAAGCCTTTCATTGGTGAGAAAAAATAGAACATCGGTTTTCGATGTCGGAGTCCGTCTCAAACTGCATCAATTTTTAACCTGAAATTCGCTAACATCAGCTTTCCTCGTGTTCGCAAACGAAGCTGGATGGAGAAATTTGGACACTTTCCACGAACAGAAAAATTCTTTCCTTCCACTAGAAGATTTTTTCTGGACAATAGGGAAGCTGGTCGTACTGAAATAATTTTAAAAATGAGGGACAAAATTTAAGTTCGTTACTCATTTTCGACGGCAATATTTAACATGTGGTATAACTCCAAATTCTCTTCTTGCTATTTAAATCACACATTTAGACATTCATTTAAAACATACCAGGGAATTGGCTTGGGTAAGTGAAGGAAATCTCTGTAAGACACCATCGAAGTTCAGGAATTTTCATGGTAGGCTGGCGGTAATTGTCTGTATTGTGTAAACACTTCCAATTTCGAAACGCACATAAATATATATTTACAGCCTAAAGGCTCGTTTTTCGTACGTCTTGTAGGTTTTTCCTTTGCAAAATTGATTTTTTCAATCAAACAATGGGGTAAAAAGGTGAAACTGGGTTAATTTTAGCCATTTTGAAACGATGAACTTTACCTGTCTGCGACTCTGCGTGACAGTCTGTTGCGTGACTACACGTGTCACATTGTATGTTTGAAGAGACGGAAGTAACGCAGCGTAATTCTTGATCGAAGGAGTAATATTTTCGGTGCCGACAGTATTTTGAAGAAGCAAAAAATCAACCGCACAATTAAGTATTCTGGTACTCCCTTCTATCGAAAAATAAGGATTTTAACAATGGTAATTCGCTAAGGATAACGGAAAAAGAAGATATTTCGTCTTGTTACTTTACAATCGAGGAGACTAAGTTATTTTGGTCACGCCTCACTATATTTACCGGACTTTAATGTTTTCGTTTGGACGCTGCCTTCAGGAACCCTAGCCAATTCTCAGGTATGTGTTAGATAAATGCCTAAATGCGTGAACCAGTGAAGCAGTTGCTCACTCAAATTGGCGCCAAAAAAGGCGCGGCAATGACGCGCGCATGCCTTTCAGTTTAATTTATTTCTTTGCGCCAGTTTCCATATTTTACATTCTGCATAATTATGTCATTCCGCAAGCCATGCCACATGCCATTCCGCAAACTCATTCCGCCTTTTACCCTCACCGCTTATTTAGCGCTAAAACTCGGATATACATAAACAAAACACATACAGAAAGTAGAGTTGAAAAGTCTTTATTTCAATTTAGTTTATGTCTTCTTATTTAGCGTTAAAGCTCGGATATATAAACAAAACACGCGTACATATACACAAAGTGGGGCTGAAAACGCTTTATTTTAAGTTTGTCTGACTATTACAGAACTGTTTTCTCCTTTTTATCTTGAGGAAATGAAAAACTATTGAAGTCTCAACGTTTCACGCGCTGTTAGTTAGGTAATTATGCGAGTTCACAAGCCTAAAGTTGAATACAAATTAGCTGTACAGGAAAAACCTCAAGGGAGCATATTGACGTATTATTATAAAACAAATAACTTAACAAGGATCAATTGATTAAACACGCGACTAATAATTGCTAGCAATAAAATCAGACACGAGATACCGTTTAAAACAAAAAGAGTCAAATACACAGTGATTTGAAAGAAATCTATTAAAATAGTCAAAGAAAGGTGGCCATCCTTTTTTTTTACATTGCGCACAATGTTTTACTTACCCCTCTCCCTTTGCAATTTTATTTGCAATTTTATTTTCTTAGTTTACCACTAAGTGTTGCCAAAATACCCTAATAAAATTATATTTAAAATTATATTTATTTTCTTAAATCAAATCATACTTAACTTGTTCACGACTATATCGCTGACCTCGAAAGATCCGAAGACCTCTTTTGGCACATACGGTTTGAGAAAGGGGCGGGTGGGGAGGGGGCTCAACGGTCGACTGATTACCCATATATAGTGTGGCTTTATTCTTCAGCTTCCCTTTTTAGTCTTTAAAGAGTCTCTTTCAATCACAGTCGTTTGAGTGCATATAAGTCAGAAGCAACCATTTTGGGATTAACCGAAACTCAGGATAATCGTTTCGTCTGTTTTCAGCGTGTTATATCTCAGAATTCCTTTGTCTTCTCTAGATCTCTTACTTGTCTGATAACCTTCCTTAACTATCTATTGCTACTAAAATTGGTTTTCTAGAATCGCTTTGCCTTGCCTTTTGCTCAGACTTTTTTAAGCCTGGACTGGCGAAAAGGTTTTTGCGATGTTCGCACGCTACGAATTTACAATAGCTATATCTATGCCGTTTTGAAACATCATACTTATTCCCTTGAACATTGCAACACGCACAGTATGTGTCACGCTGATTTTGGAAGCGCTTCTTCTCCTCGGTAATCTAATAAAAAAAATCACCAACGTGCAATTTAAGAGAGAAACTTGCCATGCAAAGGAATTAACGATCACTCGGAAAAGCTTGGGTTTGATCTGGACAGGCTTCACCTTTAACAGTTTAAGACAATTATTGCTTAATCCTTGATGGGTGAATTTAGAATTTGGAACGCTACAGTGGACCATTTCTTCACACAATCCTCCCCGTAGGAATTCAACGCCAGGGTTTTACGTTGAGACTCCTAGTATGCAAAACGTTGGAATTCTCGAGTTGCTTACTTCCTTAATAACATGTCGTCACTTTTAAAACAAAGGAGGGGAAGATGTCTTGAAATCTTTTACTCCCATTTTTATCAAGTCAGCAATGCCTTTTCCGGCATACCGCGCCCACCTTCTACTTCAGGTCGTATGAATGAAGAAAGCCGAATTAGAGCTTTTTCCCTTGTACCACTGGGTGATATGTTGTAACGAAAGGCAATAGTAGTAGTATAGGGCGCACCGGTTAGTCCCCTTTTTTGGGCAGGAATTTCATTAACTTGGACAGGAATAAATTAACGCCAATGACGTCATAGGCTATTCTCTTGATCTCATGAATAAAATACGTAGGGATGCCATTAAGATAAGGTCATGTGCTATTTTTAGTTGGTTAAGGATTTCTAGTTACTTTAAGGTCGATAAACGTCTTCGTTTTCGATTGGTTAGTTAGAAAATAAGAAACGTTTTTATTGGTTAATTCATAGTGTCTTAGGAGTAAAATCAAACTTGTCTGTGACTTAAAATCACGGAGGCGTAACGTAATTATGCAAGTCCTATTTCCTGCTGCTGTGAATAGCCTAGTTCAGGTTCACTGATTTTGGGCGGGCAAATCGTGCATATTAATGAGGGAAAAGGCAAAATAGCTCTTTTTTACACTGCAAACAATGTTTTACTTACCCCTCTCCTTTTTACAATTATATTATTTTCCTTCCTCAATTTTTTTTATTCCCTCCTCCACAATTTTACAATTTTAATATTTTCCCTCCTCCTCCTCCTCCTACATCGACCCCTCATCGACCAAAACTCCCTGACCTCGAAAGATCCGAAGATCTCTTTTGGCACATGCGGGTTGGGGTGGGGGGGTAGGGGGTGTAGGGGGTTCAACGATTGATTGATACCCATAGTGTGCCTTCATTTTTCAGCTTTCTTTTTATTAAGTTAGTAAAGAGTGTTTTTCAACCACCGTCCTTTGATTGCATAAAATTCAGTCTGAAGCAAGCATTTTTGGGTTAACCGAAATTTAGGATCAACGTCTCGTCTGTTTCCATCGTGTTGTCTCAGAATGCCTTTGTCTTCTCTCTTACTTTTCTGATAACCTTGGTTGACTATTTATTGCTAAAAATGCTTTGCCTTGCCTTTTTGCTCGGTAACTTTTTTTCAGCCCGGACTGGGAGAAAGGGTTTTACGATGTTCGCCTGCTACGAATTTCCAATAGATATATATGCCGTTTTTAAACATCATACTTATTTCCTTGAACAGTGCAGCACGTATATGTTACGCTGATTCTGGAAGTGCTTCTTCTCCTCGGTAATCCAATAAAGAAAAAATCACTAAAGTGCAAATTGAGAGAGAAACTAGCCACGCCCAAGAATTAACGATCACTCGGAAAAGCTTGGGTTTGATCTGGACAGGCGTCACCTTCAACAATTTAAAGGGATTATTGCTTAAACCTCGATGGGTGAATTTAGAATTTAGAGCGATACAGTGGACCATTTCCTGATACGATCCTCCCTATAGGCAATAGGGAGTTTAAGATATCACGACGGCGACGTCTACGAAAACGTCACTTAAATAGTGAATTTGTGTTCTTTCAATCTCTATCACGATTACTCCAACTCATTTGCTTTGTCAAATGCAAGCGAACTCTTTTTAAGCCGAATTCCTTAGAACCATATTCAGGTTCAGCAAGATAAAGAAAATTGAGCCGTCGCTTGTTTACATCCTCTATAAAACATGAAATTAGGCATTAGAAATGTACAATAAAGCTTGATGGGTTATTGTTTTGCCTATTCAACCTATTGCTTTTTTTACGTTCTGGTTGTCGTCGTCATCGTGGCATCACTTAAAGTCCCTAATATCTTCCAGTTCCAACGCCAGCACTTACTTTCACGTTGAGACTCCTAGTATAAAACACGTTGGTTAATAAGCAATCTTAGGGCAAAGCGTTTTAAGGAGATGGCACCAAGAAAGACTCAGCGAGCATTAGATCTGGCAACAGAAAAGGGATCATCAGCATGACTTACAGTGCTTCCCCTCCAGGATTTGGAATTTAAGCTGAATAAGAGGGAGTTCCGTGATGCTGTTAAACTACACTACGGTTGGCCAGTGGAAGATTTCCCCTCCACATGTACTTGTGGGGAAGCCTTTACGGTTGATCACTCTATGATTTGCAAACTAGGAGGTTTTTTTACTCAACGCCACAACGAGCTAAGAGATCTCGAAGCTGAATTTCTGAGTATGGTATGTAGCGATGTGGAGATCGAGCCAGTACTTAAAGACATCTCTGGCGAACATTTAAACAGATGATCTAACGAAGCTCAGGATGCGAGGTTAGATATCCACGCGCGTAGTTTCTGGGAGCGACATCGATCAGCATTCTTGGATGTGAGGGTCTGTCACCCTAGTGCTGTATCGTAAAAGGACCTAGAGCCACATCAAATTTATCGTATTCATGAGAACGAGAAAAAGCGTCTCTACTCAAGGAGAGTTCTGGACATCGGGCATGGAACATTTACACCTCTGGTCTTCACCACAACTCGCGGAATGGGAAAGGAGTGCCTGATGTATCATAACCGTTTAGCACAGCTGATTGCCACCAAAAAAGAGGAGCAGTATGCCAAAACCATCTCATGGATCGGAACCAGAACCTCATTTGCTTTCTTGAGATCTACGTTGGTTTGCCTTAGAGGCTCTAGGACAAGAAGAGTGCCATGTGACATTAAGAATGTTGATATTGACGTCAAAGTTGTTGAAGGACCCATTCAATCGGACTATTGATGTGTTTCCTTGCTTTTAAATGGCAAATATATTCGTCAATAACGGATTGGGAGAGCTATTTATTTTTCCTCTTTTTTTAGTGATTTTCTTATTAAGAATGGAATTGACCCTGAAAATAGTTTCTTTTTTTTAATCGAAAGGGATTGTTTTAATTGAAATGAAATGATTTTAATTCGAATATATTTTTTTAATTAAATGATTTTTTTCTAATCAAAACTGAGTGTTTTTGATAGAAAGGAATTGTAAATGGTGTTTTGAGGGAATAGTTTTTTTTAAGTGAAATAAAAGTCAATAGGATTTTAAACGTTAGCACTGTTTTCAATAAAATATGTTCATTATTATTAAATTTTTAAAAATATACGTACTTCGAATACGTTTGCGTTTGAAATTAGTTTCTCTGATTTTATAATCGAAATGTTTTTAATTGAAATGAATTTTTTTATCGAAATGAGTTGTAAATAGCGCTTTGACTAAATAAATTACTATTATTATTACCATTATCATTATTATTATTATTATTATTATTATATATTATTATTATTATATTATTATTATATATTATTATATATTTTAGAAAAATTATTATTATTATTAT
Source organism: Porites cylindrica (assembly GCA_964035525.1). NCBI lineage: Eukaryota > Metazoa > Cnidaria > Anthozoa > Scleractinia > Poritidae > Porites > Porites cylindrica. Next base: position 23,180,731 of record OZ037778.1, on the reverse strand, counting down.
TATTATTATTATTATTATTATTACTATTATTATTATAGCAACATTATGCTGCCAAACGAGTTGGAAAGTGAACTAGCGCGGTTTATCACCCACTTTCAAACCTGTCTTCCAACAGGTCAGTTGCGTGAATACTAAATTTTGATTGGATAATTTTACACAGGAATCACTCCATACACGGGACGTACGTCACCTGCTGCAAACGTTTGCCAAGGGCCGGTAAAACAGGCAACATATATAGATTTTGTTGCAAAGCAGCAGAACTACTCGCTACACAACATTTTCGCAACCTGCAACGACCTGATTTGTTGCAAGACAGGCCTAACTCGTGAGTGCTAAAACGGGCAACACCGCTATTGAACTCGTTTCGCAGCAATTAATGTTGCAAATCAAGTTGCACATTTTTCGTTCCCCTTTTTTCAGTACCTTTACAAATCTGATCTTTGTAAATCAGATAAAAATAACACGATATAAGCAGCGAGTTCGAAAATTCACCGTTTTTTACAGTGAATTGTCAAAGTTTGTCCGTTTTAAGATAGTTTTAGCGTTTTTCCCTTGAATGTAAGTCATTACACGTAATACCTTTTACTTTCTGTAGGTATTTGCGATACAACAAGATCAATGAGCTTCCGCCTGGGAAGTAAATCGTGCATTTCTTTGTCTAGAGTATTACGTTATAGCGGAGATTCTGTTATTCAAGGCTAGTTTGTTTATTGGGTTTTTGGTTGAGAAATACGTCGCTTGTCAAAGTCGGAAATCCGATTTCGGATGACATCGTTTTCGTTTTTCACCTTGCTTGATGCGTAAGAGGGTTGAAAAGCCTCAAGTGATTCTGGCCTTAATTAATAGTTTTCAGTGCATCTCGAATGGTAAGCCTGAGTAATTATTTTATTTGATGTTTGTTTTTTATATCTAATTTAATAAAGTCGAGCGTACAATAAGGGACAAACGTGTTGACACACTTCCGTAAAATGGCCCCTTTTTGCATAGTGGATATACTTATCCCCTTTCCCTGTCTACCCGAACCCCTTCCCCCCAAAATCAATGCTTAATTTTGAACCCTCAAGTCTTTTTTTTTTCTTTCCTTCAGACATCATTGATTCGGGGGGTTGGGGGATTTACGGCGTTTAAAAGGAATGAAATAATAAATGAATTAAATGTTTGTTAAAAGCACTCGTTTTAAACATGTGTGTCAACTACTTTTGTCCCTGATTGTCTGAAATATGTATTTGCGTTTTCCTGCTACATTTTTGACGCTGCTAAATTTTTGTGCGAGGCCGTTACTCTATGGGTTAAATTGTTTGTTTTTAAACATCAATTTATAGAGTTTCGTCCTGATTTGTAGTATACGTAGAGCATAATGTACGAAGCGTATGTACTTTCCGTTTGCCGAAACGTGGTTAACCGTTGTAACAGCTTAGACCAGGTTAGGAATGTACTTCTGTAGTGATTTTACATGACCGCCTGCCATTTATTCATGATTGTTTATTGATGTTGGACCGACAACTATTTCATTTCCCAGCTCGCAAATCACAGAATGCCAAAGAAATTGTTTTCAAGATAGACACACCAGTTTGTGTCATCGCCAAAACAGCAATTACTTTGGCCTAGAAGTTCACCTGATGACAAGAAAGCGGGATAACACGTGATCGATGACGGCAGTGCGCTGGAAAATTTTCCTTTTTTATGAGCTAATTCCTCACAAAAGGCAAAAGAAGATTCCGCTATGTTGAAAGTGCTTGGCAATACCTATTCTTGGCGAAAAAAATTCCAGCGATGTGGTGCAAATAAGGAGTTTCAACGGTTAACCACGAGAATACACACCGACATAAAGAGGTCATAACAGACTAATGTTACTTTCCGTTTGCCGAACCGTGGTTAACCGTTGTAACACGAAGGAACCAGTGTTTTCCCCAGTTTGAGCTGTCGTTTTCTTTGAGAGTCAAATACCAGTTCACGTTTCAAAGCTCTCTTTTCATTTTCTCTGCCGACAATACACAAAAACACAGGGTTTCGCTTGAGAAATGCAGTCGAAATACACAGACATATGCGCTTTTTGTCACGCTATTTGCGTTGCGTTATCATGTCACACAGGGTGTCACGAGGTGGGATTGAAAGTAATTGTTTTCGTGTACACTTGCAATGTTTGCTACGCTGTCCTTAGTTTTTTTATTGAATTGGCCATGAATTTACCTTCACTTTTCCGTAGTTTCGAAATTGAACGCAGTGACGGCCGCTCCTCACTAACGCTCCATATTTCCGTGGCCGGCCAGTGACTATCCCCACTACGTGTCAATCCTTACCATATCCGTGATTGTTTGGGCCTTAACAATAGGATAAAGTGAAGAACGAGAAATGTCCACTTTATTAAAAATATTTTCAGTACGCACCCCCTTGAAATTCATCAAAAGTTGTACATAGGCGCGAGTTTCAGCGTCAGTTTTTAGCTTGTAAACCATATCGACGTTAATTCTGGATATCGCAGCCCTTTTATTACGTCATCGCGTAATTCGAATTGGCCCTATAATTCAATCGTGAATAAGTCTATGTCACCCCCACCACCAATAACATAATTATGTCATTGATTCCTTTAATTTCAGTTAAAATCAGTGTCATACACGGCTCAACTTGTGTGCGCAGTAGCACAATTTTGCATTCAGCCAATGAGGGACAAGTGTTGACACACTTCCGTAAAATGGCCCCTTTTTGCATAGTGGATATACTTATCCCCTCCCCCTGTCTATTCCCACCCCTTCCCCTCAAAATCAATGTTGAATTTTGGACCCTCAAGGCTTTTTATTTTACTTAAATGTTTGTTAAAAGCACTCGTTTTAAACATGTGTGTCAACTACTTTTGTCCCTGATTGTAGTTAATGAGGCTATTTAGTTTATGCACGTTTGTAAGATTTGAGACAATGATCTGACCGAGTATCAGGTTTGATTATAAGCTTATAGAACTTTAAAAAGCTTTCAGACATTTTCTCACCGCAAATAGAAACAACATAAAAAACATAAACTAGGATTTTCAGAGACACTTTAGTACTTGTCTTCGTGAATGAAAATTGTTCTCTCTGTATATGTTTCACCGAATTATTTTCCTTTTATTATTCGTGGTTAGTAGTCTCTTTGCAATTTTAATCACTGTGCCGTTTGTTTTCAGTCGCTCATGAACATCGCTTGCAGGAGTAGTCAAAATGCCACGCGTATCAAACGCTTTTGAAGATTACACATTAAATTATTTAGGGCCTGTTTACATGGAGTGGGGGACCCCGGTCTAGTGGGGTAGGTTTCTTTTGTTTTGTGTTCTCCAGAGCGTGAAAACAAAAGAAACCAACCCCACTAGACCGGGGTCCCCCACTCCATGTGAACAGGCCCTTAGTATGAAGCGTATAACTCTGTTAATCATTCTTAATTTAAACAGTCGATTTTGGCGCTTTTCAAAAGTGAGAACCGGCTAGCCGTATAGCTGATTTTGGAAATTTTACGGTTTCGCTAAAAGCCCATGCGTGCTTCGATCGTCCTGAATATTGAATGAGTGCAATTTTGTATTGCAAAATTGTGAAATACTCCGTTCTGTCCGAGGTCTGTATCGGTCTGTATGATAAAAACAGCGCCTTATGGTTAACTGATTTGTGCGATACAAATTTATTGTTTGATTTATGTCCCCTTTCACGAATATGGTAAAATAATACCAACTCCGAGTGCACTTAATGTCAACAGCCAAGCTTAGTTTGCTAGAGTGCATATAAAATAGCAACAAACCGTTGGGATTAAAATTCTGGCCATTCCAGATGGCCGCTTTTATTTACATAACTAAGAAATCCAAGAAATAAGAAACTAAAAGTAATTTATTTAAGCTCTAGCAAAGGTGAGGGCCACGATAAAAGGCAAAACTGAATGTAGACCAAAAACTTAATTACACATTGGAGGAGAAATGGGGTGGAGGTGGGTTGATTTCTTGAACGTCCGAAGATTGAGCTTGCAAATTGTGAGTGGAATTGAAGTTGTTCACCTTATAACTCCTCGAGAAAGACGATCATACGATTGTGTAATTTTACTGAAAACGTGGAGAGTAAAATTACTGCACATGTTGAGAAAATGTACGGAACGAGGACTATAGTAATTTTACTGAACGTGTTCCAGGGATATAAGTGGTCCCTGAGATCTCCTGATTATCTTGTGATCGTTACTTTACATGACTGTACCTTTTGCCTATTATATAGTAAGTAGCAAAGGTCAAGAGAATCACCTGTACATGTCGACGAACATTATCAGGTCACAAAATCAACCACCTCGACCCTACTTTAAACTGTGTACATAACTACATATTATTGTGTAGGTGACATAAATTTTTTTATTTGCGAGCAAATAAACTCATTTAATTTTTAAATTCTAGTTAGCCCCGGGTAAATCTATGTATTATGAATGGTTATTTTCTTGAACACGTATATGTTACGCTGATTTTGGAAGTGCTTCTTCTCCTCGGCAATCCAATAAAAAGAAATCACCAAAGTGCAAATTGAGAGAGAGACTAGTCACGCCCAAGAATTAACGATCACTCGGAAAAGCTCGGGTTTGATCTGGACAGACGTCACCTTCAATAATTTTTAATAATCATTTTAAAAGACGATTATTGCTTTAACCTCGATGGGTGAATTTAGAATTTAGAAGAATACAGAGGACCATTTCCTGATACGATCCTCCCCATAGGCAATAGGGAATTTTAGATAACACGCCAGCGACGGCCACGAAAACGTCACTTAAAGTGAGAATTTGCGTTCTTTCAATCTCTATCACGATCACTCTAAGTCATTTGCTTTGTCAAATGCAAGCGAACTATTTTTAAGCCGAATTCCTAAGAACCATAGTCAAGTTCAGAGAGAGAAAGAAAATTGAGCCGTCGCTTGTTTACGTCTTCCATAAAAAGTGGCATATAGGCATTTCTCCGTTGTAGTCGTATGTGACGGCAGGGAAACGTACAAAAAAGGGTGATGAGTTGTTGTTTTGCCTATTCAACCTATTGCCTTTTTGACGTTTTGATTGTCGTCGCCGTCGTGGCATCTTGATCCCTAATATCTAATATCCGGTTCCAACGCCGGCACTCACTTTCACGTTGAGACTCCTAGTATGCAAAACACCGGAATTTTGGATTTGCGTACGTTCTTAATAACATTTCGCCACTTTTATAACAAAGAAAGAGAAGATTCCTTGAAATTTTTCACTCTCAGTTTTACCAAGTGAGCAATGCCCTCTAGAGCATACATTACCCACCTCATGTTTCAGGTCTTATGGATGAAGAAAGCCGCATTAGAGTTTTTTTTTTCCCTTCAGTTAAGTTAAACGTTTTTCTTTAAAGCAAAAAAGCACAGTTCACTATTCTTGAAAAGTCATGCAATAGAGGCATATCTTAAACGGGCAACAAAAACGTGCGAGTTGTTTAGGGACAACAGCTGCAAAACGTGTTGGAAGGTGAGGTAGCGCGGTTTATCATCCACGTTCAAAACTGTCTTGCAACAAGTCAGTTGCGTGAATACTAACCTCTGATTGGAAAATTTTGCACGGGAATCATCATTATTCGGCGGCCATCTTGTGTTCGATGTACTGTTTTAAGAAAGGAAAGACTGTCCTCTAAAGGCTACAATAAACTCACTTTCATCGTAGAAATACTTCGATATCCTCTTTGTTATAAATTAAATCCGTTGCCGATAGCAACGCGCAACGCGTCCCCTAAGTTCCCTAAGGGTATTTTGCGTTCGAGCGCTATGTTTAAAATTCACTTTTGAGCTAACAGTTGACATGAACAGAAGAATTCAGATTTAGAAACCAAAGCCCAGGAGACAATTCACGCTAGTGTAAGTAGTTTTTTCCAAGAGTTTTTCATCCTTTAGCAAATTTCTCATAAGGATATTTGGCCCTTTTTCCTTTTTCAGTGAATCATTCTGTAAATCATTATATTAATCCACAAAATGTAGACGGGAAAAGAGGCGAGACCGACTTCGACGCGTGAATGCTAATTAACTTGAATAGTTAAAATTCTGAGGCACACTGACAATCAAATGAATCTTGAAGAACAGCGAAACGACGACAACAACCTTAAATAACACGTTTTGTTGAACGTAGCTCCTAATATACGACATTCAGCTCTAGAAAACAGGCTTCAAATGCTGGTAGTTAACGTAAAAATGAAAATGCTTCTGTGGCACTTCTTCAGAACACTTTGACGCATGCGCAAACAAATTGCCTTCCTGTTGGGCAAACCGAGTTTGCATGCCGCTAAAACCACGAACGGTCCCCGCAATACTGATGCGTGCGACGAGATTAGAAGTGGGGTATAACGTAGACAGAGAATTAACCAGTCCGGGCTTTTACCATTTTTAGCAATCAATCAAACCTGTCTTGCAATAAGTCAGTTGCGTAAATACTAACTTCTTATTGGATAATTTACACGGGAATCACGCCATACACGGGACGCACGTCACTTACTGCAAACGTTTGCCAAGGGCAGGTAAAACGGGCAACGTGTATAGATTTTGTTGCAAAGCAGTAGAACTACTCGCTTCTCAATACTTTCGCAACCTGCAACAACCTGATTTGTTGCAAGACAGGCCTAATTCGTAGGTGATAAATCACGCGACGCAGCTGTTCAACTCGTTTCGCAGCAATTAATGTTGCAAATCAAGTTGCAAATTTTTCGTTCCCCGTTTCACCGTACCTTTACAAATCTGATCTGTGTAAGTCAGGCAAAAATAACACGATACACGAGGTGAGTTTGAAACTTTACCGTTAAAAGCGAATTGTCAAAGTTTATCCGTTTAAAGATAGTTTTATCGTTTTTCCTTTGAATGTTGGTAGTTATTGCCCATCCGCTATCGTAGAACTATTCACAAATTTAAATCATTAATACCTTTTACTTTCTGTAGGAGTTTGTGGCACAACAAGATCGATGAGCTTCCGCCTGGGATATTTTCAAATCTGTCATCGCTACACTACTTGTAAGTAAATCGTGTATTTCCTTGTCTAGAGTATTATTTATAGCAGAGCTCTGGCGCGGGAAGCGCGCCTGCGGAGCACCATGGGTAAGTAAATCTACCCATCCCAGAAAATTTGTTAATCACATGACCGTACACCGCCCGCCCGTCCGTCCGCACCACAGGGCAACCAATGTTCAATCTCACACTTTCTAGCTAGTTTGGGAGCACAGGAAGACTGATATTGCACAGATATTGCAAGTCAATGTTATGATCAATTTACAACTGTCAAAACAGGGTATCCGCTGACCAGTATCACCTGACCGTATCTTGGGCTCAGGTGTCGACTTATCGAGGTCGAGTATCTTTTTGAAGTTATCCGCAGACAAGTTACTAGTTTTCAAATGATCGCAGGCTCAAGTTCAATTTTTTTAATTCATATTCACATCTTGTGTTTTACATGTGCCGCATAGTTAAAATTTTGATTTCAAACTGACCTCGGAAGCTAAAATTCAGCCGGTTTTTGTAAGCAGGGAAGACACGCCAGTTGTTTTTGGCTTTTCTCACCAAGGTCACGCGTTGGTCACGCTCTACGTCCAATTTTTATACTCTGATTGGTCAAAATTTGATAGGTGAGTTCATGCGGAAACCTTATGCAGCATCTTAAATCTTGTTTACTTTGACAACTGTAGCTGACAGAGTTTTGTGTCAACTTGTAATGTTTTTAACTGTCTTTTTCCACTGAATGTACAAAATAAAATTCAGCTGCTATCAAGAGTCTTCTGTTATTCATGGCTTGTTTGTTTATTGGGTTTTTGGTTGAGAAATACGTCGCTTTGGCCAGGTCGGAAATCCGATTTCGGATGGCATCGTTTCGTTTTTCACCTTGCTTGATGCGTAATACGGTTGAAAAGTCTGAAGCGATTCTGGTCTTACTTCATAATTTTCAGTGCATCTCGAATGGTAAGCCTGAGTAATTATTGTATTTATTGTTTGTTTTTTATATCTAATTTAATAAAGTCGAGCGTAGTTTATGCGGCTATTTGGTTTACAGCGGATTCAGGTTGAGCATTTAATGACGTCAGTTATCGCGTTCGTTATCACGGTTGATTGGTTGCGTTGCAAGGCAAATTGTCAGACGTTGCTAGGCGGGGATGATATCGTTTTGTTTGAGAAAAGGTGCGTTGTCGTATCGATCTGTATGTCATGGCGATTGAAATCAAGATAGAATACTCCTACTACTCTACAAAAAGAATAACTCCAGTATATATTGTCGAAGAAGAGCTTATTGGCCTGGAATACAGCAAGTTCGTAGAACGCATTGTGAACGAGGTACGCCATCTCCGAAGGATGAATTCATTGCGACTTACAGTAAAGGAAGATGAAACTGTCGACGAGGCAGATTTGTCCAGAAAGTATTTAGCTTGCACATGAACGGTTTGTTACACACGGCTACGCCAGCCGTAGATACTGGTATTCACAGAGTAGAAAACATGACTGCGACGGGAGCAGAGGATCGCGAGCTAACACGGACGCATGTTCGATGCTCACTAAATTTATAAATCGACCGGGAAATATCATCGTTAGTGGGTTACCTCCTCCGTCAATGATTTTATCGATGATGATATGTCTTAGGTCAGAGGATAAAAGTTTTCCTGGCATATAAGAGTGACCGCTCTTGCTTACGGTCAACATGTTTACATTCTGTAACGCGCCTTTTCTCCGACAGAACGTTATCATTCCCCCCCCCCTCAGCAACGTCTGACAATTTGCCTCGCAACGCAACCAAGCAACCGTGATAACGAACGCGATAACTGAAGTCATTTAACGCTCAACCTGAATCCGCTGTATGCACACTTGACATTTGTATTGCAAAATTGTGAAATACTGCATTCTGTCCGACGTCTGTACGATAAAAACAGCGCCTCATGGTACTGTTTCACCTCAGATGTGATGTATAAAAAGTACAAAAGGTTGGTTTACACGTCCCCAGACTTGCTGGCAAGATTTTGTAAAGTAAACAGAATACAAGTTTTTTGTTTGATTTAAATCATAAATTCGAGTTAATATGAGCTTCGTTCTTAGCCTGGCTAAATCTATATATTATGAATCTCTTAAAAGGATCTGAGGACAATTCATGAAACCCGGGGGATTAGGGAGACAAGATAAGACTTATTTTCCTTAGTGTGTCTTTTTCTTTAGCTTGTTTTAGAAATTCGTCACAGATCTACGCATCTTTGCATTCTTGATCGCCCAAACATTCAGACAAAAAGATATGAGCTCGCATTGTATTTGGCACTATCTCGCCCAAAATCAGAGAAAAGCTAATAAGTAAAGGATCCACTCTAACACTGAATAAAGCGGTGGAGATTACTTGATCATTCAAAACCTCTCAAGCACAACTGTCTTCCATGGCGGCCGGGCAGTAGCACTAACGACTCTAAGAAAACCGTTCACGTAGTTCTGAAACAAAACAGGAGAAAAGAAACACAGGGCAACCAACCGTAAAATTATCAGCCTTCTGTAGGAGAGCGGCTTAGCGGAAACTGCGGCCACGCCCACAGTTTGTCTTCGAACTGTCCAGCAAGTTATCAGATATGTCTGTCCTGCAAGAAGCCAAACCATTTTGCAGACGCCTGCAGATCAAAAGCCCAGAGACAACGATTTCACTCTCCAGAACAAGCCAGAAACCAAGCAAGCTGATTTCGCATGTAGGGAGACCAATCCTCTTACAGATGAAGCATTTGTAATATATAGATTTAGCTGGGGCTAAAAGCGGGGCTCCCATTAATAAACTTATAATTTAAATCAAACCATAAACTTGTATTCCACAATTCAGTTAACTTTAAAGCATATTTGTGTGACTTTTGAGGGAAAGGCTAAGTGATTTTAGAGAAAAATAATTTGCAAACAGCCCAAGAGTTAGTCTCCTTCGCAGCCGTTATTAGGGTCGTCACTCGTCACGCAACGCTCGAGCGTTGCGTGACGAGTATAACGGCTGCGAAGGAGACTACCCAAGAGTGAGCCAAATCTTACATCGAGCTGATAGCCTCATATGTACACCCAAAAACTGGTAATCATCTTCGATCACATTTAAGAGCCATAATGGCTCTTGATCCCCGTAGATTACTTAACCCTGGAAAGGAAAATCAGGCCGAATTTTTTGCGTTCGACAACTTTACTTTGCAAAATCTTGCCAACAAATCTGGGTGCGTGTAAACCAACCTTGCATTGTTTTTACCATACAGACCTTGGGCAGAAAGCAGTATTTCACAATTTTGCAATACAAATCGCACTCATGCGATATTAAGGACGATAGAAGTACGCGTGGGCTTTTAGCTAAACCGTTTAAAAAATTTCCAAAATCACCTATAGGGCCATCCGGTTTTCACTTTTGTATTGCAAGCTGTGGCTAGAGTTTGAATGAACATTAACAGAGTTACGCTCCAACATAATAAACAATTTATTATGCTTGTTTTTTATTTTAAAATGGTTTAACGAGCGGTATTTTGAGTACTCCTGCAAGCCATGTTCACTGAACGACTGAAAACAATCGACACAGCGATTATAATTACAAAATATAATTACTCTGGCTTACCATTCGAGATGCAGCTCCTGAAAGGTATCAAGTAAGGCCATTATCGCCTCAGACTTTGCAACCCTCTTACGCATCAAGCAAGGTGAAAACGAAAACCATGCCATCCGAAACCGGATTTCTGACTTTGACAAGCGACATATTTCTCAAGCAAAAACCCAATAAACAAACTAGCAATGAATAACAGAAGACTCCTGATAGCAGCTGAATTTCATTTTGTACATCCAGTGGAAAAAGACAGTTAAAAACATCACAAGTTGACACAAACCTCGGCCAGCTTTAGCTGTCAAAGTAAATAAGATTCAAGATGCTGCATAAAATTTTCCGCATGAACTCACCTGTCAAATTTTTACCAATTAGAGGATATAAATTATTGAACGTAGAGCGCGACCAACGCATGCCCAGGGTGAGAAAAGTCAAAAGCAACTGTCTTGTCTTCCGGTAACAGATGGCTGAATTTTCGCGTCCGAGGTCAGTTTGAAATCAAAATTTTAATTGTGCGGCGCATAAATACAACGTATTTCACATGAATTTAAAAAAAATAATAACTTGAGCCTGCGATCACTTAAAAACTAGCAATTTGTCAGCGAATAACTTCAAAAAAATACTTGACTTCGATGCTGGTTAGCGTTAGATAACATCGAGTGAAGCCAGATTGGACACCTTATGAATTTTACACAACGCATTATTTCCATAATGGAACGAGACTGGAATGTAGAATGAGGCTAAAACAGCTGAAGAAACCAAAACTACAGAGCACCAGTTATGGAGAGAACACATTAGAGAGTTAAGCACTGATGTGCAGTGATTAGGGTTAAGCACAGAACTGCATGTATAAGAACATGTATATTTTTAGAAATTAGTGGATTTGGCAGCTAGTCCTCGACGGTGTAGTGGATATGGATATAGGCTATAAAGCAAGTGACCCGGGTTCAAAGCATCACAGTAGAGTTTTTCTTTTTCACTTTTATATTACACAGTAAAGTTGGACTTAAGTTGTTCTTCATGCAATTTTACTGAAAGAAACAATCTGACTTCAGCCGATGTTACCTAATGCTAACCTTCGATGGGTCAGCAACTGAGCCCGCGATACGGTCAAGGGATTTTGGTCAGCAAACCCTTGTTTTGACAGCTATCAATTGATCACAACATTGATGTCCAATATGAATGTATCATCAGTTTTCCTGTTCTCCCAAACTAGCTCGAAAGTATGAGATTGAACATTGTTCAAGATCTAGTAAAACAATTAACTGGTCAGCGGACAGCTTCCAAATAAATCAAGTCACCTCGATGAGTTGACACATGAGCCTGCGATATGGTCATGGGATACTGGTCAGTGGCTATCCTGTTTTGATAGCTGTCAATTGACCATATTATGAATGTCCTCTATAAAAGATGTGGACTTGCCAAGACAAGCCTGGACACCCCTCCCTTCCTTTTTGATAGCCTCCCCTAACCCACCCGTACAATCTGTACGTACGCTCGGTCAATCACATGAAGCCACCCTGGACTTCGGTGCCTGGGAAACACAGTCCCAGTGAGGTTCTATCGTCAAATGGATGGATATCATACCTCCTTTCGTGAGGGCCAGCTGCCCTTATCTTGGAAAGATGCAGATATCGTCCCTATCCCCATAAAACGAACTATCCAAGACGTGAACAAGCACCTTCACCCTATTGCCCTTACGCCTATCTTGTTAAAGATTGCCGAGGATTATGTTGTTCATGTCGTTGTGATGCCCGCCGTGCTAAAGAAAATCGACGGATACTAGTTAAACAAAAAGAAAATTCAAAGAGCTCAGGATTAGCTTTGCAAGGAACAAGCCAAACCAGAATTTGACCCTATCTGTGCTAACCGTCAGACCCTAGAGACTAGGGAACTTAAGATAGAGACGTTTTCGGGGCGACGGCAACTTCAACCGGACGTGACATCATCATTTGTTGGATATTGCGCATGCTCGTGCTCACCACCTTGCCGTCGTGGTCCCGTCGGCGACGTGAAACTGGTCTGTTTGGCGTTGTGGCGAAAACGTGAGTATTAAACTTTCATTTCAATCAGGTTTGTTGCGTTTAGCAACCAACATTTTGCAGTTTATCGTTCTTAAATTGTCCTTGTTTTCTTTGAGGCACATTTCAAGCTCGATTTCCAAGCTCTGTTATCTAAACTTACATCTTTGAATGTTTCTATGTTTTCATGTCACAGGGTCAAGATCCAAATCGGCAAACAGCCAACCGTAAGTGAGCTTGACATGGGACAAAATTTTCCCACGAGCCAAATAGAATATGAACTCCGATATTTCAATTGTGTGTTTTTAGTTCGCTCTTTTCGTTAGAATATCGTATAAATGAAACGCATTGAAAATTATATAGAATAGTAGGTAATACCATGTACTAACTCGGCGTGGGAATACTGAAATAAAGTTGTTGCCGTTGTTGTTGTTGTTGCATGCAAGTATTTCCCGGGAATTATTTCAATACCAAACTAAGAATACAGTTCCTTGGTAGCATTTTAATGTTTCTGTAATTTGCAAGGCTTCGGCAGGCCTGTGGAGATCAGTTTTTTTCAACACGAAATTTCGCCTTGAACTCTGCTGCATCCCGCACGTTTTTTAGCGTGAACGGATCGTAACTGTCCCGAGGAAAATCGGGATTTTTGGACTCATAATTTTCCCACAAAACGAGAAACTCTTCATCCGATACGTGTTGTCTGCATAGCAAATATTTATTCTCTTAATTCTTTATGTGAAGCCATATTTTCCTCTTCGGTATTCTTCTAATTAAAGGCGCCGTCCTTCTGAGTTCACTGCGATCTTAATGTTCTATTTTTGACGGGGAGCGACGGCTGCCTTAGTTCCAGGCTTTCTCTGCCAGTCCGGTCGCCGTCGCCCCGAAAACGTCTCCATCTTAAGTTCCCTACTGTGAACGGTGTGAAATTGTTAGGACTTAATATTAGCAGTGATTTAAAGTGGAATGCCCATGTGCCAGAACAATTTAGAAAGGTCTCAAGAAGATTATATTTTAAGACAGGTTAAGAAATCGCGTGTTGCTACAAGAGAGCTATTTCTATTTTACATCAAATGCATTCGCTCTATTCTGGAGTACGGCAGCCTAGTTATCATCGAGCAAAGACCTAGAAAGACTGCAAAAACGCGCTATGAAGATTTTTTACCCTGAGCTATCATATGTTAAGGCTCTAGAGCTGTTCGGACTTTTAACACTGTGTGATAGAAGAGAGGCAATCGCGGCAAAGTTGTTCGATGAAATATGTGCTAATCAATCTCACAGTCTCCACAAACTACTTTCAAGTAATGCCAGCCAAGCTACTCTCTGAGAGAACAAAGGACATTTATTCGTCCAAAGTTTAAAACCGAAAGATGCAAGAATAGTTTTTTTTTTAAAGTTATGTTCACGGTAGTTGAGAACTAGATATAATTTGTTTCTTATTTTGTATAGGAACTTGACGCGTGCTTTTGAAATTGTGATTTTATAACAGTTTTAAAACTATAAATTATGTTGGATCATCTTTCTTTAATTATTTGTAAAGCGCTTTAATTAGTTGTAATTTAGTACACTCAGTTGTAAATTATTGCATTTGTAAACCTTATCGCAATTCAGCTCTTGGCAGCTAGTTGTTAAGGTGAATCTATCTAAATGTGCCAGCAGAACCTCAAACCTGGTTTCTTATTACCCTCGGATATAACCCTCACTTTCAGTGGCGGCTCACAGATCAAGCACCACGGTACCATTACTATACCTTCTTCCTACAAAGGGGAAATCACTCGAGCATCCTTCTATGTCACAGACATCGCAGGCCCAGCCATCATAGACCTCCAGACTTCCCCTGACTTGATCCTAATCATATTTAACTTTCTAATCATGAAAACTTTACCACACCGTGCAATGATAAGAAGAAATAACCCATGGAAAAGACAAACAGTACATGATCAGTAATGTGAGTCACGCTAGAAGAACTATTCCTCCCTCTCCAGTTTACCACAAAGTGTTGCCAAAACGCCCTAATGTATAGGAAAGTATTTATTCTCTTAAATCAGATGATCCTTGACTTGTTCACGCGCGTTCTATTGACATACGCTGGTACATTCTATATCTTGAAAAAAGCACGCGCGTGACCTATGGCGCCTGCACATGCCAATTTAACAGATTCCTGCCAATTATTTATAACACACGCGTTGTAGTTTTAACAGGCCTAACGAACTGGGTCTCGACAGGAAAATGAAATGCATGTTCACTTTTCCTTTGAGCACGAAACATGGCGAAACGATACCGGTTATAGAATATTATCCAACTTAACTGGTAACTGAAAGTTTCAACGCTTATCGCTTATTACTTGAAAACATTTAATGAGTTCATTTAATCTACTGCACATTAACTTCATTTATTTTCCTGCGGGAATTTGAGATACAACGAGATCAAGGAGCTCCCGTCAGGGATATTTTCAAATCTATTTTCCTTGCAAACACTCTAAGTGAAAGAAAGGCTATTTCTTTGATTATTCTTTTATATGACTGACCTCAAAGGAGCCGAAGACCTCCTTTGGCACCTGCGAGTTATGGGGGGGGGGGGGGGGGGGGGGAATTGGTGTTGAGGGGTTCATAGTGTGGCCTCGTTTTCAGCTTTCTTTTTTTAAGTCAATGAAGAGTCTCTTTCGACCACAGTCCTTTGAGTGCATAAAATTAAGCCAGAAGAAACCATTTTTGGATTAACCGAAATTCAGAAACATCATTTCGACTGTTCCCATCGTTTTTTATCTCAAAATTCCTTTGTCATTTGACCACGACGCACATGTTTTAGGAAGCTCTTCGTCACTACATTTTGAAATTCCTTTTATATTCGTATTTATAGCTTCTAGTTGTCCATGTTACATAGCCTTAAAGAACCAGCTTAAATGGCTTGGCACGAAGGACGAATTATTGTCCTTTGTGTCGTCGCAGTTAGTTATCGATAACAGCGATTTCCAAGTGCATGATAATGGGACATGCCCTGTTTTTAAAGCTGAAACCGTCTGTACAAGCACCCTTATGTGAATGGTGGAAAACCGCTTAAACAAGTCATGGTACCCTAAAAGTTGAGGCGCCCCATAATGGAAGCGGCTCACGGATCGATCATGGGCGGTCACATGGGCATCAAGAAAACAACAGACAAGATCCAGAGTGCGTTTTATTGGCCTGGAATTCAGGGTGACGTGACTCGATTTTGCAAGTCCTGTAAGACTGTAAGTAAGGGAGCCGTGCCGAAAGTACCGTTAGAGAAGATGCCGCTGATTGACAAGCCCTTTAAGAGAGTAGCAATAGACCTTGTTGGGCCTATCAGTCCTCCGAGTGAAGAAGAACACAGGTACATATTGACGCTGGTAGATTTTTCGACTCGCTACCCTGAGGCTGTACCACTAAAGAACATTGATACGGAGACAGTAGCAGAGGCATGGGTGGATATCTTTAGCCGTGTAGGAGTACCCGAAGAAATCCTGAGTGATCTGGGCACACAGTTTGTCTCGGAGTGCATGAGAGAAGTAACCCGACTACTAAGCATTAAACAGCTTACAACAACGCCCTATCACCCGATGTGTAACGGTTTGAAGGAGAATTTCAACGGAACGATGAAGTCTATGCTGAAGAGACTGTGTAGTGAGCAGCCAAGACAGTGGCATCGCTACATAAACCCACTGTTGTTTGCTTATCGTGAAGTCCCCCAAGAGTCCACGGATTTTTCGCCGTTCGAGCTGTTATATGGAAGAGCTGTTAGAGGACCAATGACCATACTCAAACAGCTGTGGACGAAGGAAGTTGAGGAGCCTGAAGTAAAGAACAGTTACCAGTACGTTTTTGAGTTGCGAGAGAAGTTAGAAGATACCCTTAAGCTCGCCCATAGTGAATTGGAGAAAGCTCAGCAGAAAGGAAAGCACTATTACGACCGCAAGTCTAAGGTTAGGAAGTTTCAACCAGGTGAGAAAGTGCTTGTGCTGCTACCTACCGACCATAACAAGTTACTTATGCAGTGGAAAGGTCCCTTTGAAGTTAGTTCAGTAGTAGGTCTCAATGACTACAAAGTGAAAGTAAAAGGTAAGGAGAAAGTTTACCACGCTAACCTACTTAAAAAGTACTTTGAGCGAGAGGAGACTACAGTCGAAGGAGCAGTAGCTGTTGGAGCACGCGCTACAAGTATAGACGATGCTGTCGAATGTGCAGCTATAGTTGAAGAAGCAGAGGAAGAAGAGGTCGATTTCCTAGATCTTGGTGGTTATGTAGCCAAGGAATCAATTGAGGATATTGCAACTGGACCAAATCTTACGGACGAGCAACGAAATGAATTCACGGATCTGGCTAAGCAGTTCACGAATTTGTTTACTGAAGCACCAGGTACCACAGATCTTGTTCAGCATCATATTAAACTCACCTCAGACGAGCCAGTCAGATCAAGACCTTACCCAGTACCTTACAGCGTGAGAGAATCACTGAGAAAAGATATTACTGACATGATCAAGATGGGAGTTATTAGAGAGTCCAGTTCTCCGTACGCGTCACCTGTTGTAGTAGTGAAGAAAAAAGACAACACAAACCGCGTGTGCGTTGACTATCGCAAATTGAATAAACTAACTGTATTTGATCCTGAGCCTATGCCAACCGCTGAACACTTGTTCCAGAAGTTTAGTGGAGACAAATTCTTCTCAAAAATTGACCTCAGCAAGGGATACTGGCAGATAGCTATACCAGAGGAGGGCATTTCGAAAACTGCGTTCGTAACACCTGACGGGTCGTACGAGTTTTTGAAGATGCCGTTTGGAATGATTAACTCGGCGGCGACACTGAAGTGTGCAATGAAGAAATTGATAGAAGATCTAGATGATGTCGACTTCTACTGGGATGATATATTGGTTCACACCCGTACGTGGGAAGAACATATTAGAGCCCACAGAGAGCTGTTTTCGCGCCTTGTACAAGCTGGGTTGACTATTAGACCTACGAAGTGCCTATTCGGAGTAAACAGTGTGGATTTCTTAGGCCACCGACTGGAGCAAGGAATGATTGGTCTACATCAGGATAACGTGGAGAAAACTAAAGATGCCCCAAGGCCAAGTACAAAGAAACAGGTGCGCTCATTTATGGGTCTAGCAGGATACTACAGAGATTTCATACCCAACTTCGCAGCCATCGCAGCGCCCTTATCTGATCTCAGACGGAAAGGCCCACCAAATAAAGTTGAGTGGAGTGAAGCACAAGAGAAAGCCTACCAAACAATCAAGTCCTACCTAACAAGTGAACCTATTTTACGTCTTCCCGATCCAGCTAAAACCTATTTCTTACGGACGGACGCTTCCAACAATGGAATTGGAGCAGTATTGATGCAAACGCACGATGAGAAATTATTCCCGGTTTGTTATGCAAGCAAGAAATTGTCAAGTGCGGAGCGCAACTATTCTACAATCGAGAAAGAATGCCTAGCGATTGTATGGGGAATCAAGAGATTCCATCTATATTTGTACGGTGTACCTTTTGTGCTGCAGACAGACCACGAGCCGCTGAAGTACATGAACAGTGCAAAATATACCAACGCACGACTAATGCGATGGGCCATGCTTCTACAAAGTTACAGTTTCAAGGTAGAAGCCATCAAAGGATCAGAGAATGTTGGAGCGGATTATCTTAGTCGAGCAGAAGAGTAACCTGAGAGACACTGGACTACCCCTGTTGTATATTAGCGTACAATTTTTCTGTTGTAGTGGAAATTTAGGAAATTTCCTCTGAAAGGGGGTTATGTTACGAAAAATTGTATTGCGATTTCTAGAAGCTTCGCGAGAGTTCGTAGTTTGTTTTTTTAGGATCTTGCGTAAGCGTTCCTAAAGCGGTATATTTTGTAATCTTTCTATAATTAGACTATTTGGAAAGTTCTAGAATCTTATTGTAAACATATATAAGTAGGCGAGCCCGAGTTAAGGTTTAACCAGTTTTCACAAGGGAGGAGAGTTCGACGTTAGTCGTGTTTAGTAGAGTGTGACGAAAGCAGTGGTTATTCAAGTTGGCGGAGACCGTGTAAGTTGACGAGTTACGTGCTGTTGTGGAGTTTTACTTCGTGGAAACTACGCTCATTTTGGAATAAATCTTCTTGTTGCTATTCCGACAACCCTGCGTTCAGTTTAGTTTGCAAGCTACCCGTCCTCTAAAAGATTACCCGCGTAACAGTCAGTGGTATTGGAACATGGCGGTCACAAAATTAATGGCTCCCGCTATTTTGCCTCTCCTCGCTGTTTCATTCTGCTCATTTCAACTGAAACAAAGCAATTTGCAAGCTAAAACGGCTCACTTTGAGTTGTATACTACCCTTGCTCCAAGGGTATCTTCCTGGGCTGGCTTTGAGGCGTTTCATCGCGTTACTCGCCAACGTGACCAGTGCACGATTTTGATCCCCAGAAGATAGATTTCGAGACCGTTCTTCCTCTTTCCCTCTGGGTGCTTAGCGAAAATGTTGACCTTAATCCAGGTCCCAACTAAATGTTTCCTTGTGGCTTATATGTTAGGCCTGTGAGGGTAAACAAGAAGGGTATCCAGTACGACATGTGTGACATTTCGTTCCACACACGCTACCTAAACATGTGCTCCGATCTATTCAACGCCTTGGCTAACTCTTCCACTGTTTGGATATGCACGGACTTTGGTACACCGAACTTTTCTTCCTCTTTATTACATTCTGAATCGTCCGTGGAACATCCAAACCCTTTCTCAATCCTGAAGCAAAGTGAAAATTGTTCTTCTTCTTCTTCATTTGAGGGCCCACATCATTCCACACCAGTAACATCCCGAAACACTGGTCATCCCATCAAAAAGCCATCGTGCCAAAAGCCACGAAAAAACAAGTTTGCGCTGCCTGTTGTTAAACTGCCAAAGTGTTAAGTCAAAGAGAGCAGACCTTGAGCATGTTATTGATATTTTGTTGGGAACAGAATGAACAATGGTGATATGTTCCCATCACGCTTTACTATATTTAGAAGAGACAGATTAACAAGTACTCATGGAGGTGGTGTATTTCAAGCTATTAGGAATGATCTGATCGTTACTTATAGAAATAATCTTGATACAAATTGTGAAATAATATATGGACCCACTGCTAAATCCTAGGCCAACAATCCTTTACTATAGGAACTTATTACAATCCAAAAAATATCGCATATTTAGAGGACCTTGATGCATCTCTATTTAAATTGGGCCAGAGAATCAATAGTCATAACATCATACTCACTGGGGATTTCAACATTCCAAATATTGATTGGAGTAATAACTCTATTACGTCTGCTCCTTTCTCCTCTGCAAGGAAACTGTTAGAACTACTCGAGAAACATGGTATTCAACAGATGGTGCGAGAACCCACTAGTCGACAAAGACATGCGCAAAACATTTTGGACTTTGTCTTGACCAACAACGAATCAATTATTCAAACTCTTGTAGTGGTTCATGGTACTAGGGGCCATGACATGGTTGTTTTTAACATTAACTTAAAACCTAAAAAGAAAAAGTTACCAAACGGAAAATTTTTATCAGGAAAGAAGCTAACATTGATAGGATGAAAGATGATATGATGTCTTTTTGTGACTTCTTCATGTCTAATTTAACAGAATCATCTGTAAACCATAAATGGAACGAACTGGAAAAAGCGTTGAAATCGACAATGGAGAGAAACATTTCCATCAAGACTTCATCAAGTCGTTTTAATCGTCCTAGGTTTAACAGAACTCAAGGAAGATTGTGCAGGAAGAAGCAAAGACTGTACAATGCTGCTAAAATGACACAGACTTGGCCAAACATAGATCAGTGAAGAAAAAATTGAGACAGGAACTTACGAAGACATGAAATGAACATGTCTCGAACTTTTTATCAGATGCCATCCAGGAAAATCCGAATTCGTTCTGGTCTCAAATCAAAAAAGACCAAAAGTTGTGACCAAGTTGGTGTTCCTAATCTTAACGTCGATGGAAGTTTGACAAGCGAACCTTTTTGTAAGGCATAA
This sequence comes from Porites cylindrica, assembly GCA_964035525.1. Lineage (NCBI taxonomy): Eukaryota > Metazoa > Cnidaria > Anthozoa > Scleractinia > Poritidae > Porites > Porites cylindrica. Next base: position 23,160,155 of record OZ037778.1, on the reverse strand, counting down.
GCACTAAATGATCAATTTTGTAGCGTTTTTACCAAAGAAAATAATTTTACCTATCCAGTCCTCCCACCATCTAATTGCACCAGTGAAAAAAGTCCCATTCGAGTTAGCTGCAAAGGAATTAAGAAGCAGTTACAAGGTCTGAAATGTGATAAAGCCCCCGGCCCTGATGGCATTCCACCATGGATCTTAGAGATGTTACATTTAAAAATTTCACCAATACTAACAAAGATCTTCCAATCATCACTTGACCAAGCCACGTTACCGTCGGAATGGAAAGAAGCCAATATCCACAGAGTTTTCAAGAAAGAAAAAATGGGAGGAACCCAAGAATTACAGACTTATTTCTCTAACCTGTATCTCTTGCAAAATCCTAGAACACATTGTGCATAGACATATTATGGACTTTCGCGAGTCTAATAACATCCTGGTGGACTACTAACATGGGTTTCGCCAAAAGCACTCTACTGAGACTCAGCTGCTATGAACCATACATGATATTTCTTGTGCACTTAATGAGAAGAAGGCATCACATCTAGCGATTCTTGATTTTACGAAGGCCTTTGACAAAGTGCTACGCCAAAGGCTCCAGCACCAGGCGCGTAGACATGGTGTTTGCCGTGTATCGCGATGTGTAGATAACAAATTTCAAAAGACTGTAAATAATGTCTACCTCTGACCGTGTTCTGGACGCCTGGAACAGGCTATGACAGTGTAGAATATATGAATTTACTCCTCGTCTATACGGTGAAGTCATGGAACAAGCTGTTTACTCAGTGTCATCACAAAAAAGCTGAAATCGTCAAATTCATCTTGTTACAGGGCAAGACAAGAGCACCTTAAGAAGCAGACTCGTCAGCCGGATCATCTACGGGGGACAACCGAAGACCAGTGCTGGCGACTAGACGTTCCCACACAGCCAGATCCTGTTCCTGAGATATAGTTCAGTCACAAGGAGGCTGATACGCTCATAGTCCTTCATGCTTGTTGCTCACGCCCGGGAATCACGAGCTTGATACACCCTGATGACACTGATATCTTTGTCCTACTCATTGCTCGCCCCTATCGGTGTAAACTCGATCACTGCCTTCTTTGGTGAAGGGAGGTGGAAAGCAGTCTAGTTTCCCCAACACAATGAAGGGTACGTCCGAGCTATGATGAATATCGGGGAGGAGTGATGAGTATCCGAGGAGACCCTTGAATTAAAGATGCGGGAGCACTCGTGCGGCAACTGTACCAAGAGAAGTGTCATAGTGTGGATGTGTTGACTATGAGATCCACCACGGTAGACTGGCAGGAAAGTCAAGCTAGAAAACCTGCCCCCGTGCGAATCATCTTAACGAGACTATAAGAGCAATTATCAAGCCGCAATCTGAAGAGCCATTGTTCTGCTCCCTTCATTGGCACGTTGAGTAGAGTATGCATATAACTCTGACGCAGTGCTGTTTGTGCGGCTTGTACCTAAGCCGGCTCCTGAAGAAAATCTCTCTCCTGTGCGTGCAAAAAAGTATAAACTATAATTATCTTCTACTCCAAGAATGTAAAGGATTGATACAGATAAGCACGTCTGCGGGTGTAGAATACTTAAAATGTAGAGCAGAACGATAGTTATTACTTTTATCGTCTCTTTTTATTTTGTCTTTTTTCAGGTTCGAAGCATTTGGATCCCTCTTGACAAGACACGTTTTTAACGTTGAATAACGCATTCTGAAACTCGCGCTTAGGAATCCTTTTTTCACCTTATGATGCTTGAGGCGCAAATGCAGTAAATACAAATATATTTTAATGTTATAATTTTAAACGCGAGTGTCAGCATTGAAAAATGATGTTCTGCAAATTTTGTTATGGGATCAACCTGATCATGACGCTTTTAAGTGTTGCAAAACAAGCTCTACACTGAAAAACAGAGCAAGTTATCTAGTCCGATTTGTGGTTTAAAGTTTCTTTACAGAAGTATGTTTTACTTAATGTAGAAAACGACGTTACAATAGCCCTAAGCACGTTGTGATGTATAGAGGGCCCAAATAGTAATTTTATTTTTCAGACGACTGAGATAGCAGTTGAATAAACCTGTGCTAAAAGCAAAATGGTGGTCACTGTGACGTGAAATATGACGTCATCTTATCGTGACTAACTGTAACAATCCCAAGAGAATATCTCTGGTACCTACTGTTTCAAATAAACTTCGAAGTAAAAATCATGTGTTTTTAAGAGGAAATCGAAGATTTGTTTATAAATCCAAGATAGCGACCAAAAGAAGGATATGAGGGGCAAATTTATAATTCGATTTACAAAGTGAAAGCTACCGCTACATCCTGGCTATCATGCATTTTTGTGATGCTTATTAGTCAAAGATTAAGATTATATAAGTTTTGTTTGTTCCCCTTAAGTGGGCCATACGATCCCCCTTAGCTGATGGACTAATAGATCGGGACAACAGTTTCAATGATTCGTTCACTTTAGGATGCGTAAAATACACATTTTTATTTTTATTTATTTATTTATTTTTTTTTTTCAGCTGGTCTTGAGTTAGATTGAAATCTTGAAACAAGTGTTTGGAATTTTTTGGACACTGGGCAATTGTTTCTTTTTTTGGTATTTAAACGAAAGGGAGGAGAAAAGGAGAGAAACAAATCCTTGTGTCTACTAAGTGTTGCTCAAAGTGCTTGTTAAAATAAACATTTAATTAACTTCTCCTAATCGATAATGAAACAGGTTTCCTGAATATTCTACCCGCCTGCTTTATTATAAAGGGTGCAGATGCGAACAGGGTTTGGAAACTGGCGGTTGAAAATGATATTTATCTGACACAAATTAATTTCATTTGTATTCCTGCAGGGATTTGGACGGGAACGAGCTCAAGAAGCTCCCTCAAGGGTCTTTCTCAAATCTCGTTTCCTTGCAGACATTGTGAGTAAACCAAGCATTTCTTTGTTTATTATTTCCTATTACTTACCAAAAAGGACCCAAAGACCTGTCTTGGCTCGGGAACGCTGAGTCACAAAAGTTGATCAATTCTCCTTACTTGTCTAACTTTCACTTTTTTCGCTTTTCTTGAACACATTTTGGCGAAATTTCATGAAAATGCTTCGCTGCGGTTTCAAAATAAGACATAATAATTTCCAAAATAACATTATCGACCTTCCCTTTTTGTTATAAAAAAAAAAAAGAAAAAAGGAAGTGGAAACAAAAATAAAATCTTAAAAATTCTTTTTTAAAGACTTGTTCTAGCAGTCTTATGCGTGTTATGACTATAAGTAAAACAGTTTTTGATCGATCCCATAACTAGGGATACCTTCCGGCAAGTTTCAACTAGGCGAATTCCTTTATCTTTTGTGGAATGTGCCTATTCAGATCTTTGCGATTTCTTACAAAATTTTAGAGGTTTAAAATGGATTCCGTTATAGAAAAGGGTGGCATCCAACTTTGAAACATCAAGTCTGGCACATCCTAGGCTTTCACTTTTTTTAAAGAATAACAACATGGCTTGAAGCCTTGTTGGTAAATTGGAGCGAGTTAACACTTGTCAGTGTTTCATGGAAAATTCCATTGTATCAAAACTATAGACGTTAGAAAGTTAAGCATAGTTCAACTGAGACCTTTGAATGCTGAAATTTAAAATAAATATTAAATTCCGAGCTTTCGCCGATCAACAGCATCACCAGGGATAGGAAAAATATTTCTCGTGATAATATACATAAGAAAAAGTTGAAGTAAAACAAAATGTGTGAAAAGGGCAAGAATGGGGCGGAATGTATCAGAGGTATAAAAAATTATAAACTTGAATAAAATACAAAGATCTAATGAGCAAGTTTCACAGGACAAAGTCTCTAGAAAGACATAATCATAGTCTTTGTAAAACAAAGGGTCCGCAAATTCGGGAGTTTAGGGCTGTCTCAATGTAAATCGAGCTGCAAAAGAACATGCTAGTTGACAAAAATCTCTCGAAAGGCATAAATAAATTCTAAAAAAAGGGTCCGCAAAGGCGTTGCATTCCTCACAGGAGGTGAGGACTGGCTCAATGTAAACCGAACGGTGAAGAACACGTTTCTTCTGATAAAAGTTTTGAGAATATAACCCTATTCACAGTCATGTAATATTCATTATCCCGTGCGATGACGTATTAACAATTATATAAACCTGAATAATATATGCAACGATGTCAGTTTGCAAAGAGTGTCATTGAAGGCGGGTTAGGAAAGTTCTCCGCAGCACGGCCTGCTGCCGGAAGTAAAATGAACACCTAATGGGATCTTCGTCAGCCCGTTTTATGAAGTGAAGGGTATCTTTGTGAGCCGGATCATGAAGTGACGGGTATCTTTGCCTGAACCCGATTATAAAGTGAGCGGGTATAATAATTATACTAATGATAATTTACCAATTTATATAGCGCGTATTTACATGTGCTGATCAATAGCGCTTTACAATCATATGTTTAAAAGAAAACGAAAATACATTACCGTGAGAATAAAATAAACTAAGTTACAAACTATAAAAATACTTCTTAAAAAGATAGGTTTTAAGCCGAGATTTAAAACTGTTAAGTGATGTTGCCTGACGAAGCTCCACAGGTAGCTCATTCCAGAGTTTCGGAGCTGCTGCTGAGAATGATCTTGCTCCCAATGTTGTAAGCATCTTTCCCTTGGGATGGTCCAATAAGAGCTTACCAGTAGACCTAAGATTATATAATGAATTCGATTTTATACTAATAAGATCGCTAAAATAAGTTGGCGCTAGGCCATAAATACATTTGAAAGTCAAAAGTAAAATCTTATAGTCAATACGCAAAGAAACCGGCAGCCAGTGCAGCTCATAAAGCGCCGGTGTAACGTGAGAAAACTTTCCAATGCCAAGAATAAGTCTTGCTGCTGCATTTTGTACACGCTGTAATTTAGCGATATGCACATTTGGTAAGCCAAACTATAAACCATTACAATAGTCAAGACGGCTGGTTATAAAAGCATGAACCAAAGTAATTAAAGAATCTCTCGACAGGTATTTCTTAATACGTCTCGAGTTATGTAAATGATAAAATGCCGCATTACAAGCCTTGTTTATATGATCAGTCATGCTTAAGTTGCTGTCAAACCACGATCCAAGGTTTATAACACATGGGCTTGGACTGATACGATTATTGCCCACAGTTATGGAACACGAATCTAATTTATCAAGCTGTTGTCGTGTGCCGACTAACAAAAACTCCGTTTTATCATCATTGATCATCAACCGATCTTGAATCATCCATTTCCTCACCGCGTCAATGCACTTTTCCATAGCTTGTATAGCATCAGCTTGAGCAGTGTTGCCGAGTGGTTTAAAACTCAGATACAGCTGCGTATCATCAGCGAAACAGTGAGCATCAGGAAGATAATGTTCCACGATCTTAAACAGCTTGGACCAATATATTATGAATAGCAAAGGCCCTAAAAATGAGCCTTGGGATACCCCACAGTTCAAGTCAAAAGGACGAGAAAGAACTCCATGTACAGAAACGCGCTGACTTCTATCAGACAAGTACGATCTAAACCAATTCAGAGCAGTCCCACGTATGCCAACCTCGTCAGATAGCCTCTCTAAAAGTATTCGATGATCAACAGTGTCAAAGGCAGCACTGAGATCCAATAAAATTAACATAGTGACATGTTGAGAGTTCATCTTTAACAAAATATCTTTCATCACCTTGATAAGTGCAGTTTCAGTGCTATGGTATTGCCTGTAAGAAGATTGAAGCGCTGGAAAAATAGCATTTGAAACCATGTGATCGTAAACTTGATTAAAAACGACTTTTTCAGTCAACTTGGATACGTATTGTAAGTTACTAACTGGTCTGTAATTTTTGTACAGCAAATCTAATCCAGGTTTCTTCAAGATAGGATTAATAAGCCCACATTTCCAATCATCCGCAAATTCTCCAGAATTAAGAGACAGGTTGATCATTTCAGTAATGACTGGTAATAGCACATCAGCACAGCTGATTACCATAGATGTTGACATCGGATCAAACATACAGCTTTTCTTCGGAGAGCAGCCAATCAACTTACTAACAGCACTTTCAGTTAAAGGGATAAACCTGTCCAGAGTTCTAGTTGGTAACGTTTTCACATAGTCAAAATGAGAATCATGCAAACAATCGGCTAGTCTGTCCAGTTTGACATGGATGGCGTCAATCTTTTCAACAAAGAATCTACCCATTTCATTGGCTAAAACCAGCTTGTCACTAGTTGGTGGAAAAGGTACTTCATGACCTTGATTTAGCAACCTCTTTGTTACCGAGAATAGGTTCCTTTGATTGGAGTTATTTTCAACAATAAAGTCTGAGTAAAACTTAAAAGGGCTTCATTCATCAGGTAAGTTGTAAAGTTCCTCTTCTTTTTAAATTCAAGCAAATCATTGACACTTCGAGATCGACGCCATTTTCTTTCAGCTCTCCGTCTTTCCCTCCTTGACTCCCTAATATCTTCACTAAACCAAGGTACCAAAGGCCTCACTGTGATAAACTTAGTGACAAGTGGAGCATGACGATCAAGAGCCGCAGATAATGTAGAATTATAACATTTAACAAGATCATTCAGAGCATCAGGGCTGTCTGTACAAAGCGGTATCTGTGTGAGTCCGATTTTAAGTGAGCGGGTATCTGTGTGAGCCCGATTTTAAAGTGAGCGGGTACCTGTGTGAGCCCGATTATAAAGTAAGCGGGTGTCTGTGTGAGTCCGAATTTAAAGTGAGCGGATATCTGTGTGAGCCCGATTTTCAAGTGATTCCGATTATGAATTCAAATAATGGGTATCTTTGCGAACCCTATATTATTAGTGATTGGAGTGTTTACGTTTAGCCCCATCGGCTTAGGGCAAGTCTATTCTAACACCCCTTTTTTAATAGGGATGGGTCGTTGGATCAGGGTTCTAGATGCTGTCCTCATTGAGTTAGGCGTTGAGGGTTTCTGTGAACTTTGGAGATAGGAACGTATTTTGTGGGAGTTGAGATCTTCTGACAAGATTGTTATCTTGCGAGGAACTCTATAATGGTTGAGATTGTTAATTTAGATGCAACGTAGCACGTGATAAATTTCATACCTGAGAGTGATACTGTTGGTGGGAAGTATTTTGGGGCGTTTCTCTAATTTGGCAGATATTGTGAAAGGTTTGAACCCAGGAGTCATTTCAAAGTAGGCTGAGTTTGATCGTCCGGGTGAACGTAGTCCTGAATAGGACTGTTGTTGTTGACAGTGACTGACGTTTCGACAACTTGTGCGGTAGTCATCTTGAGTCAAAGTGAGTTGTATCACGTCCGTTGATGGTATTATACTCTGGTTATTGATCTGATTGGTCAATTATGTCGCGATGTTATTGGTCGTCTGTCAGTTAAGCCGTGATGTTATTGGCCATGAAGACTCGTAATCAGTAATTGGTGCGTTTCGATCCGTCTGTTGTCATAGTTAAACAGTCGTCTATTGTTAGTCAAATTGTCAGTTCTCCAGTCGTTCTCTCGTGGTTAGTTTTGCTTGATCTCGTCTATAAGTCGTTTGTACGGCGTTGGTAACTGCTGGCTACGATTCAGTGGCGTTTGTTCTAAGTTAGTAAGCCAGCCTTCTAAAGTAAGACGTTAATAGTAGTCTGTAGAATACGTTATACATGTCGCAGAGTCCCAGTCAATTTGATGTTTCGTCTTTCAATGGTGCTCAGCACTGTGATTGTTGACGTCACCATCCTTCGTCGCTCGTTTGTGTTCGGTCAGTCGCGTGCTTAGGTTTCTGCCGGTTTCACCAATGTAAGAAGCCTGGCAGTCGCAGCATTTGATCGTGTATACTGCTCCCTGTCTGTCCCACGGTTTGTCTTTGTTTTTGACATTAGTAAGCAGTCGCCGTAATGGTTATCGGTTTGTGTGCAACACGTATATTGTAAGGTTGTAATATACGTGCAATAGTTTCAGAGGTGCCTCTGATGTACGGTATAGCCGCTGTCGTAACAGGGCCAGCGTTGGTCTGAGAGTTGGAATCAGTGTTACTGTGAGTGTTCCGTCTAACAAAGTCCGTGTTGTAATTGTTCTTACTAAAAACGTTGTTAAGATAATCAGTCTCGTCTTGTAGGCTGTCAGGTGAGTCGCAAACTAGTTGCGCTCGTCTCGTCAGAGTCCGGATAGTAGTAGCTTTGTGGGAGGTCGGGTTGTACGACGACTGGTCTAGTAATCGGTCGGTACGTGTCGGTTTTCTGTAAATAGTCGTTTTTAGTTTGTTGTTGTCGCGAGTGACCAAGCAGTCTAGAAAAAGTATCTTACCATTTTCTTCTATCTCCTTGGTGAACTGTATGTCCGCGTTCTGTTTGTTAAGGTGTTCGGGAAAATCGTCGATTCCGTCTTTGTGTACGGCAGTGAATGTGTCGTCGACGTAACGGAACCGGAGAGGTATAGTTCTCGTATAGGCAGCTAGGGCTTGTTCCTCGATTTTTTGCATGACAATTTCTGCTACAACAACAGAAAATGTAGAGCCCATAGCTGTACCGTGTAACTGTTTGCCATTGTACTGAAAGTACGTTGAAGTCAAACAGAGGTTGAGTAGGTCCATAATGTCGTCGGTAGGTAGAGGTAGTTCAACAGTAGAGTTCTTAATAGCGTTCTCAGTACAGTCTAGAGCCAGTTGAATTGGAATAGTGGTGAACAATTGACCAATCAGATCAATAACCAAAGTATAATACCAGTTCTTAAGCGCGAGAAATTTAATATGAATGTTATGCTTTATTTGGACGCCCTTTACGTTTGGGTTTATCGTAAAGTCGTTAAGTCATAGATCAATTATGTTTCAATCAAGGTTAATCATTATTGCAGATGTGTGTTTCGAGATCAGTTACCAGGTATGGTAAGTACGGAGGGTAACGTTAGTTTCGTCCGCGGATATTCTGTGATTATTTCGATGCAAAGGAAAGGGGTCGATTATTGTCCAGTGATCATGAGGTACGCCACAGTTAAGAGAGAGCTCGCGCAGGATAGATTGTTACTTATGTACAATTTGGGCAATAAATTTTTTGGGCAAATGGTTTACCGCCCCCTCTGGCAAAAAATTGCCCGTACTCCGCTAAAGCGGCTGTGCCTGGCTAAGATAAGTGAAGCCCACTCCGATTTTAACGCCGAGTCTGGTTAACATTACTGTGTTCAATAAGGTTCCATGTTTTCTGGCGGATCTTGTTGGTGTTTGTGAGACCTTTTCCTTCTTTACCAGCCCTCTGGTTAAAATCCCGAAATAGGTAAGTTGTTTTTATGCGCATCTCCTTCAATTTGAATGGCCAAGTTAAAGTTGATGCCTGCTGCTCGTTTTCCCGACATTGATGATGATACCGTCAGGTTCCTATCATATATCATTATCAGACTCCCTACATGTATCTCACGACCACCTTGTTCGTTAAGAAAGGCTCCATCCTCGAATGTTTTCGATGATCCAATATCCCGCTATAACACAAATACCAGTGTTACGGGCTGGTCTTCCGGAGGGTTTGTTGGGGGAATATCCTTATGAATAAAGTAAAGTTTTGGGATCCGATTTTGTTTGCTGCAGTCTACATTTATAATGTTTCTTTTGTCGGAGACAGTTGTTACGCTAGAATTGGGGGTTGAGACCAGTTAAAGTTTAGGGAAGAACGATTTAGGATTGGGGATGTTCAGTTGGATGTAAGAACGGGTTATAACTGGACCTAGTAAAGGTGATTTTGGACTTGGGGCCTCTAGGCAGCCGAGACAGGGATCTCGTCCCATACCTTAATGCTAATCAGTCAGAGAAAGGGTAATGAACTATTTACAGTCATGTAATATTCATTATCCCTTGCGATGACGTATTAGCCATTACATTAACCTGAATAATACATGCAAAGATGTCAGTTTGCAAAGAGTGTCAATGAAAAGGGTCAGCCCTCCCTCCCGCCCTTTCTCGGACATAATTAGAACTCGGAGTCCTTTGTCCTGTTTCTCGACAGAGATCTCGTCCCATACCTTAAATGCTAATTAGTCAGAGAAAGGGATAATGAACTATTCCTTGATCAGCTCCATATTAAAATTCAATTTACAAAGAAGAAGAAAACACTGAAAACCCTGGTTCTGAGTCGAGCAGTGAACACACTACCTAATTGTAAATCGACCTACGAAGAACAAGCTGGTTCTGACAAAAATTTGAGCGCTAACCCTATTCCTTGATCAGCTGCTGCTTTAAACGAAATTTATAAAGCAAACCAGAGCACTAATAGCCCTCTCAAACTAGAAATCGTATTAAAGCTTGCTCATCTGTTATGTCCTCTTGAACAGACAACAAACCGCTGCACACTGGATGACCTAATTTCGGACCACGAGTTGTAAAAACAAGACCATTATCACGGCCCAAATATGGGGTCTTACACCAAAATATGGTCAAAAATGCCAATTTTAGAGGCTTATGCAGAATTTGAGAGTTTTCGCCCACATCGCGAGGAATTATGAATCTGCCACCGAGGCAACCTCGCTTGTTAGCTCGGTTGCCTCGTTGGCAATTAAAAGATATTCTTATTAGATTTCGCTGAGAAACTACCGCAGGGAAAAAGAAGCTATTAACATAGAGGTCGCTAAGGGCTTAGATTCTGGAATTAGAGACTTCAAATGGACAAATACCACATTTCAAGACCACTAAAGAAGTGTGCCAGTATCGTTTGGTTGTTTTGAATTTCAACATAGTCATAATGCTTAAGAAACGTTTTTTCTGCATGCTTTACCAGCAGTTCTTGGACGTGGTTATTTCAAACTCATTTGTTAGAATAAAGCTAACTTAAGGGCATGCAGCTTGTTTTGTAACCACGAATTCTTAAAATTTAATCTGGTAAACAAATACAATGCAGGCAAAATACTGCACTTTATGATGTTGATGATGATGATGGGTACATGCACTCCTCTGAACTAATTAGGAAAAGTTCCTCTCGTCTCTATTTTTTACGTCAACTCAAGAGATCCGGAGTGGCACCAAGTAAACTGGTGCAATTCTATGTGACATGTATTAGGCCCGTCCTGCAATACGCAAGTCCTGTATTCCATCGTTCTCTACCAAACTACATCAGTGAAGATTTGGAACGGATCCGAAGAAGGGCTTTCAGAATCATCCATCCTGACCTGTCATATAGTGTAGCACTAGAAAAAGTTGGCCTACCGAAACTTCAT
>OZ037778.1:23106495-23141495 GCA_964035525.1 Porites cylindrica | reverse complement strand
TCATTTTCGTCTTGATTTCACTAGGAAGATCGAAGGACTACGGCAGGGATCATTCCCCTAATGCATGTTACATCATGTTTCTTACGGTTTCAATAATGAATTCTGAAGAAGGCTGGAGCATCTTAACAAAACAGCCTCTTCGTCACTTATCTCCGAAAGACTTCCCCAATCTACATTTTATAACGCCACGTCTCGCGCTACTTTGTTTTGTGTTATGTACTTTTTTGTGTGTGTCATGGTGAATTGCGGACTACGGAGATTGGACATAACAATAAAGGAACTTGATAAAACTGCCAATGCACATAGTTAACGCTAAACGTGCAACACACACATTTTGGTAGATTTTTTTTGCCTTCATCGCACGGTGATAGGGACCTTACGAAACTACGACAGCGACGGCAAGAGGGTAATGTACATTTCTTTGTTGCTTTCCCTGCACAACTACGGCGTGAAATGACCAAATTGTAACTGAGTGTAGCTAAATGTCGTGGGTAGTGGATAGAGGTCGTATGGGTGTTGGTCGTGGGTGTGAGTAAATGTCGTGGGTAAAAATAGAATAGAAAATATGATAAAGTAATTGAAAAACATAGAAAAATGTTGTAAAATATTTATGTAACGAGAATCTCCGACTCCTTGATTGCCCTTTTCACGGCTTCCTTTTCGTCCTCTTCCTAATATTTCCTTAGCCACGTGGGACTTGTGCCCCCTTTTACAACCTCAGTGTATAAAAGACATGTTACCGATGACGCCTGTATCCATACCTGAGCGATCGCCGCGAAATAAACGAAACAGACGTAAAAGATGTCGAAACGTGCAATTTGCAGAAAGTATGGGACGATATTAATCTTTATTCGATCTACAATTCTAATTATCAGCGGAGATTTTTTATTAACACGATGGAATGCGATCACCGTACGTGGGAAACAGGAGGGGAAGTGACGAGCAAAAAGGAGAATTTTGAGCTATTTCATATTTTTGGACAGACGTCGTCTTTCTTAAAGAAGGTTTGGGTCTCTTCGCTTACGAAGGAACCACCTTCACGCTCAACCTTTCAAGTTAAGGCGAGACTGTATATAAATTTTATTGCCGTAAGGAAATATAATTTTCTCGATTCTTTTTTAAATTGTTTTGTTTTGTGTACAAAATCTTTGCTGTAACGATTATGACTGAGGGCGTTTTTATCACGAATGTTGGCATCTTTGAGAAAAAGTAGTTCAGTCACCAGTTTTTCTTTAGCCAGCTTTAGGTTTACATAGTGTACAGAGTTTCTTATTCTTCGCCTAAATGCCTTTTTAGTCTTTTTGCAGTCCGTTTGTACTAAAGGATTCGCTTATTTGCGTTCCTGACCGCGGAGAAGGGGAATAGGACTCCTGGTATGTACGCGAAGATTTTCGGTTCATGAATTTGTTGGGGGCTTGTGTAGCTCGCTTGGCTTTTTAACGAGAGGACCAAGACTCTGTTCTTTCTCTTTAGACAGCGGTTTATTCTTCAAAAGCTTCTGACAACAACTCTACTACTCAACTAACTCTACTAGCTTACACAGCGAATTAAATAAGTAAATTGTAGACTTGTTTTGAGTTAGCTGACCGGAAGAGTTTCTATTGAATACCTTATCGCCTATATCGCAACAGCTTTGCTACAGTAAGATAAGCCTACACAGCCGCAACCGACAAATACCAAGGAACCAATTAAATGCTAACAGTGAAACTGCCCAGAAGGACAAAACATACTAAACAGGCACTCGACTGTGGGTAAAACCTAAGGTCAGCTGTACTCGCCAAACAAGCCTACTTCAAAGAACCAAACCTTAGTTTAACAAACACTTCAAATGGATAACACTAGACAAAAACTCAGGAACTAATCATATGGGAAAATAGATTGAATCTTTAAGTTTCTAAGTCTACAAAAGTCTATAAACTGTTCATCATAAAGCTAGCAAAATCCTAAAAATAGCAACACTGAAAATCAAAACTAAAGGTAACCACCTCACAACAAATTTTACAATTTTTTGCTATTTAATTTTTTTAATTTTTATTTCTTTGGAAAACTTTTTTTTTTTTACCCACGAGATTAGCCCACACCCACGCCCCACACCCACGACCCACGACCGGCCCACTACCCACGACATTTACCTACACTCCCTGTTGCTTACGGCGGAAAGGAGAGGACGGCAAAACGTGCTGTAACGCTTTTATGTGGCAAACGTGACGAGGCTATTACTTGTGTGCTTCGTCGTGATCTTCAATTCACGTTAATGTTTTCTGGTCATTTACTAAAAGATCTGTTTAAAGGAAGGCGAAGTTTCAAACAAAATTATTAATGTCACGCTTGTCACACAAGGTTTGCCGTCTCTCCTCTCGTCCTGTTACGTAAGTTCGCGAAAACGTCTCTTAAAAAGTGAAATCATGCTGTTTCAAAATTCATCGCTATAATTCCATGTCTTCCGATTTGTCAAATGTCGGCTAGTGGACTGTATCTAAGTTTAAAAAAGAAAAGATAAAAAAATGGTTGTATGGCGTTCACGTCCTCGGCATCCTCCTGAAAAGGAGAAGCTAGGCAGTTTTGCTTCGCGGTCGTGCAATGACGGCAAGAAAAAATGCGAGATGCACGTGCAAAATCGTTGTTTTGCCAATCTAACCCTATTGCTTTTTTGCCGGTCCTCTTGTTGTCCTTATATATGCATGTTTGGATCCATGGCCACCACGAGAACAAAAAACCCTTGAATTTTAAGCCGATCCTGCCAGTAACAATGTTGCTTTGAAAAGCAGAGAGCACCTGACTTTACATTGAAAGGGTGTCTGTAAGACGTGGAAACGGACGGCGGATGTGGACGGCGGGTGGCGGATGGCGGAGGGCGGATGGCAGAAGGCGTGAAATAATAAATAAATGAATAAAAATAAATAAATATATAAATGTATAAGATAAATATATAAGAGATAGATAAATAAGGAAAATAAATAAAACATAAACAGAGAACAGAGAAGATAAACAGAGTAGGCAGTTTTGTAGTTTGCTAGAATGTCACTTCCACCTCGTGGCTCGTAAGAAAAGATGTGTAGTCTTCGTTGTTTCTGTTTGCGAAATTCGTTTGCGATATTTAAAGTCCCCGCCGTGATGTCGAAGAGAATGGGCAAAAGAAGCCACGCTTGGCCGAGAGGTAAGTTAATTTTTGCAGTACCTTTATTTTTTTTATACATTTGCTCTTTGCCACAGCCCACTGCTTTAGATCTCTTCCGGGTCAACTGTCTCCGATTATATAACAAACGCACAAACAAAACTTTTAAGGGTGCAAGAGCGGGTTCGGCCTCTTGCCTAGATTCAAGCCTTTTCGAAGAGGGGTGAGGAGAGAGAGCTTTAAAAACAACCCGGGGGGTACTACCTTATATAAGTCATACAGGTACGTGCCGCTCCAAAGGGTAGGGGTTTTGCGCCGTTTTGGTCTGAAAACGGGTCTAGACTTTGCCCAGTTTGGTCTGGAACCGGGTGTAGTTCTCGAGGAAACTACGGGAGTGTATGAACGTATTTATTGCTTCAATTCCAAACGAATAAGAAAGAAAAAGAAATAAGCGAATTAGAAATGGATTTTAAGAAATCCTTTTTGTTGCCATTCTAAGCTATTAAGTAATGATGATAATGATGACATAATTTATTAGAGGCCAGGTCTAAAACAGGTGTGAAAAATGACATTTTTTGGCCTGAAATAGGGTTAGGATTTGGAGAACCGAGCAGCACACGTCCACCAAGAATTCCAAGGAGTACCTCACCGGGAAAAAGGACAAAATATAAATAGTTAGCTTAACTTTAAGGGATTGTTTAAGTCTCAGCTTTCAAGGGATGTACATTTATTTAGTTACTTTTTTTTTCATTTTTCATTTAATTTAAAAGACCCAAGAGCTACTTGGATCGAGCCACGATGCGGGCTAAAGAGTTCTCCTCACCTCTGGCGACTGCTCGTGGGCATCACGCTTCGAGTTTGTTTCTTCAAACTAACTAGGCAGTCAATCTTTGGGACTAATACATCACACACAATATGAACAGTTACAGAATTATAGAATGATTTACTTGAATAATTTATGTGTTTATCTCTAATTTTGACAGAAATCGTCCGCGTGCTGAACACCTTATGCGAACCTTGCTACTCATCCCTCTCCTCTCCGCTGTTGTAGGGTAGGACTCCCATATCAATATGACGGGGATGCTCGTCGGAAAATTAGAATTAAACCCTGTTGAGGAAAACAACCTGGACATAGCTCAGGCCAGGCTCAGGATTTATCCAGTGACCCCTTATAAAGAAGATCACACTTGCAGCAAAGATATTTGTAAATTTTTATTTAGGTGTTTCTTTTCACACACAATTCTAAGCGAAACCTTTGTGTGCAAGAATAATTGGCTTTCCGTCAGTTCTGAACACCCTAAGCGCGGGCGAATTTGGGAGTTGGCGGAGAGTGCACCGCGGCCACCCCTTTTTCTGTGAAATTTTATATTTTTTAAAAGAATTTTCAGTAAAATAAATAGTTTCTATACATGGGCAAGTGTCGCGGCCACTCTCTTCTGGATTTCCACCCCTGTTAAGTGAGACTAAATGGAATGAATAATAATAATAATAATAATAATAATAACAATAAAATCTTTATTCAATACTCGTAAAAAGACCTTTGCACAATGCTTCACTTAATAATAATAATAATAATAATAATAATAATAACTAAATAAATGTACATCTCTTGAAAGCTGAGACCTAAACAATCCCTTAAAGTATATAGGCTAACCATATTTATTTTGTCTTTTTTTAAGAGTGGTTGTGAGAGAACATCGGGCAAAATGTTAAAAATGTCAACGGAAGGGGGTCAACAGAATAAGTTCATACTAACATCATAGATAGGTCTGGTGGAGTAATGGACAAATATACCAAACATAGGTTCTTCACTGCTTTTGTATTAGAGATACGAGCATCACTTTCAGTTCGACACCCTCGGGCGCCATTTTTATAAACAAACTTTCACCATTTTTTGAAACTCCCCGAACCCTCAAAATTTAACAGGCGAAGTTTATTTTTTTTACTTGATACAACACAACACATTGGTTACAGTAATCTAATAATGTCGCAAAGTAATTCTAACTTTGAAACCTCCTGGGTAGCATACACCTGATGGTTACAGTAATCTAATAATGTCACAAAATAATTATAACATTAAAACCTCCTGGGTAGCATACACCTGATGGTTACAGTAATCTAATAATGTCACAAAATAATTATAACATTAAAACCTCCTGGGTAGCATACACCTGATGGTTACAGTAATCTAATAATGTCACAAAATAATTATAACATTAAAACCTCCTGGGTAGCATACACCTGATGGTTACAGTAATCTAATAATGTCACAAAATAATTATAACATTGAAACCTCCTGGGTAGCATATACCTGATGGTTACGGTAATGTAATAATGTGACAAAATTATTCTAACTTTGAAACCTCCTGGGTAGCATATACCTGATGGTTACAGTAATCTAATAATGTCACAAAATAATTCTAACTTTGAAACCTCCTGGGTAGGATATACCTGAGGGTTACAGTAATCTAATGCTGTGTTTACACTCAAGCGTTTACCAAGGTAAACATTAACTGACTAAACCCTGGTACATTTGTACAGTGTTTATACGGGCTCAAATAACTAAGGTAAATCTGTCATCAATCACAGTCTAATCGAACTGGCGGCAAATTCTAAATCCACGCATAAAATGCTCGCGTTTAAAAGAGAAGCTGTGGCTCTTGTAGTCCTCGCGTTTTATTTTCTTGTTCTTGATCAGCAAACCCAGGAATCGAGATTGCAGCAGCTCTTACTTTTGCAGCACCTAAAGAGGTCGAGGCGAAAGCGATTAATTCTGCTACAAATTGCCCTTCGCAAGACAAGGCGCGTTAGACGTGCGTGATCGTGGCCGAGAAACCAGTTCTGGTTCGAAACTCTATTAAACGGAAATTTTGTTGAAGAATGGTGTGTCTTTTGTGTCTTTGGTTTTTGCCATAACTTCTTCGTAGACCGAAACCAAACGTGGAAACCTGGTCGAAAACCTGGTCTAGAAAACGTGATCGAATGAGACTAACGCAATCCCGACACCACAGGATGTGAAATTCTATGCGACCGCAAGCGGATGTATCTATCATCCAAACCTTGGTTACCGACCTTAACCATGCCTGCTCGCACGGTAAACCGAACTTTTACCTTAGTTAACTTTCTATTGTTTTGAGCGATGTTTACCAGGGTATCAGTTGGCGTTTACACACGCAAAATATTTACCTAGGTAAGTTAACTCCAATACCTCGGTAGCACGCTTAAGTCTAAACACAGCATAATAATGTCACAAAATAATTCTAACATTGAAACCTCCTGGGTAGCATATACCTGTGGTTACAGTAATATAATAATGTCACTATATAATTCTAACTTTAAAACTTCCTGGGTAGCATATACCTGATCGTTACAATAACCTAGTAATGTCCAGGAGTGGATTCTGGGGAAGAACCCGGGAGGGCCACCCCCCCCCCCCCCCCCCCCCCCACCCCCTTGTTTTCAGACCAAGCTGAGGCCCGGATGGCCGAGAAAATTTTTTTGGAGATCGGCGCCCCTCTAGCTATCTTATGTTCTGGACGACAGGGCCCTCCCCTTATCGCAAGGTATGGATCCGTCAGTGATGTCCAATATAATTCTAACTTCTCGTGGGTGTCAATGTCCATTGCATTTATGATTATTGTTGTTAAACGTTTTTCAAGTGAGTTTTTTAGTTACTTATGTAGCTGACGTGGTTTGCATTTGAGCATATTTAATGTCGACCGTGAACGACAGTGCATCGTTATTCTTTTGGAGATTGTTGCTTTCCTATTGTCTTTCTATCCAATCACATTACAGGTTTTGCCCTCCTCTTGCTACAAACAATCAACTATTTATCACACATTAACTGAATGAATGCCTTTGTTTTGTCATTAGCATTTTTTCTTCCTTTGATCTTTGGAGTCTATCAGCAATGGAGTCTGTCAGTAATAAAAAGTGAAAACGTTCGCTCGAGCAAAAGTTAAACAGCGAGCGAAATGATTATTACAAGAAGCTAAGAGAAGAGCAAAAGAAGAAGAGGAAAAAGCGAAGGAATGGTTCAGAAAAGCAACCAGAAGCACCAGCAATCAAAAGAAACACCGAAAGAAACACAGAAAGACAGAAAGAAACACAGCTACCAGAGGCAGCAAGGAACGAACCAAAAAAGGTCGAATTAGCAGAGCGATCAAAGACTGTCACAGCAACAAACGAGACAAGGAAGGACGAACTAGCACAACGACCAGAGACAGCAAGCAAGGAAGTGAAGAAGAATGAAGCAGTAAACTACTGGCCTCGTCAGTTAATTGTAAGAAAAGATGAGTCTTCGAGGGGGAAATTGATATTATCGGCGGCCTTGAAAGTTAACAGAGAAACGAACAAGACGAGGACAGAAACAACTAAGAAGAGACGTCTAGCTCAAGCTCCACGAAGCGAGAAAAAGTTCGTGAGCGATACTGATGTGACGGAGTTGACAAATGTGAAACGTGTCGCTGGGGCAAAGCCACTCGGGAGTGGAACGTTTGGAACTTGTTATCCAGGCACCTTTCGTCAATATCGAGTGGTTATTAAAGAATATAAGGCTAGAACCCACATGAACGGGGAACACGACAGTTTGGAGCGGTTAAGGTGAGCAGCAAGACACGAAGCGCGTGTTATAAAACAACTAGGCGACCACCCAGGGATTCCTTGGCTGTTCGGTGTATGCACCGCAAAAATGCCTGTCAGCATTGTCATGAAGTTTCACAACGATGGCAAAGAAAGTGTGACAATCTACAAACCGGCAAAAGACAAGAAAGTGGCAGAAGCAAAGAAATGGAACGGCATATTTTTGGAAACTTCGGAAGCTTTGGAACATATTCATAATTGTGGGTATGCCCACAACGATCTAAAGAGTAACAACGTGGTATTAGAAAAGAGGGAGGACCAGCAGCTGTACCCTGTTATAATAGATTTTGGTAACAGTGTGCTGTTAAAGAAGGCAAAATCTCCCGTTGCCAAACCGGTACATCAAAGGAAAGCTTACCAGAACTCTTATATTGCCCCTTAACTATTAGACGGAACAGGAAAGCCGTCTGTTGAGAGCGATATTTACGCGTTAGCTTTTTTGATCAAAGGTGTTTACATTATTCTTGGAAATAAAAGAAATATTGATGCTAACGTAAAAAGTGCTTTGGCAAAGTCACCTAAAAGTAGACCGCCGATCTCAGTTTTAAAAGTGGCCTTTAGCGTTGACAATTAAATCTTCCTTTACTATGTAATTGTAAGCCTTTAGGAATTTTTAAACTACGATAGGTTAGGTAAGTTTATGTGATAAGATTTCGGCGAATCGCTTAATTCATTCATAGTGGTAGTCACTGTCAGTTGGACGTACGTAACCAATTATGACAAAGGAGAGATTAAGCATCACGTTTACGGTAAACGGCAACCGTCAAATTGTACCACGTGACCAAGTTTTCCCTTTACTTGTTGTCTACTGTTGATTATCTATACACATATATAAATCAGTAGTTTTACGCTAGTTTTATATATACAAAATATTATTATTTTGGACAGTTTTTATTTGTCATTTCTTCAAGAAATTGTCAGCTTGAATCTGCCCTTTGTGGTAAATGTATTTCTAAGTTTCTCTAATGTTTTCTCGTCCCTTGGTCTTGGGTTGCGAGTCAAACCGATATTTCTAACAGGTGAAAACGAATGTCTGTATACTTTTTCACACGATAATCCGAATGACGTTTTCTCTTTTGTAACTGCACGAGAGAATACTTGTTTGGCTGATACTATTTAACTTCAATTCAGGTTCCCTCTTCTCTTATAGTAAATATTATTCTGAGTGTCATTCTGTGGAGATAAATTACGGGGGGGGAAAAATTTCTAATTTAGCTGCTTTGTGGTTTACATACCCAAATGCTCATCGAATGGTAAATTTGTTGTTGTTGTTGTTGTTGTTACTGGTTTTGAGGCGTATGTTTGTAATTTATAAAATAGTTTCTAAATGCAACTTGCACCTTTTGTTCTGCAAATTTCAATTGTAAATACAAAACACAATTTTTGACAGGCGGTATGCCTTACAACTTTAACTGATTATTATTCGAAAACGTAGATTTTCCTGTTTCCTAATTTCTATATTTTTTGAAAAATGTATACATATACATGTCTTTAAGTGCATATGAAAGAACAAGTTTTGTGGAAGGACTGTGAAGTTCATTTAAGAAGCTTTAAGAGGATTTAGTTTTGTGTCTGAAAGAATGACAGATATTTACATGTATTTAATTGCGATCATTACAGCTTATTAAAGCTTATAATATATTTAATGAACCTTTACAGTGTCAACTTAAATGATTTAGTCTTTAGATAGGTAAATTGTATTTAAGGCAACCTAAATATTCTTAAAGGCATCTTAATGGTACATATCCACTTTAAGGAATTTAACGATCTTTAAGTGTAAACTTAAATGTATTCATTACATTTAAGTGACTTTTAATTTTTTCTTAAAGATAAGTAAATCTGTCATTTCTTCCTGTGTCTTGTGTTAGAGATACGAGCATCACTTTATTCGACACCCTCGGACGCCATTTTTATAGGCAAATTTTCACCATTTTCTGAAACTCACAGAGCCCTCAAAATTTAACGAGCGACGTTTACAACACATCACATAACTACTTTCTAAAACCATAAAATTTTTTAAGTAGCCACTGGCAAGACTAAAATTTTCCTGTTTTATCAGGCCTAAACTCAGTGTCTGCAAACGAGCCAAAAATCGGGCATTTTTGAATTTCTTTCTCTCTTTTTTGAATTTTTGATTTCCATATGAAAGGCTGAGCACTTACCCTCGTTTTGAAACAGAGGTCCGTGGGAAGTCGGAAATGGCCTATTGGTGATTAACCGGGCATTGCCTCATTTGCTCCTCATTTTGAGGTGTCCCGTGAATGCAGATAATATTTCAATTCTGTCTCTATTTTAATCACTTAGCCTCGCTCTCATGCGAGCTAGCTAGACTTGCTAATCTCACGAGTTTCTAAGCGTGCGCGCTAACATTGCTGGCTGCAAAATTTGTAATAATTAATAGTTGAAACAGCGTGCGGAGCAGGCTTTTTAGGCCGTAAAGTGGTCAAGCGAGCCAGCGGACGAAGTACTTTCTTGAAAGTAAGTCTTCTAACTGATGATCTCATCGCTATCACTTCTCATTTCCAATTTAGGTAATAGACCTTCGAATGTTGACAAGAGCTGTCAAAATAAACCATTCATAGGGTTTACCATGCCAGAATCTGGTATACCGGAAGGATCCCGAAAGAGCTTTTGTTGAAAAGTACCATTGATTATAGGAGTTCCTACAGCTCTCACTCCGTACCCCTTCCCCTCACTGTTTTTCCTGCTCACTTCTTTTTTAGAATGCTCTTTGCACGATCCACACACGATAAACGCCACGGATCCGGGCGAATTTTTTACCTGTGCAACCCGTTTGGAGGGAACGTGCAAATTCTCTTACAGATTGCAGTACTGTTTTCAGCTCAAAAACTTCACGGTTCCGCGGGTCGCATGTAAAGGAAAGGCGGATCCGTGCAAGTTTTTGACGGTTGAAAAATTTGTAAAAGGTCGGAGTGTTAACTCGAGTTCCGATCTTTCCTTCGACGACTCAAATTCCTGGTGTATTTCCGCCAAAAATACACCGATAAACCAGCATATATCTCTGAGGAAGTATTACTTACGTAAGAAAGATGTAAATCCACTACATCTAATATTTTCCTGTGACAACGCTGTCAACGAGAGAACTGAGAGAGCTTCTCTGAATCGAAGGGAACACGTCATAGGTCTTTTTACAGTTTAGACCAATCTCAGTGTGTTTTGTGAAGAAACTGGATAGTCGAGGGACACTTCTCAAAACAGCAAAACAAGTAAGCAGTTATGTTAACGAAATGCAGCCCAATATCACAAGAAGGCTCTTGGGAACTCCTGGTTGAAGAAGCTGAAAATATAGGCAATGGAGACTCGGGACAAAAAGCAAAAGCTAAGAATGTAGCAATTCTGGGTATACAATTCAAGCAGATTTGCGTCATTTTATCATTTACGATTGCCACGACATTTGCAGTCTTGCCGAAGCGGGAAAAATACAAGGAAATTCTATGTTCTAACAGCTAAAAATATACATACGATCAGTGGTTATCAAAGGGCCTATTGGTCGTAAGAAGTCATAGATTATGTTACTACAAATAATGCCCTTGTACCTCCTTGTTAATACTCCTTCCGACCGCTTAAGGTTTTAACCCAGAAAAATAATCGGTACACTGAAGCTCACACAAACCATGCCGTAAACTTTCGCTTATAAGGCGTCCCTCGACCCTCACTTATAAACCACCCCCCCGGCCCTGAGTTATAAGCCCTTACAACCCCCTCCTTTATTATGGATCCTGCTTTAAACAGCGTAACCTTTTAACTCCATCAGATGGTACCTTTTCCATCATATTGATCATCGATAGAATTCCTACAGTTAAAGTTTACAGGCACTGGGTTCCTTTTTTGTTTACTGGTGTCGCCGTGAAGAAAAGTGACATCTCCGACATCTCTTCGTCACTGGATTTTTCAAAAACATTCTCACTACGGTGTTTAACATAAGCAGAATCGCATTCACAGTCCTCACATTTAGGGTTTTTGTCGAGGTCTTGCCTTAAATTCAGAGGAGGCAATGATGACAGAAATGGAATTTATTCTTCTCCTACGGAGGTAATTTCCGACGCCATTTCGTTTGTTAATCCTTTGCACGACGCTCTTGCAAAAAATGCGCCCGCGAGTCACACGAGATGGCAAAAACTGTGCTAAAAATAGTTCATTTAATGGCTATGATGTATATTTCGATGAAGCGAACCCCATCTATGGAAAAGGTATCCAGTTACGGTCTCTTACCCCGATTTGTTTATATGGCTTCTGGTAGAGGATAATTGAACCTTTTTTCAGTATTCAAGTTATACACGTAATTCAAAATTGGGCGTTGGATATGATCTGAAAGTTCAATTCATAGCGAAGCTCTCGCGCGCAAAGCGCGCCAGCGGAGCACCATGGGTAAGAAAATGAGGTAATCTACCCATCCCAGAAAATTTGGTAATCACGTGACCGTACACCGAGAGACCG
Organism: Porites cylindrica; assembly: GCA_964035525.1. NCBI lineage: Eukaryota > Metazoa > Cnidaria > Anthozoa > Scleractinia > Poritidae > Porites > Porites cylindrica. The sequence continues at coordinate 23,129,281 of OZ037778.1, read as the reverse complement.
TCCGTCCGCTTCACAGGCATACCAACGTAAAATAACTCAATCAACAGGTATGGTAACCCAAATGCATCTCGAGGTTATTTTGGCGGGAAATCGCATAGCCATCCGCCTCTTGTAATGCAGAGACAACAAAAGGTCAATAAAAGCGAAAACGGAAAGCGGAAATTGTTTCTGTATCCGTGTTGTCTAAAGTATTAAGCTTAGATAAATTTTCATGTCCACAAATTTGGAATATAGAGCAAGAGAAAGACAGAGAAAAAGAGAAAGTGGTCGGGAGGCCAGCAAAGCTCAACGAGAAAAAGGGCAACATTGATTTAGAGCGAGAGATAAAAAACAAAGGAGACATTTTTTTGTTGCAAGAACAACATGAAAATATTGTAGCGGCGGTGACCAAATGAGAAATGCTACAACCAGTTGCAAAAGTACTTGAGACACTGTACCGTATTTTGGCATAAATGGTTTGTCCATGATCTTGTGCTTGTAGCAATACAAGACCATACTCAAAACTTGGAGGAACAACTTTGAATGGGAGGGAGGAGGGAGGTCAGTATTATATTTTACCGACCTGTGACCAGGAGCGATTTGAAGCAAGAAAGGTCGTTTTTCCGTGGGAGTGTCTCATCATTTTTGCAACTGGTTGTCTGAGTCCTTCATACCCCTATAGCCGTGGTGCACGATTATTAAACGGGGTAAAACGTGGTGCACTCTTAGCACCTAAGGAGGTGGTTATAAAAACAGTATTTCATTTTTGTCGGGTTGCCTGTTTAAAAATGGCGAGACAAAAACGGCAGTTGTTGGCCCTTTTGTTTATGTAGTCAGTATGCAAGAAATTGGGCTTTTAAAGGAAGCACGTGGCAAAAGATGCCACACCATCTTAAGTAAGCTGCAACGAAAGGGGTGTTTGGTCCTAAAACGCTACAGAGATGCAAAAAATAATACATTTTCTTCGAACTCGGTTAAAAGATGTTTATGTATGGAAGGAAAGTGACGTAAGATGCCCCGCTAGATCAAGGAGATAGCTTTTTGTTGTTGTTTCCGATAAGTACGTGGATGTGGTTCCTGTTTTATCGCCTGCCATTTACAGGAAAGAAAAGTTACGCTAAAAAGCAGCTGTTGTCGACTTTACTTTACTTAACACAAGTTTGGATTTGTGTTTACTCTTTGGTCGTCTTACAACTTCATCTGGTGCCCGATTTAGGCGTAATGTAAATGAAGAGAGATTTTGTGACGCCTCACACATCACACGACACTGGACATGCGCAAACCGATACGATCTGATAGACGCGACAGAACCATTCGGCTCTGCACTTGCAAATCGCTTTTTAACTCTAGACCTTTTTTGTTTTTGTCTTCCAACCATGTGATGATGTCGTTGTGCACACACTCCGCGGCAAGGCAGTGACCCCGTCTGAAGTTTTCGCTATCATTCCGGAAACAATTACGACCTTATGACCTAACGATATCATTACGGGCTGAAGAGTTTAAACCGTACGAGCCCAGACCTTTCGTGGTGGTCAGTAAATTGAAAGCTACTGGACTTCCATTGTGCTTTATTGTGAGTTTGTTTTCGCGATTTGTGACTCTTCTCTAATCACAGTTGGGTCAGGTTTTCCGGCTTCTCTTCAAGCATTTTGGCTTCTCGATGCAGCCGAAAGTGCGGTGTGTTGCGTCCACAACTTGCGGTTTCTTCTTTCGCCTACACTGTAATGGATTTGCGTAGCTCCAACTTACCTCAGTTCAGTATATTTTGACACAAAAGCATATCAAATTATCGTAGCGTAGCCGACTTTTGATGTGTAGTTCAGACGCCGATCAACTCCGTAAATTTGAATTATATTTTGATCTTTCCAGGTGGCTTCTAATTTCATGGTAATTTGTATAATGTTGATTTGCATAATGGGTTTTGTCTGAAATCTTAAAAATTCGTTTACTGTCGTTATAGCCAGAATCTCTTCTTTATACTTTATGAAAATAATGTCAAAAATAGTCTTAAAATATTTTTTTTGCTGTGGAAATCCGCCTTTTATGTAGCAGCATTACAAAAGTTAAAACTTGCAAGAGGTGACAGGCCGCACATCTTCACCGGCGTGAAACCTTTGAAACCTTTTATATATTGCTCCATTGAGGAGACCTCTTTCAGGGGATCTTACAGTTTAAAATTTGAACGATGATATCGCTTCTATATAGCGGACCAAGATACGGCTCGGTACAGTTTATGTTCAGCAAGGGAAAATTTTGTAAGAGGAACAGAACCTTTTAAATGTTCAACAGACAATTTATTCATTGCGCGCGTATTCCTGTTGAATTTGTAGCCCGTTTATCAGATATGTCTACTCAAAAATATAATATTTTTTTCCATAAAAACCATGCTTGTAAAACTCACATTTCTTCAGAAAACTAACATGGAGGGCGATAGTGAAGACGCCACTTCTCAGAGCCTGCTCAACATAGAAGCCGAAACCTCTCAGAGCCTGCTTAACACAGAATACGATCAACTGATCGGTAGAGGAGACGAAAATAGCAGCGACAACGAGGACTATGGGCTGACAAGCTACCAACAACCTCCACCACAAGAACCACTAAGGAAGAACGAAGCAAAAAAGAAAGATTTAAAAAGGAAAGCAAGCGAAGTTCCAACCACCACAACAGCAAAGATAAAGAAAACAGAAGATTCCATAAAACTTCTGAAAAATCATTTGGAAAGGAACACTTGTCCGAAGCCACTTAGATACTCTGCACGGGCCAACATACCGGCAGATGAACAATTTAAAAAGGACATTAAGGCCATCAAACAGAAAGCCGAGCGCGGTTTTGTCGAAGCCCTAACTAAGTTTCACTACCGTCGGCTAGAAAAACAGAAACAGAAACTACATAAGGAAATGTCCTTAACAAACCGTAAGGGCCGTAAGGACAGCAAAAATGTAAACGTATCTACTACAGAGGATCGTAATGAAATCAAAGCTTTAGCTTCAAAACTAAAAGAGCAATACGAGTACCTTTTGTCAAAACTTAATAGTGACACAGAGAATAAAAATTGTGAAAAGTACTCACAAATGTGAACGACACCGTGGGTGGGTCAAACAAAATTACAGGGAAATCATTCTCTAGAAAAATACAAAGGAAAACTGCCACACGCAAAGAAAGGAGAAAAAAATCTTCCAAGAAAAAAGTCAGTTATCAAACTACTAAAGGGAGGAAAATATATTAAGAACCTCTCAAACAGAAAATTAACTGACGCGCAAATTAGTTTAATCTCTCGAGGTCTCAAATTTATACCAGTCAACAAATCTATTAACAGAGACAAAATACGACGACAGTTGCTACGAGATTTTGAAAATTTTACAAGGCGAATGCGCCTTAAATATATGTTCCACGGAAAAAATAGGGAAGTTCACCCTTTCTACGTTAAATCTGACCGGCACCCACCGGTTCAACCATCAGTAGCCCTCGAGAGTTATCTGGAAGAAGTTAAATCACAACTCGCAGAGATAAAAATAACAAAGCCAAAAAATAACTTGTCAGGCAAGGAACACGAAGCTTTAACAGAATTAAAGCAAAACACAGACATCAACCTTAAAAAAGCGGACAAGGGGAGCACTACAGTAGTCATGAACAAAACCGACAAAATAAGAGAGGGTCAAATACAAATCGAAGACAAACATAACTACAGACCTCTCTCTGAAACCATGGTGAAAGAAACGCACAGCAAGGTCTTGCTCCTAATTACAGATCTTCACCGTGAAAATCATATTGATGACATGACAAGAAAATGGCTATCTCAAACACCTAATCCACCCAGAATACCAGAGTTCTACACTCTAACGAAAATTCACAAGCCAACCATTACAGGGAGACCAATTATCCCCGGCTGCGATGGTCCAACAGAAAGAATTTCCTCTTTTGTTGATACATTACTGCAACCAATATCAAAAATACAGAAATTATACCTTAAAGATACCACCGACTTTATAAATTTTATTGAAAACACAAAGGTGAAAAAACGAACATTTCTTGTTTCGATGGACGTCACAAGTCTTTACACAAATATACCACAAAACGAGGGCATTGAAATTGTCTGCAAAGCATATGAAAACTTCTACAAAGACAACCCTCCTATTCCTTCACATTACCTGAGGGAAATGTTTAGACTAATCCTCAAAGAAAATTCTTTCCAGTTCAATGGAAAACACTACTTACAAACCCATGGCACTGCAATGGGTACAAAGACAGCAGTTTCTTTTGCCAATATTTTCATGGCACATATTGAAACGACAATTCTAAGCAGAACCGTTTTTAAACCTACAGTTTGGAAACGCTACATTGACGATATCTTTTCCCTTTGGGACATCAGTAAACCAGACATCGAAGCCTTCATCGAACAAGCGAACTTACATCACCCAACTATCAAATTCACGGCCGAAATATCTGACACTGATCATGAGACTGTGTTTTTAGACACGATTGTATACAAAGGCACAAGATTCGAGGAAAAATCTATCCTTGATGTAAAGACATATTTTAAAAAAACGGAAACCTTCCAGTACACACATTTCACCTCTTGTCACCCGCCGAGTGTTAAAAAAGGATTTGTCAAAGGAGAAGCCTTGAGAATCCTACGAACAAACTCCTCAAAAACTACATTTGAGGAAAATATTTCAAATTTCAAAATACGCTTGATTGACAGAGGCTACCCACAAACTATGATAGAAAACCTTCTATCAGATATAAAGATCACAGAGAGGGAGTCTGCTCTCCTGAAACACAACAACAAAGAGGAAAAAGAAATATTGCCTTTCGTGACACAGTACCAGCCCTCAGTGTCTACTTTAAAAGAAGTTTTAATGAAAAACTGGAATCTTATACAAAACCAACCGTTACTTCGCCAAATTTTCAAAGAAGCACCTATCATTTCCTACAAGAAAGGAAAATCCCTAAAGGACATGCTCGTTAGAGCTAAAATATAAAAGGTTTACACAAGGTTTCACGCCGGTATAGATGTGCGGCCTGTCACCCCTTGCATTTTCTCTTTGGCCTAGTATCAGGCATCCTATAGTTCAGCAACCTAACATTGTACCAGAACGTTCACCCTGTAGTCCTCCAGCGGATTAGAACGCAATTTACGTACGTTCCAATCCTTGCCTTATTCTGTTTATGAATGGCGTTTTCTCCACTGAATCCAATAACCCAGAACTACGAGAAACAACCGTCTCTCATTCAATGGCTTCCGGTGTAAATTTAAAGTTTGTGATCAGAGACAAATCACCCCATTAGCTGAAACATTTTTCACAACCATACTCTTAGAGTCTGTCCTAGTGATGACCAAATCAAGTGTACGATTCCGTCTGTGGGTTGGGGCTGTCACATATACCTCAGGCCGATCGAGACTTGTATTTCTGTCAGGGATGGTTCATTCCTCGTGACTGTTCGGTGGGTAACAGACATACAACGCAATTTCACATGAATTCTGTCGATGAAAACAAACAGTACAATTACTCCGATCCGGTTACTACAAGCTCCCTTACCTTGTGAACTCATACAGGTATGGTCCTGCATCACAGCCTTGCAAGGTTATGGAGGTTGTAATATGAGTTTATGCCGGAACGCAGTTTACAACATAAACCTGTGAGGAGCAACGATTTTTCTGTTAGAATTAAAAAATAAAACCGAAAAGCTCCGGTAATGCCATAGAACTGACCTATTTCCTTAATAGCGAAGTACGCCCGCGCTCACACATGGCCATTTTTGTAAATGTTAATGCCGTACGGAAATACAATTTTGTTGATTCTTTTTTGTTTTGGTTTGTGTACAAAACCTGTGCTGTAACGATCGATTCTAAATATCATTACGGACTTTTCGGTCAAGAATGTTGACATCTTTGGTAAAACACAAGTCAGTTTCTAGTTTTTTTTTTCTTTGCTTCTGGTGTTACATAGTGTACGAAGTTCCTTTTTTTTTCACCCATATGCCTTTTTAGTGCCCCTTTTGTACTAGGGGAGTCGCTTATTTGTTCAGTGCTGACCGCTGACCGCGGGAAGGGGGAATAGGACTGATATGTACGCAGAGATCTTCGTCTCATTATTTTACAACTTTTTGCTATTTAATTCTTTAATTTTTCTTTGGAAGACTTTTTTTACCCACTACATTTACCCACACCCAGACCTACGACCCGCACCCACGACCCACGACATTTAGCTACACTGCAAAAATTCATGCGTCCTCCATTTTTGGAACCTGAAATACTGAAAAATATTTGGGTGCAAGTTACAGAAAAAGGAACTGTAATCCATACTTAGTAGAACATGTCTTACATCATTTCTTTTAAAATGCAGCCAATCCGAGCAAGTACTTCACTCTTCATTGATACTTGTGATGCTGTGTGATGCCTTGTTATGCCTTGTGAGCCTTTGATATGCTGTGTGATGCCTTTTGATACCGTATGAGTCCTTGTGTCGTTGTGTGAGGCCTTGTGATGCTGCGTGAGGCCTTGTGATTCTGTGTGATGCCTTGTCATGCTGTGTGATGACTTGTGAGGCCTTGTGATGCTTTGTAATGTTGTGTGATGGCTTGCGATCCTTTGTGATGCTGAGTGACGCCTTGTGAGGCCTTGTGATGTTGTGTGATGCCTTGTGAGGCCTTGTGATGCTGTGTGATGCTGTGTGATGCCTTGTGATCCTGTGTGATGCTGTGTGATGCCTTGTGATCCTTTGTGATTCTGAGTGACGCCTTGTGAGGCCTTGTGATGTTGTGTGATGCCTTGTGATGCTGTGTGAGGCCTTGTGATGCTGTGTGATGCCTTGTGAGGCCTTGTGATGCTGTGTGATGCCTTGTGAGGCCTTGTGAGGCCTTGTGATGCTTTGTGATGCTGTGTGATGCCTTGTGATCCTTTGTGATGCTTAGTGACGCCTTGTGAGGCTTTGTGATGTTGTGTGATGCCTTGTGATGCTGTGTGAGGCCTTTTGATGCTGTGTGATGCCTTGTGATGCCTTGTGAGGCCTTGTGATGCTTTGTGATGCTGTGTGATGCCTTGTGAGGCCTTGTGATGCTTTGTGATCCTGTGTGATGCCTTGTGAGGCCTTGTGATGCTTTGTGATGCCTTGTGAGGCCTTGTGATGCTTTTTGATGCCTTGTGAGGCCTTGTGATGCTTTGTGATGCTGTGTGATCCCTTGTGATCCTTTGTGATTCTGAGTGACGCCTTGTGAGGCCTTGTGATGTTGTGTGATGCCTTGTGATGTTGTGTGAGGCCTTGTGATGTTGTTTGATGCCTTGTGAGGCCTTGTGATGCTTTGTGATACCTTGTGATGCCTTGTGAGGCCTTGTGATGCTTTGTGATGCTGTGTGATGCCTTGTGATGCTGTGTGATGGCTTGTGATCCTTTGTGATGCTGAGTGACGCCTTGTGAGGCCTTGTGATGTTGTGTGATGCCTTGTGATGCTTTGTGATGCTGTGTGATACTGTGTGATGCCTTGTGATCCTGTGTGATGCTGTGTGATGCCTTGTGATCCTTTGTGATTCTGAGTGACGCCTAGTGAGGCCTTGTGATGTTGTGTGATGCCTTGTGATGCTGTGTGAGGCCTTGTGATGCTGTGTGATGCCTTGTGAGGATTTGTGATGCTTTGTGATGCTGTGTGATACCTTGTGAGGCCTTGTGATGCTTTGTGATGCTGTGTGATGCCTTGTGATGCTGTGTGATGGCTTGTGATCCTTTGTGATGCTGAGTGACGCCTTGTGAGGCCTTGTGATGTTGTGTGATGCCTTGTGATGCCTTGTGAGGCCTTGTGATGCTTTGTGATGCTGTGTGATGCTGTGTGATGCCTTGTGATGCTTTGTGATGCTGTGTGATGCCTTGTGATCCTTTGTGATTCTGAGTGACGCCTTGTGAGGCCTTGTGATGTTGTGTGATGCCTTGTGATGTTGTGTGAGGCCTTGTGATGTTGTGTGATGCCTTGTGAGGCCTTGTGATGCTTTGTGATACCTTGTGATGCCTTGTGAGGCCTTGTGATGCTTTGTGATGCTGTGTGATGCCTTGTGATGCTGTGTGATGGCTTGTGATCCTTTGTGATGCTGAGTGACGCCTTGTGAGGCCTTGTGATGTTGTGTGATGCCTTGTGATGCCTTGTGAGGCCTTGTGATGCTTTGTGATGCTGTGTGATGCCTTGTGATGCTGTGTGATGGCTTGTGATCCTTTGTGATGCTGAGTGACGCCTTGTGAGGCCTTGTGATGTTGTGTGATGCCTTGTGATGCCTTGTGATGCTTTGTGATGCTGTGTGATGCTGTGTGATGCCTTGTGATCCTCTGTGATGCTGTGATGCCTTGTGATCCTTTGTGATTCTGAGTGACGCCTAGTGAGGCCTTGTGATGTTGTGTGATGCCTTGTGATGCTGTGTGAGGCCTTGTGATGCTGTGTGATGCCTTGTGAGGCCTTGTGATGCTTTGTGATGCTGTGTGATGCCTTGTGATCCTTTGTGATGCTTAGTGACGCCTTGTGAGGCTTTGTGATGTTGTGTGATGCCTTGTGATGCTGTGTGAGGCCTTTTGATGCTGTGTGATGCCTTGTGATGCCTTGTGAGGCCTTGTGATGCTTTGTGATGCTGTGTGATGCCTTGTGAGGCCTTGTGATGCTTTGTGATGCTGTGTGATGCCTTGTGAGGCCTTGTGATGCTTTGTGATGCCTTGTGACGCCTTGTGATGATTTGTGATGCCTTGTGAGGCCTTGTGATGCTTTGTGATGCTGTGTGATGCCTTGTGATCCTTTGTGATGCTGTGTGATGCTGTGTGATGCCTTGTGATCCTTTGTGATGCTGAGTGACGCCTTGTGAGGCCTTGTGATGTTGTGTGATGCCTCGTGATGCTGTGTGATGCCTTGTGATGCCTTGTGTGGTTGTGTGAGGCCTTGTGATGCTGCGTGAGGCCTTGTGATTCTGTGTGATGCCTTCAGTGATGCTGTGTGATTCTGTGTGATGCCTTGTGAGGCCTTGTGATGCTTTGTGATGCCTTGTGCTGTTGTGTGAGGCCTTTTGATGTTGTGTGAGGCCTTGTGATGGTATGTGAGGCCTTGTGATACAGTGTGATACCTTGTGAAACTACGGTGATGTCGTTTGATGTCGTGTGACACTCAGTGTGTTTCCTTGTTACGCCCTGCAATGTCTTGCGACAAGGTTCTCGGCCCATACCTTCTCTGCCGCTGTTGACTACGCAACCGCAGATCAGACAATAATTGGGTTACTCCTCCTCTCGTCTGTGTCGGTTGTGCTGTGTGATGTGTGATAGATCACAAATTTCATGCGGTCATTACACTCTTCCTAAATCGTGCATGGTATAGCTCTCTAGCTCTAACGAACTTTAATAACCATCTTATTTTCACCGTAGTAGATGAAAAAAACTGAACGGTTTTACTTTAACAGCGATGTTGAAAAATAAGTCACGCGGTATGCCGATTACATAACGCCATCGCATATCAAATGTCATTGCGTTACAGATACGGGGGTGAAAATGAAAGTTTGGCAGCTTTATTCGCAACTATAGTATCTCTAAATACCAAGAAAAGGAAAATTATGCTGTTATTATGCATTCGCGCTTCTCAGAGTTTAATTACAACGCCCAAACTTTAAGCTATGTCACGGTAGATAATGGCGCATGCGCCACAACAAAACCGAGGCAAAAAATACAAGTCACTACATTCTTAAGCGCTTTTTTAGGCAGTTTGCTATCAATGACAATGATGTATCGGCCGGGAAAAGCAACACAAAGTGCCATTCTATTTATTTATGTCGCTATAGTCTTCGTTTTGGGAATTTAAGACGTGGAAATCGCTTGTTGAAGTAAACCTTAAATGAGACAACCAGTTGCAAAAGTACTTGAGACACTGTACCGTATTTTGGCATAAATGGCCTGTCCATGATCTTGTGCTTGTGATCCCCCCTCCAACCCTTTATCTAAGTTGCTAGCAATACAAGACCATACTCAAAACTTGGAGGAACAACTTTGAATGGGAGGGAGGAGGGAGGTCAGTATTATATTTTACCGACCTGTGACCAGGAGCGATTTGAAGCAAGAAAGGTCGTTTTTCCGTGGGAGTGTCTCATCATTTTTGCAACTGGTTGTCTGAGTCCTTCATACCCCTATAGCCGTGGTGCACGATTATTAAACGGGGTAAAACGTGGTGCACTCTTAGCACCTAAGGAGGTGGTTATAAAAAACAGTATTTCATTTTTGTCGGGTTGCCTGTTTAAAAATGGCGAGACAAAAACGGCAGTTGTTGGCCTTTTTGTTTATGTAGTAATATGCAAGAAATTGGGCTTTTAAAGGAAGCACGTGGCAAAAGATGCCACACCATCTTAAGTAAGCTGCAACGAAAGGGGTTTTTGGTCCTAAAACGCTACAGAGATGCAAAAAATAATACATTTTCTTCGAACTCGGTTAAAAGATGTTTATGTATGGAAGGAAAGTGACGTAAGATGCCCCGCTAGATCAAGGAGATAGCTTTTTGTTGTTGTTTCCGATAAGTACGTGGACCCCGGGGGGGGTACTCGCAGAAAAATTGGGTAGGGGTGTGCGGCCCGCTTCCCAAAACCCTTACCCTATTTATGACCAAAATCTGCGATTTTCCCTACCCTATTTATGACCTAACCAAAAATTTGATACCATATTTTGTGAAGGGCTTTTGTTGCTTGTATTTTCTAGCCTACAAAGCAGCCGGTGGAGAGGAAGGCAAAGCGCGGATGGAAGGAGGGGGACATGATAAGGAAGTAGCTTCTAAAAAAGTGCATTCAAGACTACAGTGCAAAAATCGTTACCCTATTTATGACCAAAATGGCGGCAAAATAGGCAAAATCGATACCCAATTTATGACCAAAACGGCTGAAAAACCCTACCCTTTGGGGCCGCCCATACCTATGTAGCCCATATTAGGGAGTACCCCCCCCCCCCCTCCCGGGACGTGGACGTGGTTCCTGTTTTATCGCCTGCCATTTACAGGAAAGAAAAGTTACGGTAAAAAGCAGCTGTTGTCGACTTTACTTTACTTAACACAAGTTTGGATTTGTGTTTACTCTTTGGTCGTCTTACAACTTTGTTTCGATTTTGAAGCCCGAGTATGGCTTTAGGCATCAGATAATGAAAATTCACGCGCGTATTTCAGTAACTTAGTCGCGAGAGCTCGCATATAACGTGGCTTTGTAGTTCTGTACTTGGTAAGGAAATTTATTTCTTTGCAAAAAGGAAGACACTATCCCCAAGAAAAGCAATTTTCCAGCACAGCAATGTCAGGAATTTACGTGCTTTAACGGTCTACACGGTCTACCATCATATGAGATAAATATAATAATATATTCTATTTCTTACTGTTGCAGAATGGTAGACCGTGGATGATGGTAGACCGTCAGAAAATAGAAATTAACATAGCACACAACTTTTTCTGCTCTCTAGCTCTAACGAACTTTAATAACCATCTTATTTTCACCGTAGTAGATGAAAAAAACTGAACGGTTTTACTTTAACAGCGATGTTGAAAAATAAGTCACGCGGTATGCCGATTACATAACGCCATTGCATATCAAATGTCATTGCGTTACAGATACGGGGGTGAAAATGAAAGTTTGGCAGCTTTATTCGCAACTATAGTATCTCTAAATACCAAGAAAAGGAAAATTATGCTGTTATTATGCATTCGCGCTTCTCAGAGTTTAATTACAAAGCCCAAACTTTAAGCTATGTCACGGTAGATAATGGCGCATGCGCCACAACAAAACCGAGGCAAAATTTACAAGTCACTACATTCTTAAGCGCTTTTTTAGGCAGTTTGCTATCAATGACAATGATGTATCGGCTGGGAAAAGCAACACAAAGTGCCATTCTATTTATTTATGTCGCTATAGTCTTCGTTTTGGGAATTTAAGACGTGGAAATCGCTTGTTGAAGTAAACCTTAAATGAGACAACCAGTTGCAAAAGTACTTGAGACACTGTACCGTATTTTGGCATAAATGGCCTGTCCATGATCTTGTGCTTGTTATCCCCCCTCCACCCCTTATCAAAGTTGCTAGCAATACAAGACCATACTCAAAACTTGGAGGAACAACTTTGAATGGGAGGGAGGAGGGAGGTCAGTATTATGTTTTACCGACCTGTGACCAGGAGCGATTTGAAGCAAGAAAGGTCGTTTTTCCGTGGGAGTGTCTCATCATTTTTGCAACTGGTTGTAGCGGCCACCAATGCAAGGTGAAAATGAGCGGCTGTGAAAAAAAGTGAACGGGAACACGTACAACATTTCCTCCATAAAGCGTATAACTAAGAATTTTCTGGAAGTTTCACGTTGTAGTCGTGCAAAACAACGGCAAAGAAATGTACAAAATAAAAGTGTTCTGCAAGTGCAAAGTTGTTTTTGCTAATTAGACCTATTGTTGTTTTTAAACCGTTTTCCGGCGTTGCATGCCTTCGCCGCTTAGCATTACACGCTTTTATATTTTTTTTGAACAAACTATAAACATTATCGAGAGCTTCGCTTTTTTTTTATCATTATGAATATGGTTTAATAGTTGCTTTAGTTTTAGTTTTTTCCTTTTTTACCCATTGTAAATATAATAGGATATGGTTGTAAATTTGTAAATATTTTTCAATAATGACTGTAAATTAAAAAGCGCCTTGAACATAGGATAAGAGCGCTATAGAAATAAAGATATTATTATTATTATTATTAGCCGTGGCTATATCTATATATTAAAAATAGTTACGTACCAAGCCTGATTTAGCTACGCATAGGTTGCAATATGTTACATATGTCAATATAGGAAGTGGAACACAGAAGGCAGTACGTTTCATCCCCCTCGGCACACAAGTTGCTCGAGATTTCCTAAAAAGTTTCGCCTTTTTTCCTCAACAAGTGCTCAAAAGTTGCTAAAAAAGAGTAAAAGTTGCTTTTTCTGACAAAAGTTGCTCAAAAACACAAAACCTTTTTTGTTGCTCTATAAAAATATGCAAATCGTACAACAAAGGTAAGATTTCTAAGCGTTTTTGTGCCATTTCGCAGCGTAATTAGCGTTGCTAGATAACTCCGTCTGCAATCAGGAGCCCATAAACCACAATTAAAACCAAAAAACGTATGAGTAAAGATTACACATCAATATTAATAACTCGTGGAAAGCTCTAGGGAGAAGGAGGGGGGGGGGGGGGGGGGAGGCTACTCAATAAAGCTTTGTTCGGAGAGGCTTCGCTCCGAGGTCCAATCCCTTATCCTTATATATATAACTTTTTGGACAAAAAGTACCACTTTCGTGTAACTTCCATTGAAAAATTGTACCCTTTTCACATATCTGCTTGAGGAGAATAAATCGGTAAGAAAGGAGGTCTTCCAGTCATTATCGTGTAAGCTTTAACTGAATTTACATGTTAATAATATTGCCATAAGGCGCGTTTATTCGAGGCATTTTGATAAAAGGCCCTTTAAAATACTTAATGAACAATTTTCCTCTCCTTTCACATACTTCAACTTGTGATTTCCCTACCCTTTGTTGCACCCGATGCTTGAAAGAGTTACCCTTCGGGCGAAACATTCCGGATTATGAAAAGTACATCATGAACTAACAGGAGACGAGTGGACCCTCGGACATGGACAGTGATTGAAGACTGGCGCAATAATAGATAATACAATAAAGAGTCCATAAACTTATACTGGATTACTCAAAGTGAAGTCAATGAAGAGCAAATGAAGACTGAGTAAAGTAATGCCAATTGGTCACCTGTTCACCACACCCCGGCACTCCGCAAAAAAAGACTACAACACGAAAGAAGCATAATTTAACTAAAAGTAAAAAATGAAGAAGAAATAGGACTGTAGTAGGTCGCTGATAAGCAGGTTTGTTTCTTTGTTTTTTATCTATTTGGTAATTCATCATCTTGTGGACAAGGCAGCTACTACTGCCAGTCCCTCCTGAGTGCTGAATTTTTAAGATGGCGTCCTTTTGTTATTTTCTAGTTTCATTCCATCGTTCAGCGCTCTTTGCCCTTCAAAAATGTAACCTAGGCAGTATTTCGAGCTTTTTGATATGTCCTCCAGCTGCTGAACATACTTAACAGCGAAATATGAAAGAAAATTCACGAAGAGGACTTAAAACAAACACGAAGGGATCGGCCTGTTTGCTTGAAAAAGTATGGAAACTATTACAAATGTGATTTCTCTAATTTCTTCCTGTTTCAATGGCCCAAAAAGATTGTTAGTGTTTTGGTTACATGGATGATAGCAGACTATCAATTTGGCAGTCGGAGTTGTTCTGTTGTTTTAGTTGTGCACTGTAGATCAATTTAAAAATGCCCGATTTCTGGCTCTTTTGCAGACACTGAGTTTAGGCCAGATAAAACAAGAAAATTTTAATTTAGTCTTGTCTGTGGCTACTTAACAAATTTTATGGTTTTAGAAAGTAGTTCTGTATTGTGTTGTATCACGTACAAAAAATAAACTTCGCCTGTTAAATTTTGAGGGTTCGGGGAGTTTCAAAAAATGGTGAAAGTTTGTTTATAAAAATGGCGCCCGAGGGTGTCGAACTGAAAGTGATGCTCGTATCTCTAATACAAAAGCAGTGAAGAACAATGTTTGGTATATTTGTCCATTACTCCACCAGGCCTATCTATGATGTTAGTATGAACTTATTCTGTTGACCCCCTTCCCTTGACATTTTTAACATTTTCCCCGGTTTTCTTTGACAACCACTCTTAAGTGTCTTCTCTCACCCCTCTTCAAAAAGGCTTGAATCTAGGCGAGAGGCCGAACCCGCTTTTTCACTTTTTAAAGTCAGTTTTGTTTGATGTGTGTTTAGCCAGTTTACCCGGAAGAGATTTAAAGCAGTGCAGATAAGTTGAAGAAAACAGCAAACATAAAGAAGTTAACTTACCTCCCGGCCAGATAATATATCAGCGTAGCATCTCTAGTGTCTATTCTCTTCGACATAGGCAAATTGAAACGATATACTATACAGTCTTTCCTTCCCAACCAAAAGTTGGAAGTGACATTCGAGCAAACCACATAACTGCCCACTCTGTCTATCTTCTCTTCGACGATCCAGAAATGTCAAACTGATATTTATATTTTATTTATCTTCTTTTTTTATCTATCTTATATATATTTCTCATACATTTATTCATTTATCTCTTTTTATTTTTTTATTATTTTCCGCCATCCACCGTCCGTGTCCTCATTTTACATACACTCGCAATGAAAGAGACCTTATTGGTATATTGATTTAGTATTAGAAACCGCAAAATCAGAACACGATGGAATGCTACCAGTCAGTCACAAATGCATTAGCAATCGTGGGAAAAAGAACAGTTGTCACGTTGTCCATGTTTTCTGAACAATGGCTGTTTAACTCTCTTTTGTCATCAGCTATGAAGATAGACCATTTAAAACTAGAGACGATTCAGGGTATCTACTGAGCGACTAAAAAAACACAGTTTTATGTTTGAATAAGAAGAAGATCAAAGAACTTTGCTGTTACAGAACATGTGCACAGTGCTCTCAATAACATGCGCCCATGAAGTGTTTCGTTTCCCCTTGCTGGGGCGTAGTTTCACGCACCAATCATAAAAACGCGGCACTAAAAATCAAAAAAACGGTGAAAACGCATTTTCTGTACAAAAAAGGCATTTTTGGTAACTCAAATTTAACTCAAACTCAACTCTTACTCAATTCAAGCTCGTAACTCGATAACTAGCCTATCCCCTCCCAATATACGACTCTCAGCTCTAGAAAACAGGCTGTAAATGCTGGTAGTTAACGTGAAATCTAGATTTAGCCAGGGCTAAAAGCGAAGCTCCCATTAATAAATTTGTAAATTTAAATCAAACAATAAACTTGTGTTCCCCAAATCAGTTAACTTTACAGCACATTCATGTGACTTTTGAGGGAAAGGCTAAGTGATTTTAGAGAAAAATAATTTGCAAACAGTCTAAGAGTGAACCAAACCTTACATCGAGTTGGTATCCTAATATCTACACCCAAAGAATACACCAATCATCTTCGATCACATTTAAGAGCCATAATGGCTCTTGATCACAGTAGATTAGGCCTCGAAAACAAATTATTGGAAAACAAGTCAGGCCCAATTTTTTTGCGTTCGACAAGTTGCTTTACAAAATCTTGCTAACAAATCTGGGGCGTGTAAACCAACCTTTTATACTTTTTATACATCACATCTGAGGTGAAACAGTGCCATGAGGCGCTGTTTTCATCATACAGACCTCGGACAGAATGTAGTATTTCTCAATTTTGAAATAAAAATTGCACTCATTCAATAATCAGGACGATCGAAACAAGCGTGGGCTTTTAGCGAAACCGCTAAAAAAAAATCCAAAATCACCTATACGGCCAGCCAGTTGCGAGCTGTTGAGTTTTTGAATGAACATTAATAGAGTTACGCTTCAACATAATAAAGATTTTTCATGTTTCTCTTCTATTTAGTGGTTTTATAACGATGTGTAATTTTCAAAAGTGTGTGATACGGGCGGCATTTTGAGTACTCCTGCAAGCGATGTTCATGAACGACTGAAAACAAACGGCACAGCGATGAAAAATGCAAGAGAGACTACTGACAATCAATAAAAGAAATATAATTTGGCGAAACATATACAGATACAACTACTTTCATTCACGAAGACAAGTATTTAAGGGTCTCTAAAGATCCTGATTCTTCAAGCTTAAAGCTTAAGTTTATGTTTTACGCCGGCTTCCCGGTGTTTGCTTTTTTCAAAGATGACTGAACTCGAGCCAAGAAAATCGCTCAAAGCTTTCTTTTACAGCCAGAATTATAACTAAGTATTCTTTGGAACGTTTTCTTTCTATTTGCGGTGAGAAAATGTTTAAAGGCTTTTTAAAGTTCTGTAAGCTTATATCAAACCTGATATATATACTCGGTCAGATCATTGTCTCAAATCTCACAAACGTGCATAAACTAAATAGCCGCATAAAGTACGCTCGACTTCATTAAATTAGATAGAAAAAAGAAACATCAAATACAATAATTAATCAGACTTACCATTCAAGATGCAGCTCCTGGAAGCCTCTCAAGTAAGGCCCGAATTGCTTTAGACCTTTCAACCCTGAATTTTCGCGTCCGAGGTCGGTTTGAAATCAAAATTTTAATTGTGCAGCACATAAACACAACATTTTTCATATGAATTAAAAAAAATTGAACTTGAGCCTGCGATCATTTTAAAACTTCTCAGCGGATAACTTCAAAAAAATACTGGAACTTGATGGGTCGACACCTGAGCCCGCGATACTGTCAGGTGATACTGGTCAGCGGATACCCTGTTTTGACAGCTGTCAATTGATCACAACATTAATGTGCAATATGTGTGCAATAATAAATGCGCAATATCAGTTTTCCTGTGCTCCCAAACTAGCTAGAAAGTGTGAGATCGAACATTGGTGTCCCTGTGGTGCGGACGGACGGGCGGGCGGTGTACGGTCACCGTATGGGGCTCCGCCCACGCGCGCGAAACTAAAAATGAAATTGCTTCTATTGTACTTCTTCAAAACACTTTGACGCATGCGGCTTCGTGCCTTGTGATTGGTTGAGTTCAAAGCCAAACCAAACTAGACTTGGCCGAAAGATACTGAAAACATTTTTTTGAATAATTTTTTCGATGCAGCCATTTGCGGTAATCGGCTGAAACAAAATTCAAGGCTAAACACTGCACGGCAAGACAGTATAAAAATAATTCATTTATTTGAAACATTCAGCGTACAAGACTTGACATTCCCGCACTCTGAAAGAGTGAAGCGGATTCTTTCCAGTTCAAACTCATAATTTGAACATCGTGGTCTTCCACCCGCGGAGCCAAAGAAAATGCCTAAACTGCATCGCACCAGAGATCAAACCCTGCATTTAAAGCATCAAAACCCCAGGAAATGCTGCAGGAAATAGGTTATCCTCGTGACCTCAACGTGAAACCAGCATAATCTACCCGCTAAAAAGAAAAGAATCAGAACCAATGACACTTTACATTATGAGTTAAAAGTCGCTCAGTCCAACAGAACCCACTGTTTTCTACCATGTTAATTCGGGTCAGTAAATCACTATCCGTAAACATTCAACATCCTGAAAACAACGCGTTACGAAGCATAGCAGAATTTCATCAGAGGTCAATTCCTGTCAGAAACAAAAAGCACCAGAAATGACCCCTAAATGTGAGACAAACTTCAATGATAAGATTAGTTCGGTTTGAAAAGTTTGGAATCCTCCACTGTTAAATCTACCCGCTAGGAAGAGAATAATCAGAACATGACACTGCACTACCCTGCTCAGCATCAGCTTTTGTCCACGAAGGCAACAAGGGTCACAAAGTGTAACGAGAAATTGAATGTGCAGTTCATTCGTTGCTGCCTGAACCGGGAATCTCAACAAATACCAACGTACATCCAGGCGTACATGCAAGTTGGGTGTTATAAATGCAGTTTTCAAAACTACGAAATACCAGGCCATGTTAACTGGATTTTTAATTCAATAAATAACAAAAATTTGCAACGCCTTGCAACACAAACTTTTCCAGCGTAACGACTACACAATTCTCCGACAGCTCTAAACAAAGGGAGTCAGCGCCTGGGTTCGTCCATAACTAGACTTTCAACGTCCAAGCACTCGAACTTAAAAGTTGGGCACTCGACAGGAATCTTGGCAAATCGCAAACAACCTTATTCTAATTCTAGTTTCTGAAAACATTTTTTTGTAAGAACCAAAAAAACTGTTGCAAATCTGAAAACGTTAACTTAAGAGAAGCGACTCATTAATCTACACCCTCGCAGAAAGCCACTTTTCTCGACTTTTCTACAGAATTTCTTTCTCCAGTCACAACCGAAGCTATCACCTATTCGCTTGTTGTATTTAGTCATTCTTTGCCTTTAATTGCGCAAGGTTTTATGGAATATAACTGAGGACTAAATCCGCGAAGGCCTAAATAAGAGTAGTAAATGAGTTTCCTCGAAGTCGGCACCAGAAGCCATTATTGATGACGTCATCGAGTATACAGAAATGGTTATGGCCCTGACTGTTAACCCTTTTTTGTGGATATAATTAGCTTTGTTAGTGGCATAAATTAATTGCGATGACGTCATGCATCTCAGTAAGATAGGATAATGTCATAGATTTTTTCAGCTGGCAAGGAGCAACTGACGTCAGAATACCAGAGGGATTGACGTCATTAAAAAATGTTGAGATCTTAAACTATGAATAGAAAAGTGATTATTTAGGTATGATATCATGGTTTATTTTTACATGCCATTTTTTCTATTGTTTCGAAACACTTAAAATAGCGCTCCCAAACCAAGCGCGTCACTCACGAATTGTCTATTACTGGTCAATTTATTGCAAGATGGTGCCTAATATCGTTTAAGATTTGAGAGATACACCTCTGCCTGCTGTCGATGAAGAGAAACACTTTCAACGACAAAGGATAGTAAGTCTTATCGGCCATATGTTCTAACTGACTTATAGCAATATGGTTGACGAACTAATTCAAGAAGAAAAGCTGAATCGCCTTTACGGCTGTGCTATACAGCACCCAAATCAAAGACAACATTCGTGTCTTATGATGGATAAAGACGATTCTTGGATACATTACCGAGAAGATGTGGTGGAAAAATTGATCTGAATGCAGTCCTGAACAATGTTGAAAGTGTGTGCAATGCTCGACTTAAACCTTGGTCAATTATGGGAAATGTACGTCAGTGAGCCACCAAAGATGCCTTGGACCACTATATTTCTCACTTCATTTGAGCTAGATGGTTTTGATGGTGATCTTCACGGTCGTATCTTGCGCGCTATACATGACGGACCTAATGCCCTCAAGAGGAACAATTTTAGTATCCAACAAGCAGAAATGGAATGCCCTGAACAAGTAGTGAGAAAAGACGAAGCAGCAATGGAAATTGACTCCATTATTAATGACATTAAAAACACGCTTTGTTTGTAAAAGTAATAAAGTGAGTTCATGACTTGATTTTGGGTCAGTGTGTGTTTATCTTTATCTTAGTACTATACTGTATAGAATAAGGAATAAAACATCTAAGATGGAAAAATATGTGGCTGTGTTATTCAGGAGATGGTTTCGATTTCCTCAGTTTTGAGTATTAATAACACTGTGATTGCCAGTGATTAGTGTAACTCGATGTTGGCGAGCTTTGATCTGAAGCATTGTCAGCGTTGTTAAAAAAAAAATTGTTCCCACTGCGGTCTGCTGTGCTACCAATCGGCAACTGTTGTCTGATCGTTGGGCTGCCACGGTTCTGGAATCTCAATTCCACTGTCGCTATTGATGTTGTTAGGGTGGAGTTTTAAGTGAATTGTCTCCTTCGCCCTACAAGAGTACCAATGAGGGTCTCGGTAAATAAGCTTAGCCCCTTCCTAAAGCGTATTATGCCCTGTCTTACTACCGCGTTCAGAATTGGCTGAGGTTTGAGTACGTGATTGTTGCATGTCCCTGTCAAGTTCGAACTCGTTATGGTACTACGATAATATCGCGTAAACACTCTAGAAAGTTACAACTTCATTGATGTCTACATAATATGAGCAAAGCTAGAAGCACTATTCCTACCTTTCCGCATCCAGTTTAACACTAAACGTTGCCAAAACGCCCTAATGTACAAGAAAATATTTATTTTCTTAAATCAAATGATCCTTGTCTTGTTCATGACTATATGACTGACCTCGAACGATCCCAAGACCTCTTTTGGCAAATGCGGTTTGAGAGGAGGGCGGGTAGGGAGGGGGTTCAACGGTCGATTGATTACCCATATATAGTGTGGCTTCGTTTTTCAGCTTCCTTTTTTAAAGTCTTTAAAAAGTCTCTTGCAACCACAGTCATTTGAGTGCATACAAGTCAGAAATAATTATTTTTGGATTAACCGAAATTCAGGATAATCGTTTCTTTTGTTTTCACCGTGCTATATCTCAGAATTCCTTTGACTTCTTTCTTACTTGTCTGATAACCCTGCTTGACTAACTATTGCTACTAAAATTAAATTTGCTTTGCTAGAATTGCTTTGCCTTGCAGTTTTGCTCGGTAACTTTCTTAAGCCTGGACTGGGCAAAAGGTTTTTGTGATATTCGCTTGCTACGAATTCACAATAGCTATCTATATCTATGCCGTTTTTAAAGATCATACTTATTCCCTTGAACAGTGCAACACTTATGTGTCACGCTGATTTTGGGAGTGCTTCGTCTTCTCACTAATCCAATAAAAAAAATCACCAACGTGCAATTTGTGAGAGAAACTTGCCAAGCCCATGGATTAGCGATCGCTCGGAAAAGCTTGGTTTTGATCTGGACAGGCTTCACCTTCAACAATTTTTCATAATCGTTTTAGAAAACGATTATTGCTTAACCTTGATGGGTGAATTTACAATTTAGAACGATACAGTAGACCATTTCTTCACACGATCCTCCCCATAGGAAATACCTTCCGGTTCCAACGCCAGCACTCACTTTCACGTTGGGACTCCTAGTAGGCAAAACGCTGGAGTTCTTGAGTTGCTTACTTCCTTAATAACATTTCGTCACATTTATAACAAATAAAGAGAAGATGCCTTGAAATCTTTCATTCCCAGTTTTAGCAAGTCAACAATGCCTTGCCCAGCATACAGCGCCCACCTACTACTTCAGGTCGTATGGATAATGAAAGCCGAATAAGAGTTTTTTTCCCTTCAGTTGAGTTAAACGTTTTTTAAAGCAAATAAAGCACAGCTCACTATGCTTGAAAAGTCATGCAATAGCGGCAGTTTCTTAAGCAAAACAAAAACGTGCGAGTTTTTTTAGCAGCATTATGCTGCAAAACTTGGGCTAAGACCTAAAAATTTGAAATTTCTTACCACCTAAAGGGAGAAGTGCTATCATACATTTTCTTAAACTTCCATTCCTATACTTTAGTTTCAAATATGATAGCAGTGATATATGGCCAGCTTAAATATCAAAATCACGTGACTGACTGACGCAATCACTGACACAAAATATGAGCTAACTATCTAAAAGTGGTTGATGAGAACAGAGTGGTGTCATGCATATTTTGTGCTCTACTGTTGATTTAAATGCAAAATTGCATTCTGATAACATTTGATTAAGAAAATTAACGAGACTTATTATACCTTAGTTGCCATAGCAACAATCACATGGGCTAAAAGTGTTTTCATACGTAGGAATGTTGAAGTCCCTCAGGAAACCTCGTCAGCTACTTGCTTTAATGTGTCATTGTACAATTTACATCGAATATTTGTGTTATATAATCAACGTTTTAGTTGCTTTTCCATCGAAATAAATATTACAAGAGCAGCAGACTTTTGCTTGAGCTTTATTTCATTTAGTGACACGCAGTAACATTGCTAAAAACCTCAACACTTAAAGATCATTTTTACTTTCCTGTCTGATATTTTTTGCAAATAACTTTGTCCACTACCATACAACACTAAGAGATTATGTCAAGGCACCGCGAGAACCTGTTTAGAGTACTACAGCTCAATCATCTTCACATTCAACATCAAAGTCATCAGCAGTTGAATCCTCTGTAGCTTCTTCAGGCTTGTTTGTACACTCCTCTAACCGACACATGTCAGTACAATGCAATCTGTTAGCGAGGCAGGTACAGCTTAGCAACTGGCAGACTCTCTTACACTGGCAGGATAGTAGCTCAAGCACAGCCTTGGGTGCTGGTTCCCCACTCGTCCAGTCAATAGTCAACTTACCATCCTTTAGACACCATGCAGAGCCAATGGGGAAGGAGATTTGGTGTGAACTTTGAAGACTCCTGCGC
>OZ037778.1:23086495-23101495 GCA_964035525.1 Porites cylindrica | reverse complement strand
GCTCGTGACATCTTTATTTTATTACACATTATGGTTAACCGTTGTGAAAAACTTGAGATACACGATGTTGCCAAATCTCAACTTAACAGTTCGGTTGGATATTAAGTAAACTCCATATCAAATCGTTCTTTAATCGACAAAACCGTGGGGTTTACCGATGACTGTTTACATTACACAACAGATGCATCACCCAATTATATCAGGCCAAGTTCTATTTAAACATAACTCAGTGATTAACTGATATCGGTGTCGGTTTAATTTGTTTTCTTTCCTTGAATATCGATTCCGAACTTCATGGTTATCCATCGAATTTAATCACATTTTTTCTTCTCTATACTGCAGGGATTTAGAATTGTGTTTTTCATTCCCCTTCTGTCCATTCTGTTAAAAAATATTTTTCTCTCGCATTTGGCATGCAAGTTTCCACTTAGTAATTTAAACATGTTCACTATTTGATTTAGATCAGGACTCGTTATCATGTCTTGAACAATTCTTCATTGAGTCGTTGGACGGTAATATTGGCCACTCTAATTAAGCATTTTTTGCTTTGTGTCTACTTTGAGGGAAATTTGGATTGTCAATAAATTCAACAATATGACGTCATAATGACGTCATATCATGTCATTGTGTCAATCAAGTAATGCGGAGAAGTTGAAAATGATGAGTACATTAATGTGTATAATTTTGGTGGCCTTAGGATGAGACGTTTTTAAGTTATAGAGAGGGGGACTCCAAGCCCCCCCCCCCCCCTCCCCACCCCAAGCCCCGGGAAGCAAAAAAAGCCCGGTCTGATTAGGGTGAGGGTCTTTTCCATGCCTAAATTCTTGCCGTGCACGCAAAAATAAGCAATAACTGGTTGAGACTTGACACATCGAGGAGAGTGTTAACCGCCAAGGCCTTCGGTTGAGGCTGAATATTATCTGAAGAGTTATGCAGATCGAGGAGGAGGTTATCCGTCCAGTCCCAAGATTGAACGAAAGCCAAATCCAATTATTGTTTTTTCGTTCATTCAAAATTATTTTTAATTAAAACATGCTTACGTCGTTCTATGTCAAGTTCCTGTAGTCAAGTGTTTGTTCCTCGTCAACTTTTAGATATGAAATGTGTATTTAGTCAAGTAGATGTTGTTCAAATAGCAGTAGTCATTCGTTGAATTATATTTTTGCTATTTTTACTATGTTCTTAGGCAGAAGTTGGGTTGGAATATTTGTTCCTCGTAAGACGAGTCAAAATTTCGCCATTTTCTTCAGCTTTAGAAAAACAATTGAGTAAACGCATCCTCGTCCCCACGGCTTCCCGGTTGCATTTTAACAAAAACTAAGCCGACAAGAAGATGACTTAAAACGAAATAAGGTCTTTGCAGGCTTTAATCGATATATTTCAGCTGTTTAACCTTATCCACGTTTTATTCAGGCGACTCTGCAAAAGAAAAGCTGAAACTCGTCAGTAGTTACGATTAAAACTAGTTGACAAGGGACGTGCTTTGATTGGTTCTTGATGTACTGGTCAGTGTTAAAATGAATGTCATAAATAAATTCTTTTTGCAGGAATCTTGAAAATAACGAAATTGCACATATTTCGACTGGGTCATTTTGGAATCTCCCTAAGTTAGAGTGGCTGTAAGTTTGAATTTTTGTATCTCTTTCCTTGCTAATGACCAAGACTAAAATATTACACAGGTACTAAGTATAACGAGTATCATAAATGTCATATGTCTTGGTATGGACACAGTTACATATGATTACACACGCGTAATGTAACTCATCTGTACATGTGTAGGTTTTTACTGAACGGCTGACATCAACACAATGTTGCGGTACTACACGAACAGACGGTAACAGTCGCGTTTTTATGAATAATATGACTAAAAGTCATATTCTAAAAATACAGAATTAAGCTGTTGATTAGTTGTTGTTGTTTTCTCTTATCATAATACATTGAGTGTCCAAAGGACAACAATCGCAAACTGGGAAAACATTTTTGAGAATTACTTCTACCTCTTTTTCAGCTGCCTGACTCACATTGCTTTCTTCTTTGCAAAGTTAACAGAGACTTCTGTTTATGATAAAGACTAAATCTCTTCGCGCAAGCAAACGCCGGACGTTGCACTGACTGGTTTGCTTTCTGTCGTTTGCGTTCCAACCGGCAGTCTGAAATTCTTTGTAAGCCTGAAAGTCTGGTATTCCCTAGAGATGCGAAAATTGATGTGTATACCTCTTCATCACAAAATATGATTTCAAAATCCATTAACCTCACGGTTTTCTGGCTTACGTTTGGTACTCTGACTCGAAAGTGTCGAAAGCGTCTGTATGATGTTGAAAAACTTTCAATTTGCCTATAAATTTGTTCTGATAAGGCTTCCATCTTTTAGGAGCCACGTGACCAGCGGCAACCAAGGTTCTTTCTCAAAGTAAGGGAGGGAACCCTGGGAGCGCGGTTGTTTTTCTGAGACCAGCCGATTGGATTAAAGATTAATCTTATTTTACTGGTCTGACACTAAAAGCCGAGTTGCAGACCTGTACCTCTATGGTTACGAAAGTCATTTAGCCGAATTAGTTATTCTCTTGATTCGATGCATGCAAAGGCAAAAATTTAGTGAAAGGGTCCTCTATTGATTGCAAGTCAGTTCAGAATTATTCTTCGCATACCATATTTTACCTCTTATATTAATGTTTATTGCTTGTCGTTAAAAGAATGTGCCAATTTGTTTTATTGGTCACCTAATAACCATGTGCAAGGACACAAACCATTCATTTACATTATGCTGAATAGCCGCTGTTTCCACTAAAGTTCCTGTTTTAATTTTTTCCCTAATTTTCTTGCTATGCTTTTATGCAAAAGTTGGGCTATTTTTTTCTCGAAAGATGTGAAAGTTTCTGAGATAGTTTTCTCCAGCTGTACAAAGAACAACTGAGCTAACGCACCCTACTCCCCCAGTCGTCTCCGTTACGGTCCGCTTTTCTGGCGATAGCCTGTTCTATTGATGCTATTTCATTGGATATTAAAAAACGTCTCCCAAATTTGGTAAAACGCTAGATGGTTTTGAAGGATTTGCCGGGGGATTAGGGCTAATCAGAAAGGGAAAAAACAGTGAATAATAATGTATATTGTTCATTGCTTCTCAGGCGATTTACGTTACGGCTTTTGGAATAGCGCATGCGCACACATGCCCATCCATTCCCCCCACTACGACAAACAACGTTGGATGCGTGTATCTTGAATTTTTCCAAAAAATGTTCCTTGTATGAGGAAAATATTCAGGCTAGTCTGCAAAAGAAAAGCTGAAACTCGTCACTAGTTACGATTAAACTGGCTGACAAGAGACTTACTTTGATTGGTTGTTGATGTACTGGTCAGTGTTATAATGCATGTCTTAAATAAATTACTTTTGCAGGTATCTTGAAAACAACGAAATTGCACAGCTTTCAACTCAGGCGTTTTGGAATATCCCTAAGTTAAAGCTGCTGTAAGTTTGAATTTTTGTATTTTTTTTCGTTGCTAATGACCAAGAAAGACTTAAACACTACACGAGTACTAAATATATCGAGTATCATAAATATCATAAGTATGCACACAGCTACATATGATTACCCACAAGAAACGTAACTGATCTGTGCATATACAGGTTTTTGCTGAACGGCCGACTACACGCACTTTAGAAGTACTACACGAACAGGTGGTAAAAGTCGCTTCTTATGAATCATATGAGAAATAGCCTGAGAAAAAATTTACATTCTGAAAATACAGAATTTAGCCGTTGGTTAGTTGTTATTGTCTTCTATTATGACGATCCATTGAATGTACGAGCGACATCAACTGCAAACTAAGGAAACATTTTTGGGAAATACTGCTATCTCTCTATCAGCTGCATGGTTGTATTGTACATTGCTTTCTTCTTTGCGAAGTTATCAGAGACTTTTGTGAAAGGTTTAAACCCAGGAGTCATTTCAAAAGTAGGTTGAGTTTGATCGTCTTGGTGAACGTAGTCTTGAATAGAACTGTTGTTGTTGAAAGTGACTGAGGTTTCCGCAACCCGTGCGGTAGTCATCGTCAGAGTCAAAGTGAGTTGTATCACCTCGTTGATGGCATTATACTCTGGTTATTGACGTGATTGGTCAATTACGTCGCGATGTTATTGGTCGTCTGTCAGTTAAGTCGTGATGTAATTGGCTATGCAGACTCGTAATGTAATTAGTGCGTTTCGATCCGTCTATTGTCACAGTTAAACAGTTGTTTATTGTTAGTCAAATTGTCAGTTCTCCAGTCGTTCTCTCGCCGGTTGATTTCGTCAATACAGACCTCTAGCGTCAGGTTTTCATGGAAAACCGCAAACCGCAAATTGCAAACCACAAAATGTCACGTGACCACGGTCTTGCGGTCGCGTTTGTAGTTTAAGTTCAAGTTTGAACGGCAGGAGGGGCTTCGCGTGGTAAGTAACTTACGGCCAGGTTTTTTACCGCTAAAAATTGTACAGCTTCGCGTTTAAAGGCACGAAATAGCTTTTTATATCCGTCTGCGATGTGTTTGTTGGATTTTTGATCTCGAATCAATGAATTATTCCTTTTTGGGGGGCGATAAAAGTCATGCACTTCGACTTGATGAAAAGCAACATGGCCGCACTAAACAATGAACCCGTAGTTCAAATGGATTTTATATTCATTTCTGCCGTACTAACATAAGAAGGTTTTCTGTTCCAATCCTGAGTTAACTTTAGTTCCAATTTTTAACGTATCACTTTGGGAATTTAATTTTATTTCACTTATTTCTTTGTGACCGGGTCATAGGCCTTTTGGTTTCTTCTGGGATCCCTTGCCAAGTTACAACTCCTATATTTATTCTTGCATTGTATTATATTTTGGCTAACTAAAAATGAACTGAACTGAACGCCTTGCTAAAATTTGAAATCCCGGCAACGGGAAACTTCAAACGCGTAACGGCAAACTGCAGTTTGCGGTTTCCCATGAAAAACCTGATGCTAAAGGTCTCTAATGAGTCGCTTGTACGGCGCCAATAACTGTTGGCTACCCAGTGGCGTAGACAGTACAGATACCTGACGACCACAACCTAGTGTTTTTTTGACGTAAAATCACTGTTCTCCAGTATTCCACTTCAACCTACTTTTGAGAGACTTTTGTTTATGATAAAGACTGAAACTTTTCGCGCAAGCAAACGCCGGACGTTGCACTGACTAGTTTGCTTTCTGCCGTTTGCTTTCTAACTGGCGATCTGAAATAAGTCTTGATTAGCCGAAAAGTCTGGTATTCTCTGGAGATGCGAAAATTGATCTGTATACATCTCCATCACATAATGTTTTCGAAACCCATAAAGATGACAGCCTTGAGGCTTAAGTTTGCCGCTCTGATTCAAAGATGCAAAAGCGTCGAAAACGGCTGTATGATGTGGAAAACCTTGCCTATAAATTTGTTCTGATGAGGCTCCCAGCTTTTGGGAACCACGTGACCAGCTGCAACCAGGGTTCTTTCACAGAGCAAGACAGAGAACCCTGGCAACGAGGTTGTCTTAGTGAGACCCGCTGATTGGATTAAAGATTAATCTTATTTTACTGCTCTGACACTACAAGGAGTTGCAGACCTGTACCTTTATGGCTACGAAAACTATTTAGACAAAATAGTTGTTCTCTTGATTCGATGCATACAAAAGCAAAAATTTAATAGAAGGGAGCTCTTAATCGATTGCAAGTCAGTTCAGAATTATGTTTTCTCACACCGTATTTTACCTCGCATATTGATATCAATTGCTTTCCTTTAAGGCAAATGTGTTTTATTGGTCACCTAATGACCATATGCAAGGACACAAACAAATAATGTATACATTATGCCTAAGAGACGCTGTTTCAAGATAAATTCCTTAACTTTTTTTCTCGTGTTGTTACTATATTTTAATGCAAGAGGTGGGCTATTTGTTCCTCGTTAAAAAAAAATCCTCATTTTCTCCAGCTTTACAAAAACAACTAAGCTAACGCATCCTTGTGCCCCGGGCGTCTCGGTTACTGTCCCTTTTCCTAGCGATAACTTGTTCTATTGATTTTGTTTTATTGGATATTCCAAACTACGTCTCTCGAATTTGGTCAACGACAGCTGAATTTGAAGGATTTGCGGGGGCGGGATTTGAGCTAATCAGAGACGAAAAAAACGTAATGAATAATAATAATAATTCACGTTATACTTTTGGAATAGAGCACGCGCACACATACCCATCTATTCCCCCCACCTCGAGAATCAACGTTGGATGCGTTTATCTCCAAAATTTTCAAAACATTTTCATCTCGTATAAGAAGCAGGAGAGGGAAAATTGCAAGCACTGTCGTGCAACGGGTCACAAAATCAACCCACACAATGTTACAGGTCTATCCGAAGGAAAACGCGTCATCAAGCACCACCTCAAGAAGGCCATTGCCATCAATCAGAGAAAACCCTCTGTTAGTAGCGATGAGCTTGGACTGGACCTCTCGGCCATTTCCAATCCTATTTTGGAAATACGTAACTGTATTCAGCCACCTCCACTACATACCTGACTGCATTTAATATGCCGCGTAAAGGATGATCCTCTTAAATTGCTGGCCTCCTTCTAATCAGTCTCGTGTCTTCTTCTCCGTTAAAAATTAGAGCTCAAAGAAAATACAAATTTGCCGCATATAAATTAGTTTTTTCTTGAAGTAAATAACTTATTTTTGCAGATCCCTGTCTAACAAAAAAATTGCACAGCTTTTGCCTAGGACGTTCTCAAATCTCTCTGAGCTACTGAATCTGTAAGTTTCATTGTTTGTACATTTTTCTTGTTAATGATGAAGAACAAATTCTCCACAGGATTACTACGTATACTTCTATTATACACATCATTTGTATGCCCACGGATACAGGTGATCACACACTAGTAACATAGTCTCATACATATGAGTTCTTACTTAACGGATGACTTAACGCGGCTAGAATTTCAATAACACAAGGATACACACGTTGCAGCGGTACCACAGTTTTTTATGAATAATATAACTAATAAACTGGAAAAAAACGTCATACGCTAAACTTGCAGAATTTGGCTGTTGGTTAGCCATTAGCCTAGGAGTAAAAGAGTCAATTAAATTTGATTAATTGCATAATTATCGGTTTCTCTTATGATGATCCGTTGAGTACTGTATCAGAGGGACAACAATTGGAAACGGGAAAATTCGCTAGGAATTCCGTCTATCCTTCTATCAGTCTCGCAGTATATTACTTTGCTTTCTCCTTTTCGAAGTTAAGAATAACTAAGCGGACAGGAAGATGACTTACCACGAAATATGGCGTCTCTTTGGGCTTTAATCGATATTCATGTATTTCACCTGTTTAACCTCATCCACATTTTTTAAATGTTTCGAGTAAAGACTTCGACAATGTAAAGTACATGTAAGAGAAATTCAGGCGAGTCTGCAAACGAAAAGCTGGAGCTTGTCACTAGTCACGATTATAATTGGCTGACAAGAGACGTGCCTTGTTACTAGTGTTAACATGAATGTCTAACTTATTTTTTCAGGAGTCTTGGCAACAACGAAATTGTCCAGGTTTCATCTGAGGCATTTTGGAAACTACCTAAATTAAAGCTGCTGTAAGTTTGAATTTTTGTATTTTTTTCCTTGCTAATGACCAAGACTAAAACACTACACGAGCACTTAGTATAACGAGTATAGTATGTCAGCGGATAACTTCAAAAAATACTTGACCTCGATGGGTCGAGACCTGAGCCCGCGATACGGTCAGGTGATACTGATCAGTGGATACTCTGTTTTGACAGCTGTCAATTGATCAAAACATGGATGTGCAAAATCATTTTTCACCTGGGCTCCCAAGCTAGTTAGAAACTGTGAGATTAAACATTGGTTTCCCTGTGGTGCTGACGGACGGTCGTTTGGGCGGTCGGCGTACGGTCACGCGATTACCAAATTTTCTGGGATCGGTAGATTTACTTAGATATGGGGGCTCCGCTAATAGCCTGAGAATAAAGTCATTCTGAAAGTACAGAAGTTAGTCAGGTTAGTTGTTATTGTTTTCTCGTATGGTTTATCCGTTGAGTGTCCAAGGGACAACAATTGCAAACTGGGGAAACATTTTTTGGAATTACTTTTATCTTTCTATCAGCTGCCTGATTGTATCGCACATTGCTTTCTTCTTTGCTAAGTTAACAGAGACTTTGTTTATTATACATACATACGTACACACATACATACATACATACATACATACATACACACATACATACATACATACATACATACATACATACATACATACACTTTATTGAGCATCCCTAAAGAGGGCTTTTCTGTATCAATACAAAAATAAATTAAATTTCTTAATTACTTAATTAATTAACTTTAAAAAAACTATGTACAACAATAACTAAATGGTAACTATGTACAAAAATCTTCATCTAACCCAGTTCATGTTACAAATCAGTTCATTAATTAGACGTCTCCTTAAAACTTTAGTATTTATGAATTCCCTTAGGTCTTTACTTAAATTATTCAATATTTTTACATCACGGTAATAAAAAGCGCGTTGGCCAGCATTGATTCTGCAAGATGGAATAATTCTATATCTTGTCTGTCTATCATGGATAATAGCTCGAATTGAAAATTTATCTTACAAGTAGCTAGGTGACAGACTGTTAAGACATTTATGCATCATCAAACTGCATCATCGACCATAAGTCTTTGTTTGACATTTAACCTTCGAAGTGATCTTAGACCTGCAGAGACATGGTCATATTTGTGGAGTCCCAAGACAACCCTGGCTGTAAAATTTTGAACAAACTGAAACTTATGAATGTTAGTTGCCGAGGTATTGCTCCAAACTGAGCAGCAATAAAACAACCTGCTCAATCAAAGCTATTAATGATTAACAGAAGCTTTTCCTTATCAGGAAAATGCTAAATTCTATTATTCTGGATCGGTTTGTTCATATAACTAGCAACAGTTTTACGTATGCGTTCATCAAAAGAGAGGCACTGATCTTAAAACACTCCAAGATCCTTGAGGATAGAGACTAAAACTCTTTGCACAAGCAAACGCCGGACGTTGCACTGACTGGTTTGCTTTCTGGCGATTGCTTTTCAACCGGTGGTCTGAAATTCTTGATAAGCCGGAAAGTCTGGTATTCTCTGGAGATGCGAAAGTTGATGTATCTGCCTCTCCACCACATAATATGAGTTCGAAACCCATTAAACCGACTTCCTTCTGGCAATAACCTGTTCTTTGGATCTATTGATATTATTTTATTGGATATTCCAAAACGTCTCTTAAATTTGGCTAGCTCGTTTTGAAGTATTTGCCAGGGGATTTCAGCGAATCAAGAATATTGTTCATTGCTTCCCTTCCCGGGCGATTCACGTTATACTTTTAGAATAGCGCACGCGCACATATGCCCATCTATTCCCCTCACCTCGACAAACAACTTTGGATGCCTGTATCTCGAAATATTGCAAACAATTTCCACCACGTATGAGAAGCGGGGGGAGGGAGAATTGCGAGCACTGCCGTGCAACGGGTCTAAAAATCAACCCACGCAATGTTACAGTTCTATCCGGCGAAAATAACATCATCGAGCGCCGCGTCAAGAAGGTCCGGTTACCATCAAACAAAGTAAGCTTTCTGTAAGTAGCGACGAGCCTGGAATAGACCTTCCGGTCATTTCCAACCCTATTTTGGGAACGCGTAACTGTGTTCAGCCACCTTAACTACGTACCTGACTGCATTTGCTATGCTGCGTAAAGGATGTTCCTCTGAAATCGATAGCCTATCTAATCAGGCTCATGTCTTCTTCTCCGTTAGAAATTAGAGCTCAAAGAGAATACAAATTTACAGCATATAAGTTATTGTTGTCATGAACCCATCTATTCTCCCCACCTCGAGAATCAACGTTGGATGCGTGTATGTCGAAAATTTTCAAAACATTTTCACCTCGTATAAGGAGCAGGAGAGGGAAAAATGCAAGCACTGTCGTGCAACAGGTCACAAAATCAACCCACACAATGTTACAGGTCTATCCGAAGAAAAACGCGTCATCAAGCACCACCTCAAGAAGGCCATTGCCATCAATCATAGAAAACCCTCTGTTAGTAGCGATGAGCTTGGACTGGACCTCTCGGCCATTTCCAATCCTATTTTGGAAATACGTAACTGTATTCAGCCACCTCCACTACGTACCTGACTGCATTTAATATGCCGCGTAAAGGATGATCCTCTTAAATTGCTGACCTCTTTCTAATCAGTCTCGTGTCTTCCTCTCCGTTAAAAATTAGAGCTCAAAGAAAATGCAAATGTGTACCATACACATTATTGTTGTCATGAAGTAAATAACTTATTTTTGCAGATCCCTCTCCAAAAACAAAATTGCACAGCTTTTGCCTGGGGCGTTCTCAAATCTCCCTAAGCTAGTGAACCTGTAAGTTTCAATGTTTGTTCATTTTTCTTGCTAATATTCAAGAACAAATTCTCCACAGGATTACTTCGTATACTGTTCGGAGGTTTTAGAGAACGCGGATCGATTGTAGCACTTAAATTTTTTTAGTGTTTAGTCACGCTTGTTTGGAGATGAGATAAGAAATGAGGAGGCGATTGGACCGCGAGCGGTCGGTCCTTCTTTCCTCAGAGCCACGCGCGGCGAGCGCAAAAGTAAAACTATGCTCCACCTACTGTGACTCAAAAGAAAAATAAGACTGCTCGCGGTTTAGGAGGCGATTAATTCTACACGAAACAGGATTCCTTGCTAAAAATGTTTCAATTCCTACTTTATGGACGGTCGAGTATTCTTCAGGATATTTACTTTTTATATAGTATTCGACGATTTGTCAGGGGCACCCAACGACCAAATGTTTCCAAATACGCCAGAAGTGTCTCAAAAGGTTTTCTCTGTGCTTAAGAAGCCTGTTTGGTTAATTTTGAGTTGCCCTTCCCTGTTCGGGAGTCTTAGGTCGTCACGAAAGTTTTAGGTGGCTTTTTCGTCTCATCCGAAAGTGTTAGTTACCCTTATGGGTCCGGTCGAAAATACGAGGACATGAAGTAGCCTTGCTTTCATTAGAAAATTTTAGGGGACGTTTTGTCTTTGCACAGAAAGTTTTAGGAGACCTTTTTTAAACAACAATCGCAATATCTTGGTATTAAAATGTGACTAACCAACCTCCGAAAATCATAGTTAAGCTATTAGAAAATGTCCGAATATTTTAGACGAATTGAACGGTTATCCAGAACGTTTTAGCTTTTCAGGCAATATTTTTTTGGCAATATTTGCTCTTTCGAACAGTTATTTTACAGAAAAAAGTCGTTGGGTACCTCTGATTTGTTTCTGAATTGATAAATACAAGGAAAATCAAGGAAACGTGATATTTCAATCATCGCCGCATCTCAAGACTCGCCACCGAAATTTTGCTCATTAAGATTGTTCTATTTTTTTTCCACCACTAAAGTATTCACTTGTTCCAAAGTAATCAACGCTTCCAAGCGATAGAATACGTGGACCGACCCGTTCCGGAAAAGCTAGACAGAAATTTCTCTTCTATGGACATGAAGTGCTGCAAGTAGAGTGCGTGACAGTCAAGTACAAAGCTACCCGTATAAACACATGTGACACATACGTGACGTCAGACGGGTAGTTGAAGTTGCTTCCAGTAGTAGTTAAAGTTTAAATCATTGCTATCTCAAGTATTTATAAAGTGCAACGCGACTTAACATCTTCACAACTGCGAAAATCTATCAATTAAATACATACAACAAAGTGAATCTATTTAACCGTGGAGTTCCAGTAATTGCGATAATATTCTGAGAAACATAACGCCTCAATACACCACAAAACAGAATTTTCCGGCCGAGTATTCTTCAGGGTATTTACTTTTTATTACGCGTGCACAATTACAATTACATCATTGCCAAACAGCCAAAACGCGAACATGATAATGATAATGATAATGATAATGAATTTGTATAGCGCTAAAGCTATAGAAGAATATTCAAAAGCGCTTAAAATTAATGAATAAATAATAAAGAAAAAATTTTAAAAATCCCTGAAAGCTATAATAATAACAATGACATGTTACGCTATTGTAAAATCTAAAAAAAATGAAATTCGAAAATTCCAAACTAGATTAAAATTAAAAATTAGAACTATTCCAACAAATCAAAAGCATTCTTAAAAAGAAATGTTTTAAGTTGCTTTTTAAAAATTGCGAGGCTGCTACTTGTTCTTATAGTTAATGGCAGCGAGTTCCATAAAACAGGTGCAGCATGAGCAAAGGCGCGATCCCCAAGTGTAGAGCAGTTGACTTTTGGAACGAACAGAAGAGATTGTGCAGACGAACGAAAAGCATAATTAGCAGCTGGTTTCAGGGATAAAAGATCTTTAATGTAGGATGGACTTTGATTGTGTAGAGACTTGTAAACAAAAAGGAGCAATTTGAACTGAACTCTAAACGTTACTGGAAGCCAAGGTAGGTCGATAAGAGCGGGTGTGATATGATCAAATTTCGCAATCTGAAAAGTCACTCTAGCCGCGGCATTCTGGACTTTCTGTAAACGATCAAGCTGATATTTGGGTAGACCAAATGGAAGTGCGTTACAGTAATCAAGGTGGGAAGATACAAAGGCATGGATCAGTGTTTTTGTGGATTGCACGGTAAGGAATTTTCTAATCTGTCTTTTGTTGTATAGTCCGCTAAAAGCTTTGCTACAAATCTTGCCTATGTGAACAATCATTCGCATAGGAGCATCGAACCAGGACCCAAGGTTCCGGACGCTTTCTAAAGGTTTAATAACGGTGTCACCAATGATAATAGATTCAATAGATGTTTTTTCAAGTTGTTGACGGGTTCCAATTATTAGAAAGTCAGTTTTCGCGTCATTGATCATTAAACGATTTCCAATAAACCAAGAGCGAACATCAGCGATGCACTTTTCAGTCACAGAGACAGCGTTAATTTTCGAATGGATAGAACAAGGTCGGAAGGAGAGGTAAATCTGGGTGTCGTCAGCATAACCATGGACAGAAGGGAGGTGCTGAGAAATAATGTTAAAGAGGCGAGAGACGTAGAGAGTAAATAAAATAGGCCCCATACAACTGCCCTGGGGGACTCCACAGATCAGATTGAAGTCGTCAGAAGTCTTATCACCGGCAAGTATACGTTGTTTGCGACAAGACAGAAATGAGTAGAACCAATTTAAAGCAGACGACTCAAAAATCCTGTTGCAAGATATTCAGAAGAATGGAATGTTCAATGGTATCTAAAGCAGCACTTGGGTCTAAAAGTACGAGAAGTGTCTCTTCCTTATTATCCATACTCATTAAGATGT
The DNA here is from genome assembly GCA_964035525.1 of Porites cylindrica. Taxonomy (NCBI): domain Eukaryota; kingdom Metazoa; phylum Cnidaria; class Anthozoa; order Scleractinia; family Poritidae; genus Porites; species Porites cylindrica. The sequence continues at coordinate 23,088,159 of OZ037778.1, read as the reverse complement.
CGTTTTGAACCTTTACTAGAGCAGTCTCTGTCGAGTGATACTTACGGAAGCCGGACTGCAATTTAGGAAGAGGGGAATTTTTCTCCCAGTGGACGAGAAGTTGTTGAAGTGCAGCCTTTTCCACTACCTTGGAAATGAATGGAAGATTACTGACCGGACGGAAATTTTTGTAGACCAAATCAAGTCCAGGTTTTTTCAATACAGGGATGACAACAGCGGTTCTCCAATTTTCTGGAACGCAACCACTGAGAAGAGAAAGATTAACCATCTCAGTGATAGAGGGCTCTAATACATCAAGACAGGACTTCACTAGCCATGTTGGAACAGGATCCAACCGACAAGAGGCTTTGGAGGATTCTCGAATAATCTTACACACTTCTCCTATGGATAGCGAAGAAAAATTCTCCAGATTCTCCTTTGGAGTAACAGGAGCAAGTCGAGGCTCTTAACTTGAAACTTGTCAAGATTTTCCTGTATGATTTCAATTTTTTGGAGGAAGAAGGTGCCAATTTCGTTTGCTAGGTTAGTGAGATCATCGTGCTCTGGAAGAGCCGTCTCAAGTGGTTCCCTGGACAAAGAATTAACCACGCGAAATAGCTTGCGAGAGTCACCCGCACATTGATCAATTAGGTTTGAATAATAATTCACACGTGCATATTTAAGGAGTGCAGAGTACTGATTACGAACTTTATGGTAATTATTCCAGTCGCTAGGGAGGTCAGTTTTCAAGGCTTTCTTTTCAAGGCGACGACGTTTACGCTTGAGTTGTTTAATGTCATCATTAAACCACGGGATCTTTGGACGATTTATCATAATCCTTGTTTTAAGCGGGGCATGCTTGTCCAAAATGTCAGTAAGGGTCATGTTAAAGCAGTCGGAGAGTGCATCAATGTTGTCCCAGTGTACGTTTCCACAAAGCATAGAACAGGCAATATCAGCTGAGAATTCGGCAATATCAATATTTTTGAGTTTACGAAAAGTCAGTTCTTTGCATGATAAAGCTGGTCCCGGGAAGCCAATAGGACACTGAATAATGAAATGATCGGAGATGGGAAAAGTAGCTTAGGAGAAGCAAGAACAACATCATCCGACGAACGAGTAATAATAAGATCCAAGGTATGACCCGATAAATGGGTCGGGCCGGAAACGTGTTGCAAAAGACTAAACGTTTCCAGTAAATCCATAGATTTCTTGGTGTCATTGTCACGGAGGTCATCTAAACGAAAGGGGAAGTCTCCAGAGATAACAAGAACCTCGGGGCACATAACAACATTCTCTAAAAACTGAGAGAATTCATCAAAGAAAACAGAGGCAGAAACAGGATGTAACGAAGAATATGGAGGTCGATACACTATTATATGTCTCATTGAGCGATCGTGCACTTTAACAATCCACTCAGAATATTCGAAGGACTTGTTTTCCTTCCCATCTACTAATGAAACGTTGACAGAGTCTCGAAACAGAATCCCAGTTCCACCACCACGGTTTTGCGATTGTCGAGAAAAATTCTTGAAGAAATAACCGGCCACAGATAACTGAGCAATACTGACGGAATCAGCGTCATTTAACCAGGTCTCGGTAACGGTGCAGAGGCAAAATCGATGGTGGACATCCGAATAGTAAGAACCACAAAATCCAACATGTCGGGTGTCAGCATAACTCGT
>OZ037778.1:23033995-23078995 GCA_964035525.1 Porites cylindrica | reverse complement strand
TTATTGCTCATAATGTTATCAATCACAATTAAGAAAGACTTCCGGGATATATCGCTCGGTATAACCTCAACATTCCATCTCGCTCATTAATTTAGTTATCGATATCCCTTAATGAGGACCATCTAGACGTACCTCAGTTTTTCGAAAGACCACGTTCTTAAAATTCGAGGAGATTAATTTTGCACGATTGGAGAACAAAATCCACGTCCAGTGAGCGGAATTTATCGCAAACAGAACAAGACGCTGTGGGAGCGTATATTTGGGCGTGGTTGCACTAAGCCAAATTTTATCCAATCTGCTTCTTACTGCTGCTGTGGAAAATTTCGGATCAATTGAAATCATTGGATTACTACCATCCTTGAAGCGCGGCGAAATTCTGCGCGTTGTTAAACATTTCAACCTGTCAGTTTTGGCCAATGATGGTGATGAACCGCAAGGGACCAACGTTGTCGGTTAGTCTCTGTCGTGAAATTGACAACGTTTTTGGCGTCGTACGAACATGTTTTGATCACGTGCTGTCTAAGTTTTCAGGTTTGTTCGTGGGAGTGTATTCTATTTTTAAAGTCTGCATGTGTCAACATGGTGATGCAAATTCAAGTTCAAATTGGAGATACCAGAAGAGTTTTTTATGAATCCGCCTGGGAGTGTTGGGGATTTAAAAAAATACATTCTGCGTGAGATTCCGAAGACACGTTTTATGGATTTTGGTTTACTTTTCGAAAACGATGAAGAAGAATATGTAGTGTTGAATGACGTTTGCATGGCAGACATTGGCCTCGCTTTGCTTGTTTACTTGCATTGTTTACGTTAGCACGTATTGAATGCCTATTGCACTTTTGCGTCAAAACAAGCCGTTTCGATTACTTTCTCATTTCAAAATCGCGTGATGCACGGTTTTTTCGAGGGAAACTCGTTCAACCAACACGAGGCACTACCCAAAGTTCATTAGTCGCAAGTGGAGCGCGCCTCGAAACGTCAGCTGTTTTCTGGGGCCAATAGACACAGACAATCAATATTATAAAACTTTCAATACACTTTTTTCTGTTTTCTTAGGAGCATTTTCTGGCGCAATAATATATACTGTCATCGTGTCATGTTTAAGAAGTAATTAACATTATTCCTCGAGCCGGAATGGGCTTAAAGTCAATAGCATGGGCTATGAATCAGTGAAAGATTCCGGCAATTCTACTTTTTTACAAAAAGGCCAACTCTGCTAGTTAAAACCAGCAGAAAAACTAAGTTTCTGCATTCATTTTCCGTAGGACAAAATGCAAAATTGTTACCTTTTTTGTCTATGCTTGTCGTTTAGGATAAAAGTTAAAAAAAGGTACCTTTTTTGAAAAAGAAGTTAGGTATTTTCAGCTTTCGAGTGAATGATATTTTGACGTCAATGTTGTTCGCTCTTCGTCCATTTCTCACTTTACCAAACGATGTTTTAAAGCGCAAAAGAGGTACTTTTTTTCTGTTTCAAGCGATCTCATGAAAGGCACAAAAAGGTATCTTTTTTGCAGTTGGAAGAGATTTTGTCAAAAGCGCGAAAAACCTTGGCAGTTGGAAGTGATGTTCTCAAAAGTGCGAAAAAGGTACCTTTAAAGTCTTAAAAAATGTAAAATAGTGTTTTCAAGCCATGGGAAGCCATTTAGAATCCTACTGACTGACAGATGTCAACCGTTTGCTGTCATTTTATGAATTTTTTTGTCTGAATTTATTAATCCACTAGTCAAGAGATAAATATTCCCTCTTTGTTGGCCAAGTTTGAAAACAATTGCTGAGCTTCACACTGTAACAGTGCCAGGTCGCAGTTTTAAAATCTGTTCCCCGTGTTTGAGTTTGGCATGGGTGTGAGCCATCTTGATCAGTGTCGGAGTGAAGCTGGAAGCTTTGTCACTTGTTCAGTGGTTATCAATGAATGACAGGTGTCAGTTATAAGTAACCTGAAGAGAAGCCGGGCCAGGCTGTTGTGCATTTAAAATGCCTTTTTTGTTTCCTCGCTAAAATGCTTTACCTTAATGCTACATTTTTTTGAATAACAACATGCTCACCCTAAAAATATTCACTAACATGCGCGATGATGCGATGATGATACGTATAAGTGTTAAAACAACCAGAATGTATGCTTATGGATTAATAAACCGAAAGACAATTGTCTAAACAGTAGCACATGAATTTTTTTTATTTTATTTTGACTTTTGAGAGTTCATTTTCTATTTGAAAATTTCTAATTTTCATTTTCTCTGAAAAAAAAATTCCGGAAAATTGTACCAAATTTCTCGGAAAAAATGCTGGCATACTGTACAAAAGTCTAAGAAGAGGAAAGCTGTTCAGGCTTACTTTATTATTTATTAGGTACATGTATGGTGACATTTTTACTGTTAATCGCTTTACGTCGGCCTGTAGCTCAAAAAGCACCTGAATTTAAATTATTTATATAATTTATATTATAGCAAACAAAAATAACCCCAAGACTGAAGTCTCTAATAACCTTTCTGGAGTCAAAAACATCACCCACGAAACAAGACAGTTATTAAAATGACCCGCTCGGAACCCGCTCAGTTTAGACTTAAAGGAAAAGAAAAATGAACACCTTTGCTTTACATGTAGGACTTCTTTCAGGTTAAAGTATTTGCTCCACGCTTAAAATTGCGCTTGCTGAGCTTCTCTTCTTGCATCTAGTTTTAAGGTGGCTCGATACAGTTTTTCAAGGCCAATACCTCCCAAGTTTGAGCATAAACTACGTCGCCATAAACAAAGTTTTGGAAAAATTGCCACCACAGTTGTATTAGATAAAGATGAAAATTTGTTATGATCAGGGTTGCAACGGCATCGGAGTTGTTATAGCAACGAAATGACGCTATTACCTATTTTACTTGCAGCAGTATATCTCAGCACTGAGAACTGTTCTTCCAAAATCGTTCACGGGAGCGTTTTCCTCCAATAGCGGCCTCGACGTTCTTTAAGTTTAAGGGAAATCTGTAAGAGCGTTATCGAGATATTTTGGGATGAAGTTTTTATGGTTAGAAACACAGTAAAAAATGGACAATATTGTTATTTGGCCGTTATCTGTAGAAAATGAAACGCTTTTTACATGCAATTTAACCTCATAGTAGTTTCAATCTTTTTAAAAACGTGTGTGAAAGATCATGGAGATAGCTCCAGCCGATTGCTAGAAAGAAGGGTTTTATTAGTATGTATCGAAGCGCTCTTGTTAGCGGTTTTGTAAACAATTTGGTCTTCTTTAACAAATTAGCAAATAATTTTTAAACCGCTCGATAGATTTTTTTTAAAATTTAAGATTCTTGAGATTAACCTTTCTTTTATATGACCTTTTAGTTTCAAGATTATTGATACATTGTCAGGCAGTAAAATAAGGGCTACAATTCGTTACTTTTCTATCGGAAGTTTCGTTATTACAAGTGAAAACCTCTCATTATTCAAGGCATTGTCTCCAAGTTCATTTTCACGTGAACAACAGTAACTAACAATGCATTTGACATATGCAAAAATCCTAGCTATTGTTATGCGCGAAAATATGAACCTTGGAGACAATACCCTGAATAATGAGAGGCTCACATTTGTAAACACAAAATTTCTGCCAAAATATTGGCGAATTTTAGCTCTTATTTTACTGGCTTACAATATATCAATCATCTTGAAACTAAAGGGTCATATAAAAGGAAGGTTAATCTTAAGAATGTTAATTTTTTTTAAAAATCTATCGAGTGGTTTAAAAATTATTCGCTAATTTGTTAAAGTAGACCAAAATGTTCAAAAACCGCTAACAAAAGCGCCTCGGAACATACCAATTAAAACCCTTTTTTTAACAATCGGCTGGAGATATCTCCACGGTCTTTCACACACGTTTTTGGAAAGATTGAAACTACTATGAGGTGAAATTGCATGTAAAAAGCGCTTCATTTTCTAGAGATAACAGCCGAACATCAAGATTACCCATTTTTTACCGTATTTCTAACCATAAAATCTTTATCCCAAAATATCTCGATAACGCTCTTACAGATTTCGCTTAAAGTTCACGAACATCAAGGCCGCTATTGGAGGAAAAAGCTCCCGTGAATGATTTTGGAAGAACAGTTCCCAGTGCCGAGAAATACTTCTGTAAGTAAAATAGGTAATAGCGTCATTTCGTTGCTATGACAACTCCGATGTCATTGCAACCCTGATCATAAAAGTTTTTCATCTTTACCTAATACAACTGTGGTGGCAATTTTTCCAAAACTTTGTTTATGGCGACGTAGTTTATGCTCAAACTTGGGAGGTATTGGCCTTGAAAAACTGTATCGAGCCACCTTAAAGTACCAGAAGTTGCTACATTTTCAGGAGCCATGTTATCCATTTGGCTGGTGGCCAGTATTTTTGGATTTCTTCTAGTTTCTCGCTTTTGATCTTAGCCAAAAGAAGCGAGCTAAAATTTTTGACTCCGCTGGTTCCCCTTGTAGACCATTTCAATTTTAACAGGATCACCTAGAATCCACTAAAAAAAAGGCTGTGCATCGTTCATTGAAGCTCAAGAGGTGTTAACGGTTGACATCTGTCAATCAGTAGGATTTTAAATAGCTTCCCAAAATCTTGAAAACACTATTTCATATTTTTAAAAAGGTACTTTTTTCGCACTTTTAACAACATCACTTCCAACTGCAAAAAAGGTACCATTTTGGCGCTTTTGAGAACATCGCTTCCAACTGGAAAAAAGGTAAGTTTCTGCGCCTTTCATGAGATCGCTTGAAAGCGACAAAAAAGTACGGGAACCTCTTTCGCGCTTTAAATCGTCGTTTGGTAAAGTGAGAAATGGATGAAGAGCGGACAGTATTGACGTCAAAGTATCATTCACTCGAAAGCTGAAAATACCTGACTTCTTTTTCAAAAAACTTTTAACCTAAACGACAAGCATAGACAAAAAAAGGAACAATTTTGCATTTTGTTCTACGGAAAATGAATGCAGAAACCTAGTTTTTCTGCTGGTTTTAACGAGCAGTAGTAGCTCAATCAGTCAGAACGCAGCATTTATAATAGACTACAAGTCTAATTTTTACTAATAAATCGCTATGAGACGCAGTGTTTCATGTAATATATCAAACATGAGATGCAGTGTTTCATCACCGGATGAAACACCGAGAAGAGAGTTGAAAATACGACGCGCAGCGGAGTATTTTTGACGAACTTCGAGGTGTTTCATCTGGTGATGAAACACTGTGTCGAATGTTTGATATTTCTTCTCAAACAAAATCATTTTTGAAGGAGAAATTAAGGATGCAAATACTAAGCAGTGTTTCATCCGATTTCCAAACACTCATTAAACATTAATTTCCTTTGTATTTTCTTAATGAATTATTAATGAGTTTGAGAACACTAGATGAAACACTGAGAGGAGAGTTGAAAATACGACGCGCAGCGGAGTATTCTTAACGTTCAACTCTGGCACTACTGTAATTGGCTCACAGCTGTTGTGACACCCGTGTTTAATTAAGCATTTATTATTCATTGTTTCAGTAATAGGCGAAGCTAATAAGATTAAATTAATTACACTTCAAGGTGTTTCATCTGGGCGGGGTTGTTCGAAAGACGGGCTACATTAACCACGGGTTAGGCCTAACCAAAGGTTAAATTTCTTAACCGCAGGTTTTTTAACTTGGGGTCAAAATTGCGTGGTTAGAAGCGTGGTCAGAGAGGACCGGTTAGTTAACCTCGCGTTTACCGCGACTAACTCGCAGTTAGCATCCCATAATACCTCCTGGTTTGTTTACGTCCTAAAACTGCGTAGATGGAGGATTCCAGAAAAGAATAATTTCTGCGTCTCAGTTGCTAATTTAACCGAGAACATGGAATAAAACTTGCACGTTTGGCAAAGTAAGTTGACAAAAAGTGTGACAAACCAAAGGCAAAAAAATTGGACGCCAATTATAACAGTGATACAACACTGTAGGAGTGGAGAAGAGATAAGTGATGAAGTCCAAGCGAAGTGAAAGAATCTTCATTTCAGGTGCAAAGTTTATCAAATTCACAAACGTTCGAAAAGAAACAAAAATAACTGGAGGAGGATTGACCATCTTAAAAACCTGTAGCGAGCTCTCAGTTGTTCGTTCTATCGCCAATTTTTTATTGGCCGTTTCGTCTTTACGAGTGAAAGCCTCTCATCATTATTCAAGGGTATTGTCTCCAAGTTTCATTTTCACGTGAAAAGTAGTAACTAACAATGCAGTTGAAATATACAAAAATGCTAGCTAATTTTGTGCACGAAAATATGAAACTTGCAGCCAATCCCCCTGAATAATGAGAGGCTCTCACTTGTAAAGATAAATTTTCTGAAAAAATATTAGCGAACTATACTCCTTATTTTACTGCTGCTTTATAATATATCAATAATCTTAAAACTAAAAGGTCATATAAAATGATGGTTAATCTCTGAAGAATCTAATTTTTTAAAAAAAAAAAATCTATAAAAGCTTGTAAAGCGGTTTAAAAATTGTTCGCTAATATGTTAACTGAGTAGACCGAAATGTTTACAAAACCGCTAACAAGAGCGCATCGATACATACTAATCAAATCCTAACTTTCTAGCAATCGGCTGGAGCTATCTCAATGAACTTCCACACACGTTTTTAAAACGATTGAAACTACTAATGAGGTTAAATTGCATGTCAAAAACCCTTCGTTTTCTACAGATAACAGCCGAACATTAACACTGTCCATTTTTTACCGCATTTCTTATCATAAAAACTTTATAACGCTCTTACAGATTCCGCTTAAATTTCACGAAAAAAGTTCCAGTGAACGATTTTGGAAGAACAGATCCCAGTGCCGAGAAATGCTGTTGCAAGTAAAATAAGTAATGGCGTCGTTTTGTTGTTATGGCAACTTCGATGTCATTACAACCCTGATCATAACTAATTTCCATCTTTATCTAATACAACCTAAGGTTAGTTATTCAACCTACCTAGCTAGCAAGGTTAAATTTAATCCGCTGTTTATACCGAGGTTTGAGGAAACCGGTGTTTGGGCAACACAACAAACCTACGATTTAAATTTATCGCGCGGTTAGGATTTGACCCGCTTTCGAAAAACCGGGCCCACTGGTGCCCACTGTGTCAAATGCTTGATACTACTTCTCAAACAAAATGATTTAAGAAAGAGAAATTGAACGTGTGTCTCAAGATACTAAAACTGAAATACAACTCATTTCCAGTTTTCATGATATCTGCACAAAACATGCCACAAGGCTAGCCAGTGAATTAAATATGAAAAGTAAGAGAAGCCACAGGCAGGGGCTTCGTTCTCCCTAAGGTTTTTAAATAATATTTTGTCATTCGGCCACACTAAGATCCAGAGGTGTTAGGTACAACATTAAAAACACCGTTAAAAAGTTGTAGAAAATTAATTGCTTATAAGTAAGCAATGTAAATACAATATTGTTAAATAATTGGTATTATTATTATTCATTCAAAATATTTCCCCGATTCTGATTGGCTAAAAGCACTGGCATAATTCACCATAACCAGTTACTGATGACCAAATTTGGAAGAATTTTGTGTTTAACGAGGAAATGACGTCAAAAATGCAGCGGTCTTGAGGTCAATACACCGTTAACCGACCAGACCTGGGGACGAGGTTGAGTTGTTTTGGTTGTGAAAACAAAAAATGGCGGACATTTCACTAGTTTCAAGAGTACGAACTAGGCGAAATTATAGCTAAAAATATGGCAAGAACAGCAAGAACACAACTCGAAAGGGGACATCTGCTATTTGGAGAATATTTGTGGAGCTGAACAACCCTATAAACGTGCACTATCGAAGGTGAACTTAACATCGATGGAGGTAAGCATTTTTTAGCTTTGTTTTTAAATTAGGAATTATTTTGAATGAATAATAAAACAATTATTGAATTCGGCCTTCGTATCATAATATATAGATTTAGCCACAGCTAAAAGCGAAGCTCCCATTGATAAATTTATAACTTAAATCAAACAATAATTTTGTATTCCACGAATCAGTTAACTTAAGGGCACATTCATGTGACTTTTGGGGGAAAAGCTAAGTGATTTTGGAGTGAAACAAATCTTGTATCGAGTTGATATAGCCTTATATGTACACCCAAAAAATAGTCTTCGGTCACATTTAAGAGCAATAATGGCGTGGAAAACAAATTCTTGGAAAACAAAACAGGCCGAATTTTTTGCGTTTGACAAGTTTACAAATTCTTGCCAATAAATCTGGGTGCGTGCAAACCATTCTTTTATATTTTTTTTTATACACCACATCTGAGGAGAAAAAGTACTATGAGGCGCTGTTTTTATCATACAGACCTCGTACAAAATGTAGTATCTCACAATTTTTCAAGACAAATTCCATTCATTCAATACTCAGGACTATCGAAGCACGCGTGGACTTTTAATTAGCGAAATCGTTCAAAAAATGTCCAAAATCACCTATACGGCCAGCCGGTTCTAACTTTTGACAAGCGCCAAATTTGCGAAGAAATTTTAAAAGAGTTACGCTTCAACGTGATAAAGAATTTATTGAGTCTATTTTTTATTAATGGTTTTATAACGACGTGTAATCTTAAAAAGCGTTTGATACGCTCGGCATTTTGAGTACTCCTGCAAGCCATGTTTATGAACGGCTGAAAACAAACGGCAAAGCGATGAAAATTACACTTTTGAGACTACCAACAACCAATAAAGAAATATAATTCCGTAGAACATTTACAGAGACAACAATTTCCATTCACGAAGACAAATGAGTATTCAAGTGTCTCTAAGAATCCTCAAGTCTTTACTAGTAAGCTTAAAGATTAAGTTTATGTTTTAAGCCGCCGGTTTCCCGGTGTTTGCTTTTTTCAAAGATGAACTGACGACAAGAAAAGCGCTCAAAGCTTTCTTTCTACAGCCAAAATTATAACTGATATTCTTCGGAAAGTTTTTTCTTTCTATTTACGGTGCATTAATATCGACTAAAGGCTTTTTAAAGTTCTGTAAGCTTAAGCTTATATCAAACCTCATACTAGGTCAGATCAGTGTCTCAGTCAAATCTTAATACAAACGTGCATAAACTAGCTTCATAAACTGCGCCGCTGGACTTCATGAAATTAGATATAAATACAATAATTACTCAGGCTTATCATATTTCGAGATGCAGCTCCTGAAAGCGATCAAGTAACGCAAGGATCGCTTGAGCCTTTATAATCCTTATAATTATCGTACGCATCCAGCAAGGTGAAAAACAAAAACGATGCCATCCGAAATCGGATTATCTGCTTTGACAAGCGACGCATTTCTCAACCAAAAACCCAGTAAACAAACCAGCCATGAATAAGAGAACACTCTTGATAGCAGCTGTATTTCATTTTTTACATCCAGTGGAAAAAGACAGTTAAAAACATCACAAGTTGACTCAAAACTCTGTCAGCTTCAGCTGTCAAAGTAAACAACTTTCAAGATGCTGCATGAATTTTACGCATGAACTCACCTGTCAAATTTTAACCAATCAGAGAGTAAAAATTGGACTTGGAGCGTGATCAACACGTGACCATGGTTAGAAAAGGTCTTCCCCGCCTGTATTTTAAAAAAACTGGCTGAATTTTTGCGTCTGAGGTCAGTTTGAAATCAAAATCGTAATAGTGCGGGGCGATACTGACATAAACACAACATATTTGATATGAATTTAAAAAAAAGTAAACGTGAGCCTGCGATCATATGAAAACGAGTAAATTGTCAGCGGATAACTTCAAAAAATACTCGACCTTGATGGGTCGACACCTGAGCCCGCGATACGGTCAGGTGATACTGGTCAGCGGAAACTCTGTTTTGACAGCTGCCAATTGATGTCAACATTGATGTGCAATCAGCTTTCTCCTGGGCTCCCAAAGTAGCTAGAAAGTGTGAGAGTAAACATTGGTATGCCTGTGGTGCGGACGGACGGGCAGCGGGCGGTGTACGGCCACGTGATTACCAAATTTTCTGGGATGGGTAGATTCACTTACCCATGGTGCTCCGCAGGCGCGCTTTGGGCGCCAGAGCTCCGCTATGAGGAATTATGGAGATCTCGGAGGGTGATATCCTCCTCGGCCTACGGCCTCGACAGATAACACCCTCCTCGATCTCCATAATTCTTCATAAGATACTTAGCCTCATGCATTAATTGTTAATTAAAATTAAGTGCATGATTGTGCTGCTTAATTTGGTTTGTTAACATTTCTCAAAGTCGATTAATTTTGTTTTGTTCAACATCATCACTGAAGATATCTGGTATTTCTTTGCTTTCACTCTTGCATTAGAATAACCAATACATCAGTAACTTTGCTTAAGAAAGATTCTTTTGCTGAATGATTTCCTAGGAAAGATAAAAAATCTCCTATAAAAATAGGGCACACTCCTCTCAGCTAAAACACGTCTTGTACCCGTAAAAATATTGTCTGTATCCATATATCCATATAGCTTCCACGTGCCCCCTCAACCTTTTTTAACTTTTTGGATCGGCCCCTGCAACGAGCCTACCAGTATCGTAGCTTCAAGCGCTGAGTGGTCAATGTTCGAAATACCCGAACAGAACATACAATTCGTCGATTTGCACTGACAAGGTAGCAATCAGAACCGTAGCTTTTAAATTCTTTAATTGTCCCTTTACAATTCTTCACAAGGTCTCTTGACAATAACAAGATCAACCAGCTTCATGTTGATATATTTCGTGGGCTCGAAAACCTGGAAAGTCTGTAAGTACAGTTTAGCTTTATGAGACATATATTGAATGAAAATGTGGTAATTTCCTAGTTTAAAAATAGTAATAAACTTAAGCAAGCCGTCCCTAAGGAACCAAGCACTAAAAGGGTAAATGTCAACATAAAGAGGCCAACATTCGCGGGAAAAATTGCACCTTTCCCCTTTGACGCAATGTTCCCCGCCAAGTACAACTTTTGGCGGGAAACATTTTAAGTTGTCAGGCGATCCCAAAGTAACCAATGAGAGAGCAATCCGTTAGGAAAAAAAATCAGGTCTACAGAAATAGCGTGTAATCTTAAGTTGTAGCCTGCGTCAGTAGCAGGCGCTTCGAAGTAATATGCGAGAAAGAATGAGGCGCGAAAGGGAGACTTGCGCGCCCGTTCTTTCCTGAGAGTACTTCTTTCAAGCCCTTGCTACGCAGGCTAGTAATATTACACAGATAGATACCTATGAACACGTATATTACCTAAAAAAAAATTGCCCACAGAGTCTCCAGGACGATGCTTAAGTAATTCATTTATGTAATTCTAATAGCTGACGTCATAGTCAAATACATAAAAAATGAAAATGAATAGTTCCTATGCATGTTTACGTCACACAAGCAAATTCACCACTAAGCCTCGCTGTGAAATTAACTATTAACAAAGTTTCACAAAAATTAATTTTCCAAGGCAGTATAGTTGAATCGAATACCCACGCACAAAAAAATGCTAATGCAAAAACTTCAGTTCACAAACGAGCCTTGGTGGTGAAATTTACTCGTCCGGAGGTAATCATGCATAAAGGGCTATTGAAATTGCTAATAGACCACAATTTAGGCCATAGAAATGACGTCATAAAATGTTCAAAACTGAAGTGGAACCACGAGCTGCAGGCGAGTGGTTTCACAGCAAAGTTTTTAACATTTTATGACGTCATTTCTATGGTCTTTAAGAGTGTAGACCGTGGAAAATTGTGGTTGATTGGTTTTTTACAATAACATTTATTTTTTTACGAAAAACCAAAAACAAAACAACCGGCAGTGCGAGACATGTTACGCTATTTCCATGGTCTATACTCTCATAGACCATAGCTCTCGACCAATCAGCGCGCGAGGATTCGCTCAGTTATTGTAAAAAATAAAGCTGAATTTTCTCCATAAAATCATACGTCTCTGTTTCGGTTCACTGCAAAAACTCAAGGACTAAATAAGAAGACAAGTCAAGACAGACAAGACAAGACACGATGATTTATTAAAGTCGGCTCAGTTTTACATGAGATAAAGGTTAAATTTACATAGGCATCTAAACACAGTACCACTAAGGAAAAAAGAAAGATTGTGACAACAAAATAGAGAGCGAGCTGGGATCGTCCAAATCGCAAAGGCTAATCTAGTGGATGACCCTTGCAATAAAATACAATTTCAGACATTATCAAGAATGTATATTTTTTTATAAAAAGTGTTTCTTCATGAGCTAAGTCAGATAATTAATTAGAATAATAATTGAGGATAGAGTTCTTAAGGATTTTACGAAATATTCTACGCCGTGAATTTGAATTTAGTTATACTTGTAGGCAAGGAGTTTCAAAGGCGAGGACCAGTGAATTTTAGGGAGCGTAAGCCATATTGGGTGGTATTAGACAGAAGTGATTTAACGTCTTCTAATAAGTTATTGCGACTCAAGTGTTTGTTTATAAGTAACTGTTTCTTTTTTGTAGGTATCTGCGGGGGAACTTGATCAAAAAGGGCTAACTTTTTCGTCTTTCTTCGGTGCCCCATATTTATACGACGAAGTCACGGTTCGAGGTTGTCAACTATAGTGAGAAGTGATCCCATTTGCTTTTATTGATATGGATGGATGAAAATTTCATCGCTCTTTTTGATATACAAGTCATGTCCAGTGACATGTCAAGAGAGAAAGTAAAATCAACTATTATTACAGGTGATTCTTAAGTCCCGCACAAGCCGATTAATAAAATGGATTTACAAAGAGAGATTCGAATTGCTCTTACTGAAAAGAAAGCAACAACTTAATAACAGCCTGTAAACCACTAAGCTGAAACTTATGTCATGTTAGGCCCCTTTCAAACGTGGAATTTCTTATGAGTGCCGAAAACCTATTTTAGTCGATGAAAGTAATTAAAAACGGCAGTTGATTCAGACGTCGAATATGATGGTGCCGACTTTAACTCGGTTTGTTGTAAATATTCCCAGTCTCTTAGGAAATTTTTTTATCCAATATGGAATAGGATTTCTATAATTAATGCTTTATATTCGGCACATGTGAAATACGACGATTGAGCTGAATAATGATGACAGTGTCTAGCATTACTAAAAACACCGGTAGATACCCTATGATACATACCAGATCTTTTATATTCCTGTAAACTTTGTTTTCAATTTGTCACATTGTTACCAGCTATATGCACCACACAGGTAAAAAATAGAGTAAAAAAGAGATTTTAAAAAAAGAAAAGACATATGGTTACTAAACATTTGCTTTAAGGGGATTCGAACCCGGACTCTCAGAATCAGGTAGAACTGAAATTTGATACCTCTGTCCACTGGACCACCTCGGTAAACTCTGACAACCAGAGTTTGAAAGAGGTATATATTCCTTTTCTATGGTGATTGACAGTTCTCAAGGATGACTTTTTCGTTTTTTTTTTAATTTTCGTGTAGCATTAAATCTTTAACTGGCCGAAGCTAGACGTGAAGCTCACAATAAACCCATTAATACTCTTTCAGGCTTGGTCCATGCCGGGGAACGTTTAAGAAATTTATGAACTATCGATCGCGCGGCTACCGACTGAACTGTACCCTGGGACTGTATGACCATACGATACTCTCCCTGCTTGTAAAGTGTCTTTTCATCGGTCGGGCAAAACATTAGCACAACATTTTTCATCATTATTTCCATTGCTTTAGGTTAGGGTAGCAAACCATTTGGCTTTTAGGGTTAGAAGAGCTGCTACATGACCTCTCTGGCCGGAATGAAGAAAAACAATATGGCCGTCAAATACATCCTTTTAATTTTTAAGTTCTCCTTTATTAACAAACGTTAAACATTTATTTTAGCAAAAAAAAAAACAGTTAAGTTGAAAAAGGATTTTAAAAAAGTCTCAAGAGAAGGTCTCCTTTTCGATTTTAATTTGCAATATCGGTGAATTTACGCAACTTTGAAACTTCTGGCTCAGTTTTCGTTTCTTTCTACTTTGAAAATGGAACAATAATTACTCAGGGGTAGTACATTGTAAAGATTTGTAGAAAAAAACAACAACAACTTGCCAATTTATGGCGAAAAATGTACTTTAAAAACGAACTAAAATATTTAAAACGCTCTGATCACGTGACTGATGATGTCATGTCCCTCTTTTGCTCATGAGAAAAATTATCAAGTAGAACATTACTTTCCTGCAAATGTTCTCTGCCGTGTGATGAAACGTCAATTATTTACAGCCCTCGGCCTAGTCTCCCGACTTTTTCGCTCATGTTCTTTATCCCCCTTAAATTCTAAATGCCGGACGTAAACTAGTTATTTTTAAATGCCTCACAAAACCAAAACCTCAAATATGCTATTTGTTTTTAACCCAATAATGAAATCTTGTCACAGCTACAAAAAAAAAACAGAAATAGTCACGTGACTGATGGCGACATCATTCTGTATGTGACATGATCGCTCTTTTTGATATACAAATCATGTCCAGTGACATACAAATCATGTCAAAGAGAAAGTGAAATCAACTATTAAAGCTGATACTTAAGTCGCGGCACAGGCCGATTAATAAAATGGATTTACATAGAGAGATAGGAATTGATCTAACTGAAAAGAAATAAACAACTTAATAACAGCCTGCAAACCATTAAGCTGAAACTTATGTCATGTTAGGCCCCTTTCAAACGTGGAATTTCTTATGAGTGCCGAACACCTATTTTAGTTGATGAAAGTAATTAAATACGGCAGTTGATTCAGACGTCGGATATGACTCCGTTTGTTGTAAATATTCCTAGTCTCTAAAAAAATTTTTTATTTAATACGGATAAGGGTTTCTATAATTAATGCATTATATTCGGCACATGTGGAATGCGACTTCTAAATCAAATGTTGAACCTAAATATTCCCTTATTTAAACCTAAATCTGGACAAAGGACATTCTTTTACCGTATAATACGTTTTTGGAACAGTTTTTTTGCATTTTTTAAAGTTTCTGTTTCAGTTGTAATTCTAGTGAATATTTATTTCCTTTTTAGCTTTCTTAATTTTTTTATAAAAGATTTTATTATTGTAATTTTTAGATTTACTATCGTTTCAACGTTAGTGATTATCATTGTCATTTAGGGAGTGTCAATTAAAGTTTGTATTGTATTGTATCTACTCGCGTAATTTGAGGATGGTTGAATCATAAGAAAAACTTTTTTTTGGTGTATACGTAGTTAGGATATCTTCAATCCGGTAATTTTCTTTTGAAAATCGAAACGCGAAGTTTTAAACTGAACGAAATTCCTTCAGTGTTTGGAACTGCCATCGACTTTGTAATTTTCAACTTGAACCGGAACTTTTGGCAAAGTGCAAACATTTCCTTCGGCTTTAGCAAAAATGGTGGCCAGTTTCATAAAACTTGATACGATTCCTAGACATTTTCCTTTAAGTTTTGAAGTAAAAAATGGATGAATTTACTACTAACCTAAGTTTTGTGACTCCCGAAAAAAGTAAGCGCGAGGCGATGAGTGAAATACAGGTTTTCTACCTAGGTGAATGATTCATTTTGGAAGTCTCTACACAAGACACTCAGCTCAAACATTTTTTCTTGAATCATATTACCTTAAAACATGACGTTACTTTTACGTTCAGTGTAAAATTATCCTTTTAAGTTTCTAAATTCGCTTGCTGAAGACATAATTCCTCGCAAAATACCTCACCTACAATCTTGGACAAAAATGTTAAGAAAAATGCACCTTGTATGTTTAATTTTGGAATACTTCCCCCCAAAGCCCAGTTCACTAAAGATACCTACACCCCCCTCCCCCCCCCCCCCCCACCCCCTCGCTTCAAACAATGTTGAAGGGTGACCGGAACATTTCTGCTCCTGACTTAACAACACTGACCAGGGAGGAGTGGGGGGAGGGGCGGGGCCACCTTGATGCTAAATTCACCGTGTGGGTCTTCTGTGAGTAAGAAAATGTAAAATTCTTAACACTTTTTGTCCACGGTTGTAGATAGCTTGTTTTTTTTTTTCTCATTTAAGAATCTTATACAAAAAAGTTTATTTATTTATTTAATCGTTACATAAATGCACTCAATTGGGAAGAAAACACAGTAAATTCTCTCAGTCTTCACTAGCCCATGCTGTACGGGGCTTCAAACTCGAGCAACACAACAGGCATCACATACAACCTCGTTTCCATGTTGCCCAGTATTAGTCTTTATAGGGCTTTAAAAAACCCGTTTTCCGTCAACGTTTTTGTAGGTATTTGCAGGAAAACTCACTAAAAGCGCTGCCGTTAGAGGTGTTTAAAGGCCTTCGGAGTCTAAAGGATTTGTGAGTAGTTTCTTCTACCTTGTTCTATAGATCTAATATGACGCAAGGTTTCTTTTGTTTTAAAAGATGCGTTAGATTTTAGTCGATGAAAGTAATTAAATACGGCAGTTGATTCAGACGTCGAATATGATGGTGCCGGGTTTAACTCCGTTTGTTATATATATTCTCAGTCTCTAAAAAAAATTTTTTTCAACATGGAGAAGGGTTTCTATGCTGTACGGGGCTTCCAACTCGAGCAACGCAACAGGCAGCACATACAACCTCGTTTCGACGTTGCGCAGTATTAGTCTTTATAGGGCTTTAAAAAACCCGTTTTCGGTCAACTTCCCCTACTCGGATTTTCGGGGACTTTTGATATGTTCTAGAGTACATGTTCCTGGACCAAAAACCGTTAAAAAACCTTCTTTCGCAATTAGTGGCAGGTTGAACGACTTTTGCCGATAAAATGCCAGCACTATAAAAAGAAGCGATGTTTTCGCTGTGTTTTAACCAGCTATACTCCGGACAGCTGCAAATACAACGATTCAGAGTGTTTCAACTAAATGTCATTTAACGAGTCATTTGCAGTCTGAGTGCCGCAACGTGAAGCCGCCAGCGAAACAGTCGACGAGAAAGCAGCATATACGTCACACGGATCAGGACTCTGGAGATGAAGTGCCCGACGACACAGAAGATGAGTTTCTCGTGTCCATGTTCGTGCAGAACGGTACGCCCCTCCTTTACTCGGAAGATCCCGGATGATGAAAATTCGCCTAGATTGGGTAAACCTCTTTCCATCTATTCACGGTAAGTTCTCCGTGAGTCAAGATACGGATATACTGGTCGAACGTCTTAAGAAACTGTACGCTGAAGTCTTTAAGCCGGAGCTGGGAACTGTTAAAGGTGTCACGGCGAATTTGCACCTAAAGGGAAACGCAACACCAGTATTTCAGCGGCCACGCCTGGTACGCTACGCCCTTCGTTTCGCTGTAGAGGAAGAACTGAAACGCATGGAAAATGACGGGGTTCTCAAGCCTGTAGAAGCGAGCAACTGGCCCACGCTCTTTGTTTGTGTTCCTAAAGCTGACGGTTCAGTACGTATATGCGGTGAATATAAAGGCACAGTCGACCCAGCTATTCAGACGGAGCAGTTCGCTATCCCAGCGTTGGAGGAGATACGACGGCGTGCATCTTCATCGCATAAATTCGAGAAGATTGATATTCGTAGTGCGTATCAGCAACTGGTTTTAAACGAGGAGTCAAAAACTGTGACCCACAAAGGTCTATTTCGGTACACACGGTTGCCGTTCGGACTTTCATCGAGCCCCGCTATTTGGCAACGTTTTATACAGCAAGTGCTCGCAGGTCTCGACAGAACTTTTGCAATCATGGACGATCTGCTAGTGGGAGGCTCTAACGACGATGGTCATCTGAAGAATTTAGAGGCAGTTCTTAGTCAGTTTCAGAAGTATGGGCTGCGAGTAAAACTACCTCAGTGCGTGTTTATGGCACAATCCGTTATTTACTTTGGATTTCGCTTCTCAGAAAAGGGTCTTCAGCCAGGTTGCGAAAAGGTCAGGGCCATCAAGGAAGCACCTGCCCCACGCAACGTGACGGAGTTACGACCCTTCTTGGGAGTGTTAGCATTGCTAACCAAATTCATCCCCAAGTTATCGACCCTTGCTCATCCTTTGTACGAGCCCCTAGGAAACAAGTCGTGGAATTGGTCGCCGAACTGCGACAAGGCCTTCTCTGATGTAAAATGTGCGCTGACATCAGAAACTGTGCTAAAGAATTAAAACCCTTGCCTTCCTGTTAGTTAGCGGTGGACGCTTCCCTGTCTGGTTGGGTGCGGTCGTTGAGCATGAGTTTCCCAACGGCGAACTACATCCAATTGTCTATGTGTCACGAACATTGAACGAGCACGAAAAACGCCACGGACAAATAGACAAGGAAGCTTTGGCGATAATGTTTGGGCTGAAACGGTTCCACTTGTACCTATACGGTCGTCACTTCACAGTACAAACGGATCATAAGCCTCTGGAGTGATTTTTTGGTCCTAAATTATAAAACAACCATCCCCTCGCTAGCAGCGATGCGTCTACAGCGTTGGACGATTATACTTTCACCTTTCACCTACAACATCAAGTCCGTTCCGTCAAAGCAAAATGCAGTGGCTGACGCGCTGTCAAGACTGCCCTTGCCGTCAACGCCCAGTGACGAAGATTCTGAATACAATGTTGAAGAGCGGCTTATCCAGTCCTTACCCATTACGCACAAGGAAATAAGCCATGCTACGAGAGTAGACCCAGTACTCTAGAAGCACGTGAAAGATTTGCGCCTCCAACCCTACTTAAATCGTCGATTCGAGTTGTCGGTAGAGCAAGACTGTCTTTTGTGGGGACCTTGGGTAGTTATACCTACTCGGTACCAGGAAGACATGTTACAAGAATTGCACTCAAGCCACCCAGGGATTGTACGAATGAAGGAGATGGCACGTAGTTACTTATGGTGGCCTAACATCGACCAAGACAAGAAGAAGGTTAAGAAGCCACCAGCTGTAGCACCACTTACTCCTTGGTTATGGCCGATAGAGTAACCCTTAGTATCGCATTCATATAGATTAGGCTGAAGACGAAAACGGGCAATACTTCATCCTTGTTGATGCACATTCTCTCTGGCCAGCGATTTACTTTATGCAAAAAAACACGTCAGCAACCACGACCATTGCTATCTTACGGCAACATTTTTCCATTTACGGATTACCGGTGCATTGCATCAGTGACAATGGTCCACAATTTCGCAGCGAGGAGTTTGCACACTTCTTAAAGATGAATGGTGTTAAGCATATACGTGTAGCACCATATCACGCAGCCAGTAACGGATTGGCCGAAAGAATCGTTCAGTCATTCAAGTATCACAGGAAAGCGAGTAAAGGCGGGAAGCTTTCCATCCAGCAACGAATTGCTAACTTCCTGCTAGCATACAGGTCAACAACACATTCCACTACAGGCAGGACACCAGCTGGCCTGTTCCTTGGGCGCAAACTTCGCTCTAGACTGACCCTTCTTTGTCCAAGTGTGGGGGAAAAGGTCATGGATTCACAATCGATGCAGAAGGCAACACACGAAGCGCACGCAAATTGTAGTGAGTTCTTCCCTGGTGACAGGATCTGGGCAAAAGACCTGCGGAAAGAACACCAGTGGTGGCCGGGCTCAGTTGCTGAGCGAAGTGGTCCAAAGTCTTAAGTAGTAGTGCTGAACGACGGAAGGGTTTGGAAGCATCATCTCGACCATATATATTAGACGTGATTCCATGGACAGCGAGGTCGCTGAAAGGGATTCTGAAAGAGTTCCACAGGACGCTGTTCCAGATCCCGTTCCACAAGCCACCTTGAGTCCAGTTGACCCCTCGCCTTCGCCGATTCCGTGAACATGCCGATCTCGAATCCCTTCAAACCTGGAACGCAAGTTGACTTGGAGAATGTAAACAATCCTACACCCGACGTAGAGACGCCATCTGTTTTGGGTACTTCTTTGTCCGAAGCCAGTTCCTTTCCACCGGGCTCTAGTAAAGTACGCAAGGCGCCGGACAGAATTAATTGAGACAATGTAAATATCTGTATGATAAGTTCACTAAGCAGTATTTCTTCGAGTTAAGGAAAACTGCCTCGATGTTGTTTTTCACTTGACAGTTTTGAAACTGATTCACTTTGTTAGTCTCGAATCAATCATAGCCTTAACGTTCAGTTCAGCAAGTTTATAAAAACTCGTTGCTCAGTTAGTAGTAACTAAGAAGGGGGGAGATGTGGTGTATGACGTCATACCACGTGCACTTGCATCACACCCTTGGAGTGGCTGGTCGCATGCTTTTATGTATTTTCGATAGCAGTGTAAAAGGTATGTAGAATTTCTAAAGCTCGATCTGTTCTTACGCCTTACGGAACAACACAATACGTAACAAAATTAATACGTTATGATACATACCGCATTTTTTATATTCTTGTAAACTCTGCATTAAATTTAGCACATTATGTTTAACTTACTAGCTATATGCACCACACAGGTAAAAAAGAGATTAAAAAAAAAATAAAGAAAAATGAGGTTACAAAAAATTTTCTTCAAGCGGATTCGAACCCGGACCACCAGAATCAGTTAGAACTAAAAGTTAACGCCTCTATCCACTGGACCACCTCTGTAAAGGTCGCTCAATCGAGTCTAAAAGAGGTCTATATTACTTCTCTATGGTGATTGACAGTTTTCAAGGATGACTTTTTCGGATTTTCACAATAAACCATTAATACTCTTTCAGGCTTGGTCCATACCGGGGAACGTTTATGAAATTTATGAACAATCGTTCGCGCGACTACCGACTGAACCGTATGGCCGTACGATTCTCTCCCTGCTCGTAAGGTGTCTTTTCATCGGTCGGGGAAAACATCAACACAACATTTTTCATCATTATTTCTATTGCTTTAGGTTAAGTTAGCTAACCATTTGGCTTTTAAGGTTAGAAGAGCTACTACATGACCTCTCTCCCCGGAATGAAGAAAAACAATATGGCCACCAAATACATCCTTTTACTTTTTTGTAAAGTTCTCCTTCATTAACAAACGTTGAACATTAATTTATTTCGGCAAACAGTCAAGTTGAAAAAGAATTTTACAAAACTTTCAAGCGTAGGTCTCGTTTTCGATTTTAACTTCCCATATCGGTCAATTTACGCAACTTGTAAACTTCTGGCTCAGTTTTCGTTGAACAGAAGTTTAAAAGTTTAAAAGTTGCATAAATTGCGTAAGTTTAAAGTTTAAAAGTTGCGTAAATTGACCGATATGGCAAGTTAAAATCGAAAAGGAGACCTACTCTTGAAAGTTTTGTAAAATTCTTTTTCGACTTGACTGTTTGCCGAAATAAATTAATGTTCATCGTTCTGCCTTGAAAATGGAATAATAATTACTCAGAGACAATACAGTCTAAAGAATTGTTGAGAAAAACAACAAAAACTTGCCAATTTAAGACAAAAAAGGTACTTTAAAAAGGAACTAAAACATTCAAAACGTTTTGGTCACGTCGCTGATGATGTCATGTCCCTCTTTTGGTTACGTAGAACATCACTTTCCCGCAAATTTTCTCTGCCGTGTGATAAAAGGTTGACTCTCTACAGCCCTCGGCCTACCCCCTTGAATTCTAAATGCCGGACGTCAACTGGTTATTTTTAAACGCCCCACACAACTTAAACCTCAAATATGTTATTTGTTTTTAACTCGTTAATAAAATCACGTGAATGATGACGTCATTACCTTAGATGTGACATGGGAAGATATTTTATGGCAAATGTTATCTTGCTGCGGTCTGAAAGTCTTCTACGTATAAAATTGTCAAAGTTATAAAGCTTTTTAAAACTTTACCGAAAAGGATTCTGGGAAATTTAGATGATAATTACCTGGTATAAAATAGTTTTATAATATTATTACAATTATAAAAAACTTTCAGAGTGTTTTGTAACGATAAAGGAAGAGTTGTTTTGACCTTATACCTTAGTCTCGTATATTATATTTTGTTACCATATTTGCAAGACTATGTTCGACTGTAATTACGTTTGCATGAAGATTTTACAGTTTTGTATTCGTTCCAATTTTAGGACGTTAGACAGCTTCTCCTTGTGCTGTTATGCTACTAGAGTTCTCAAGGACGTGGACTGCGAATACCCATTGTCAGCGCGAGACTCATTTTCAAGTTGCAATCGCATGATTGAGGACTCAGGTCCTAGAAAGATCATTTGGCTGCTCGGTGTTCTTGCTGTGCTTGGTAACCTGGCTGTAATAGCCTGGCGTCTAATTAGACGCGACGACCATCCGGTTCAAACCTGTCTTCTCACGAATCTCGCGGTATCCGACTTTCTCATGGGAGTGTACCTCATGATTGTTGCCATTCAAGACCAAATATGGGCAGGTACAGTTTTCAATCACCACCGCAACTGAAAGAGCCATAAACATTGTATTGAACAACTGACTGTTTTTCTTCTACTACATGAGAAATTGCTGCAAATTTATTGGCTTAGGGCAGTGGTATTTCAGCTTAATTTGAAATACCTACACGTGTAAATTACAAACCTTTTGCGGGTAGTAGTATAAACAAATAATAGCATGATTTGTACGTGATATTTGGCGTAAATAGCGCTCTCGTGATATTTCAAAATTGTGTCAAATTTCACTCGCCTAACAGCTCGTGAAATTACGTATAACAATTTCGAAATATTACTACAGATCATGCTATTACCTATACATATTGCACTGTTTATATTACACATTCTATGTAACAAGTTTCCTTTCAGTTATATTACTAGGAGCGGATGTTAATTTTTGTTTATATTTCTGGCAATGAACCCACCTCGATTAGCTATGCTAACTGCGGTCTGTCAATGTTTGTAATATGGTTCTTTTAAGGTGCTCGACTGGATTTTGATAATGAGGGTAATTTTGATAATGAGGACGCTCACTTGTAAAGACAAAATCTGGGGAAAAAATTGGTTATATTTGAGGCCCTATTTAAAAGCCTTCCCTGTATTCAATGTTCTTGAAACTTGCAGGGAATATTTATTGACAATTGATCTCGAGATTGTCGAATTTATAAAAACATTTATCGAGCGGTTTTTTGAAAAATGCCAAATTTGTAGGCATGGACCAAATTACGTCCAAAAACTGTAACAAAAGCAGCTGAATGCAAGTTAATAAAATTCTTCTTGCTCGCGATCGCCCAGAGCAATTCCCCTCTTTTTTTGTATGCAGTTTTCAATGGAATCAAACCACTATGGGATGAAGCAGCGTTTCGAAAGCTTATCAGTTTCTTAAAATATCAGCGAATTGTGTGGATAGCATGCTATTTCACTGTTTTTATGATTGTTAAAACTGCGTGTCAAAATATTTCGAAAACGCTCTCATAGAGTTTGTTCAAACTTTGCCATAATGGAGACAATTACGGCAGGTACATACTCTTTTAAGCGATTTCCTCAAAAAAACTCCTGGTACAGAGAAACACAAAGATAAATAAAAAGCGTAATGGCGTCTTACGTTGCCATGGCGACTCCAATTGCAATAAAACCCAGATCATAAGAAATTTTCATCATTATATAATACAGTTGCGGTAACCTTTTCCCCATATCGTTACTCATGCCGACGTAGTTAATGCTTAAACTTGGGAGGTATCCCCCCCCCAAAAAATCCAGTCGAGCCACCTTAAAAACCGACGAACAAAGTTTTGTGTGTGTGTTGTGTGTTTTTGTTTTGTGGGGGGAGGGCAATACACTGTATAAGTTCTTTTTTTATTGGCACACCACTTATGATAAGCTTGGCTAGTTTCAGCTTGGTTAGTAAGAGATTTTGAATCAAAATGATGAAGCAGTACGCAACGCTTAAAGGGCCACACAGTCAGCTATGGGACCGCGCTGACCTGGACACTACTTTTGCCAGTTTGAAAAGCGTTTACCTCAATTCGAAATCTATACGCGTCGGGTACATCTAGAAATCCGCTTCAATCTTGCCTAATGTTTCATTCGATCCTCGCCCTTTTACAGAAAACCTCTTTTTGAGCACACGTTAACTCATCCTATACATTATTTATCATATTTGTAAAGGTAATCACATGATGTTTCTCGTGTAATTTGGAATAAATAAGCACTTGTAAATTTTTCAAAAACATAACTACAACAACAAATTTTGAAAGCGCGCGCGTTTTTAGTTTATTCAACTGATTGGCTGAAACAGACTACTACCTTGGTCAAATTCAAACTTTTTCAAGACCACCGCCTTCAAAATCATTCCGCTAAGAACTTGGAAAAGTGCAAGGATTTTTTTATATAGTCACCAGCATGTTAAAGATAACTTGGTTTACAACAATCAGCAAGAGTAAGTGTTTTTAAATTCATCCTCAATTGAGCTCGGTGTTTACAAGAAGCGTTTTCAAGAAGTATACTGCCGTTTTGAAATCAGGAGAACGCTTTGAGATGAAAGACACTTGCTAATGTTTTTTTAACGACTGTTTATCATTGTTAGTTCCTGAGACCCCATCATAGCTGGATTCATGGACAAATTTTTTAGATTTAAAACCCGAAAATGAAGGAGCCAATTTGTTTTCTTTCGACGCTGCCATCGATGGGTGAGTGGAGCCACAGTTGTTGTGATGTCGGAAACTGCCAGTGTTAATATAATATTTGCTTTTTCTCAGCGCTGGAGTTTTCAATATCTTATTTGGCCTACAGCAAGAGTCATCGTAGCTCTTCCTCGTCGGCTTCATCGTAGTCGTTAAGGAAATTTATACCTCTGTGGCCTGTGACATTGACGATATGTCCTGAACTTACAATCTTTGCTTTCTTCAACTTCCTGACTGTTGTTTTTCTTGCACAATGATTCGTAAACGTTTTTCTCATTTTCTTTAAAGCTAGTACCAGCTGCGGATACTTTCATTATGTGAGTTGTGGTATTTTCGCCCATTGATTTAGTTTGGACCAGATGTTTAAATTTTCGGTTTCGTTTGCTACTGAGGTAGGAAAAAAAAACAGACCATCGCATGGATGTTTTAATAGAGGTCTTCGCTCCACAAAAGACTCAAAGAGAGCAACAAATAACGTACAGGACTTGAAATCCCTGTTGTTATCATGGAATTGTATCCTTGTTCATTTAAATGCCTGAAGAGTGTAGCTGTCATGGTTTGCGTGTGGTTGCAACCTTTTTTGTTCTTTTTTTTTTTTTTTTTACTTTAGCGTAGTCTGTTATAAGTAGCTTGTTCCTTGTTTTTTTTGTTACTTCTTTTAAATAATAATGTGACCTGGAAGTTATTTTCCGGGTAGAGCATACAATAAGGTGCAAAGACAAGTGCGTGTTATCATAATGCTGAAACAGTGCTTTATTTCCAGGTGCTTACTTTAACTTCGACCTCACCTGGCGATCAGGAACACTTTGTAAAGTTGCTGGTGCTTTATCAGTGCTGTCGAGCGAAGTCTCGGTACTAATGCTGACTGTTATAACCGCTGATCGATTGGTCAGCATCGTCTTTACATTCAGCTGTCGCCGATTCACGCTAAAGGGAACTTACGTTATTTGCGCAGCCGTCTGGGTCATCGGAATCATCATTGCCGTTGTTCCAACAAGTGATCTCCCATATTATTACAACGAGGACAGACAATATGGATTTTACGGTATATTTGCTTTTCTAGTGAAACCACCGCCACCACAAATTTAATTTTCCACTGATGTCGGGCTCTTATGATCTAACAGATTAAAATGTCTTGATTAGTCTACCGTAGCATGATGACGTCGAGCAAAGTTTCGGTTAATTTTCAGCACATCTAAACAAACTGCTTGACAGGTGACTTGCGGGGTAAGAAATTGTCGTCGCCATCTTCATCATCATCATTATCATCATCAGCATCATCATCATCATCGTAATTTACTTCTTGTTGCTCTTCCTCTCTCCTTATCATTGTGATTAGCCTGTCATATCATCTGATATTAAAAACCAACTAAAATACGTAATTCGTATTTTTTTTTTCTTTAAGGGCGTTCGTCGGTTTGTCTCCCTCTCCAACTGTCATCAGAAAGGCTGGCCGGTTGGGAGTATTCAGTTGCGATATTTATCGCTTTGAATCTCACAGCTTTCCTTTTCATCATGACAGCTTACATCGCCATTATTTGTAAGGTGTTTAAGTCAAAGCGGAGACTCAAGGCACATGGAGGATCAAAAACCAATAACAGCCTCAACAGAGAGTCTGCCCTCGCTCGGAGAGTGTTCGCCATCATCTTAACTGACCTCTGTTGCTGGATTCCTGTGATAATTTTGAGTATTCTTGCCCTCGTTAAGAAGTTCAATGATCCTGACGGGACGGCCTATGTGTGGTTTGCTGTGTTTGTCCTGCCGGTTAATTCATCTGTTAATCCTGTGCTCTACACGTTTTCAACGCCGAAGGTAAGAACGCAAATGGGCAAACCGATTAAGAGCCAATGTCAAAAGAATCGGACACAGCTTAAAATTCGTTTTCGCTGATACTTTTTACACTGATAGAGTATTGTATCGTAGTAAACAAGACAGGGTTAGTTTTGGTTCAATTATTGCGTTTTTAAGAGGAATAAAATAAAGTCGATTGGGTCCGTTTTGAACAAAATGGTCTCTTTGATGAACCGAAATTTCCCTTTATTCGATTCGTTACTTTCTCACCAGTTAGTGGGATGAAGCCTATAAATGATTTCTTACTATGAATAAATAGTTTGTCCCTTGGTCAATTAAATAATGTTTGAACAGACAGATCATTTGCTTTAAGAGACTCGTGGAGAGCTTTCCTTTGAAGACACTTCGTTGCTTTTTCTGAATGGCTCTAAAGTGACATAAAAGACCTGCATAAAAATCCGGTCGATAAGACAAAATAAATTCTCAGACTAAGGTTTCTCTACAGTTTAAGGTCATATGTTCTAAGTTTTCTTTTCATTTCTTTGTTGGGATCTTTTACAGTTTTTCAATACGACCTCCCCGAAGTTTGCTAATTTTGCAGGATTTTCCGATGATCGCAATATTGAAACTGTGAAAGGTTTGAACCCAGGAGTCATTTCAAAAGTAGGTTGAGTTTGATCGTCCGGGCGAACGTGGTCCTCAATAGAAAGAGAAAGTACCGTACAAAAATCGTATTACAAACAGTCTTCTGATTTTTTCAGTGTACAAGTCTGCCCGCGAAAAAATAATACTTCAGCGTAATAATAGAGAGGTAATCGTTAAACATAAACGTTGGCTCACTATATTTAGTGATGGCGTGTACCTTATGAAAGTGCGCCTGACACAAAGTCAAAGACTACGTCACGTAAAATCATACCACTAGCATCATGCTCCAAGAATATATCGAGTCATAAAAAACAGCTTCAATTCAGTGGTTGCGAAACAGAAATTGAACTTACTCTAGCCAGAAGTGCCTGTTTTCAAACGCCAGAGAATATCCACGACAGGACTATCTGTCCACTGCACCGCGTACTAAGCTTGGGTATTGGGTGGCGAAGGTCTAGGCGGGTATGCAGTGTTACAGGCAAACTCTCTGGACATGGTGAAGAATCCAAGAAAAATGTCGAGCGGGATTGGCTCAGTCGAAATTCATATTGAACCCACTGGTAAATTTATTCCAGTTGGTTCAGGTAAATATAATCCTTCTTCCTTTGTAATACGTGAAGGAGTAAGACTGTTTATAAAGCATGATGTCATATAATACGTTTAACTAGGGGGTCTCTCCCTCTCCGCCCTCCTTAGATCAGCAGACGCAGGGCCTGTTTACATGTGGCGAGCCAGGTAAGTCTGGCTGGCCCGCTTTATTGGACTGAGGTCGACCAATCGGGTTCTCGTTAGCCTGTCTTCTCATATCGACAATGCAAAAATTTTATAAGGACACATGGCATTAGCCGAGCCAGCCCGATAAAGCGGGCATGCCTGGCTAATCGGGCTGGCTCACTTTATATAAACAAGCCTTTAACCTAGCCTCCTCCGCGGACAACATCTCCACTCTCCCCCTCCTTCTCTAAAACAGGACAGTGAAGCTTGAAGAGGAGGCTACCCAGTATGTTCACATTATACCGAGTAGCTTTGCGCCCGTACAGCCGTAAAGCAAATTACAAAGTGTTCGAGAGGTTCTTGAAGTAATTGCTCCAGGACAAAGTAATACATTATTGACCACATTAGGTTAAAACTTACCATCTGAGAGAACACAAGCCGATCGAAGAAGAAATTTTGCAACGCTTAGCCGACAGCTATTTAAATGCAATTCACGGGAGCACGAGAAGACAAATTTTGTCCTTCATTGCACAGGGCGCAGAGGAGCTATTTGTTATGGCAAATAAAGCAAAAATTTTACTTCCGAACGAACGAGTCGCCTTTGTTTACTGTAGAATCTATTATGAACTTGACCTTCCAACTAGTCATGCGATCGTGTTATTAACCTGGTAAAATATACATGTATCTAATGCTCGGTGGGAATGAACTTCGCCCCAAAGGGCGACGCTTTCCGAGCGAGGCAGGAAGTCGCTGGTATTCGTCCGCAGTCATTACCTTCAGCGGTTTCACCTACAATCTTGGACAAAACTGTTGAGAAAATTGTATACTTGGACAGCATTTTTCTAAACATCGTAGCTGTACCGGTTCTTCCCTCTCCCCCTTCCCCTGAAAGCAATGTTGTTGTGTATTCAAAAGAAAGCCTGATCCTTGGGCGTTTGTGGGAAGCAACATTGAATTGGGGGAAGGGGTTTTCTTTCCGCAAAGGCGTCGTTTTGGAAATAGTTTTGTTGCGTAGCAAAGTGGACATGATGGGGAAAACTTTCTCAAGTAGTTTTGTCCGGGATTGTATTTGACTGGAAAAGGCGATTTGCAGCCTTTAACGCAGCCAAATAAGCCTGTTCTTTATAAATGTAGTACATTTCAAAGAAAAGTAGATAATGAATGCAAAATGAGTGAAAACAGAGGCGTTTATGACAAGAAAACCAATTGTATTGTCTTACTTGATTGGAGTGGTCAGTCAAGAACGTTTGCGAAATTCATTTTCCATGCATGGTTTTTACGCGCGCTTTGAGTGAAGAGTAGCGGGCAAACATTGCGCTTTTCGAGGACGAAAAGGACGTTTCCGTCAAGCAGTTTAGCCAGAAAACGGGAATTTCACCCACTACGATTCGATCAACAAATAACAAATGAAACTTTTGCTGAATTTTCAGAGCGCGTGACCCGACAACTTTGAACATTTTTCCCATCGCCGAAATAGTCAATGGGCAAGCACTTGCAATGAATAAAAGCATCAAATGGAGAGAGGATGAAATATTTACAAAAGCTGCATTTTTACTTTTCACATTTGAAGGCTTACTTTTGAAACTGTGGCGATATCCTGTCCAAAGAAACACACTATGAAATCTAGAAATGTCACGCGCGATAACGTGACAAGATGTACTATCGCGTGACCTGTAAAAGTGCACGTTTTGTCTTCGGGTTACATGTGACTGGAAAAAATGGTGACTTAAATTGATAATTTGTAAACCAAGGCATGATAAAAGTTGCCATAGTTGACTTCTAATCTTTTTCTCTCCACAATATCTGCAAGTCGGAACGATTAACAGGACATTTTTGAGCGGCTGCGAAGATTAGCAACGGTTAACAACGATTAACAGGGAAGTTTAATAAGAATCAGAAGGTCATTCTCTATTGAAAACGAAATGGTGTTAACCGTTTCAATGCTTTGTTAATCGTAATATTATTCTATCCATGGAATTATCATAAAAAGTTAACCGACTTTTAACAAACAAAGTTTCTGTAACACCCATAGTTTAACCAATTATAAGCTCTGAGAAGCAATTTCCACGTGACGGGAAACGGTTCCATACCGGATTGACTATTATGTCCCTAAATAAACACTACGAACTCCTTTTCTTCGAAGAGAACCGTCATACAAGTCTTGCTCAGACTCTTCTGAAAAAGATAAATTACTTTTCACATTTTCCGAGCCTTCCATTCCGGAACTACAGGAAAATATGTAACAATTAGCACGCCTTGTACGGCTATTGCGAAATCTGACTGTTTTAAAGAGGGTGCTGCAAAAAAGGTATATGAGGTCTTGCTTTTCTATGAGAAGATGGGGTGGCGTGAAACTTTGTGCTCAAAACAGCTTCTGTAAAGTGCTTTTTATTAGCATGTTTTTGTTTTGTCCTTGCAAATATTCTTGCGACAAAACGCGAATCACCTTGTACACAATCTTGGACAAAACTGTTGAGAAAATTGTATACTTGGACAGCATTTTTCTAAGCATCGTAGCTGTACCGGTTCTTCCCTCTCCCCCTTCCCCTGAAAGCAATGTTGTTGTGTATTCAAAAGAAAGCCTGATCCTTGGGCGTTTGTGGGAAGCAACATTGAATTGGGGGAAGGGGTTTTCTTTCCGCAAAGGCGTCGTTTTGGAAATAGTTTTGTTGCGTAGCAAAGTGGACATGATGGGGAAAACTTTCTCAAGTAGTTTTGTCCGGGATTGTAGCATTAGATAATATTTTACCAGGTTAGTAACACGATCGCATGAGTATTTGGAAGGTCAAGTTCATAATAGATTCTACAATAAACAAAGGCGACTCGTTCTTTCGGCAGTAAAATTTTCCCTTTATTTGCCATCGCAAATAGCTCCTTTGTGCCCTGTGATCATTGCAGACAAAATGACGCATTACACTCCCGGGGTGATGCCTTTATAGATTTAACATCACCCGGTACCATAGCCTGTTACATGGGAATAGGTACGATCGTACCTACTGATATCATCAGGCGTAACAAGGTAGATTTCGCTTAAGTCGATCATTCTCGACTTTCAAGTCCCCATATTGTGCAAGACATGGCATTTGGCGATGCTGAAACCTTTAACAGGGGAGGTGATTAAAACACCTAATGTCATACCGATGTTAATACCAGAAGGAATTCCACAGCGATATTTTCAGTTTTTTGCCGAGACAAAATTTTACTCCGATGAGCAAGCGGACACAACTTATGCTATGCATCAGTGCGCACATCTATACAGGGCTTGGATAACTTCTCATTACAAGGCATCAAAGCAATAGAAGATCTTAGTGAGATAGTACACAAGATAACAGATCAAGGAAACGAAAGGAAACAAAACAGAGACTTCGGTATGCCAAACAATATCATAAAGATGAAAGGCCAACAGTACCTTCATTATACTACCTAGTAAGGAAGCAAAACCTCGAAACATTGATTTAGCGGAAATTGCCATCATATACGCACCCTGTTTAAGAGGTCACAACCATCAGTAAATCCCAATCCTCTTTTCCTACATCTAAAAGTTTCCACCCTAACGCGGCTGTTATTAATAATGAACAACACGCTTTGAGAACGTACACTTCGGAGTCGCGGTTGTGGATTAATGAGGGAATGCCTAGGAATAGTAAGAAATGATGTTTTTCAGGATACCCTTCCATACAAATACCCTTACTTTTCTTCTTTTGTGTAACAGACGTCTTATCTTCTTCACCGGAAGTCTGTTAGGTACATGACCGCGTGGCTGCAACCCAATTAGATTATAATTTCTGTCATAAATAAATTGCACGCGACGAGATCTCAGTTGAACTCCTTTATTTCCTCTACAACAACACTTTCCTTATGTACAGTTAACTCCACACCTTCTCCAGCAAAGTAGCTAACATCAGTACACTCCCTAACAAAACTTGATGAAAATGCACAATCTCCACACCGAGGATAATTCATGTACAACATCGCAGCAAAAATTATTACATGAAAAACAATAACATGCAGTACAAAAAACAAGTATAAAACACCTACTTTTCCACACAAAACTAAAAGAAGAGCAATGATAATGATGCCTATTGCAACGTTTTCGAAATGACGGTAACTGCGTTTTCCGTTCGCTTCGTTTCAATCAGTTTTCACCGACTGTTCGGAGTTCTGCAGCAAAACATTAACTTCCTGCTCCCCCAAATTGCAAAAAGAAATGAAAGGCACAAATCAACTACCTTTCACTTTTCTGCTACAATCTCTTCTCTGCGATCTAACTGGCCAAAGATAAGTAACTAGAAACCGAAGGGCGACCAAAAAATGGTATTTCTTTCTTCCTCAGATAACTAATCAACTCGAGCTGATCTCGAGATATCGAGATATCTCGAACAACGTCCGGCCTCACTTCGGGAAAAAAATGTTTACGACATTCTTTAGCGTCGCAAATCCTTTATTAGGGACCTTAAGCATCGACGACGAAATGGGACGACGACGCCGACCAGAAGTGAAATTTTCCCGCGCGAACCTTCAGGGCATGCGTCAGGTTGGCAAAACGTCGTCCAGCCTTCGGCGACGACGAAATTCACGGAGGTTTACCGTTGTCGCTAAAACGTAAGTATAAAACTATACTTTTTGCGTGTAAATCACTATTTTCCTCACTTGTCATTCAGTACAAGTAGAAATATATTCTTTGTGGATTAGCAGAATCGAAATGTTCAGCACTTTGTCGATTTATTCGCCTGCTAACTTGAATTTATTTTTCAGGTTCGGTTTGTTTGAAAGCCTGCAGAGTGATGGTGCAACAGCCAGTCGGAGAGACAAGTAAGCTTTCCTCTGCTATCTTCCGAACTTGCTAGATTAGATGCTGTTCGTTCCCTGGCGGTCTATGTTTACTCGTGCATTTTAGGTTGTACAATAGGATAAATGTATAAATGTTCTTTTTTCGTACTAAAATTGAATAATTTCCCATGTTGTTTTTCGCCGCTTTTAAAGGCAACTACGTTTGTATTTCCAGTGTCGACTCCGGAACATGATGTGGTCATGAGGAGCCCTGATCGGGAGGACAAATATGGGAGAACATTGGAGCAGCACTGAATTCTCTTCAGCAGCCGAAATTTTGTGTAACTGCAAGTCAAGAGCTGTTCCAGATCGGTATCCAATTTTAACTTCAAAACAAAAGCAAAAGCCGCGCGGCGAATAGAAAGCCTCCAAAATCGAATAATACAGGTCGTAAAGAACAATTAATTCGTCATCGTCGATTAAACCATGGTCATAGCTTCTGAGACGCAAATTACGGAGATCTTTGAATGCCACAACAAGACTGTAACAAGACAAACTTCTACGCAAAGAAAAAGTCGTCTTCTGTCTGGGAAGCTGCACTGTTTAAACTTCGTTTTCTCCGCCGAAAACGAAACCCTTGGCCCAGTCTGCCTCGGTTACAAAGCGTCGTCGTCGTCCGTTGCGTTGTCGTTGCTTAAAGGTCAAATGAACCAAAAATTCGACATTTTTTATTTTAGTTCAATTCTAGTGAAATATGTTTAATATGAACCGAATAAACATACTATTAAGTTTCAGCTCAATTGAAGCAAGCATCTCCGAGATATTTGCAATTAAAAATTGTCATTTTTTTTGCCCTTATCTTCGTAGAGCGGTCGGAAAAATTGTCGATAAAAACAGCTTGTGACGTCAATGTTGGTCAGGTGAAAAAAAGCGGGAAATTCAAAACAGTGTTTTTCAAGTCGACTTGGTGCAGGAATTGTGGTGGTTTGTGCGGCCATAAACCTAGAAAGAACAAGCAATTTGTCTTCAAAAAAGTTGCAAGCTGTGGTTATAACCTTATTATTTAATTTTCTCGAAGAATACATCATAGTAAAACGGACTTTAACGACGGCATTAATTTCCTTGCGCTGTACTGGAAATGTGCGTGCGTAGGTCCGATTTTTTTCAAGATGTATTCACAAAATGTGTTCATATAAGGAAGTTTCTGGATATATAAGGTCCAGAGCTCTAATGTGGACACAAAAACAAAATATCTTTTTATACTGATTTGCCCAAAGAAATTCACGCTTGCCCACAATGTGTTTGAAGTCATTGAACTTTGTCGCACAAAAGCTGATATTTTAACACCCGTTGTCGAACCTGCCGACAATGAAGAAGTGAATTTTCTGTGCGAAATAACCTACCTAAAGGTCTTAAAAGCAAAAGATCAGTTGCAAGCTTCGCACCCAAGCATTTAGCTATTTTTAAAACTGGTCCATGCGAGGGTCTTCATTCAAGCAAATTAAACTCAGCAAACTGAATTATTAGAAAGTACAGAATACGGCACATAAGGGTTTGTTTTGCTCGCTTCAGGCAAATCCAGCTCTAGCAATTGTTTACGGGCAAAGAGTCGATTGTTTTGAAGTCACTGCATGCCGGCAGTTGTCGTTCTCAGCTACTTCACAGCGAGTGAAAAGGAAAATTTGCGTACAGAAAGAAAACAAAACTGCGTAATTAAAAATGAAAAAGAAAAAAATACTCTGACTATTATTACTTGAGCAACAGAAAAGTGATCGAAGTAGTCTGTTCTTCTCGAATAAACTTGCTAGCCTTCTATAGTTCCGAGGAAGTTTTAAGCGCTCAAGTTTGTTCACTCGCAAACGTTAGCATTACGGTTCTTTGACATAAGACAAGGATAAAGCTGGTTCTGCAAAGGTAAATGACTCTGGGCATGTAAAAAAACTAACCGTAACTACTAATAACAGAATACAAGCGGGTTTTAATTCAGCTCGGCGAAAGAAAGCGAAGCACTGGATACAAAATCAATTCACAAATCGAATGCACAATTATCAGAAAAATACAAACCTCTTTGGAAATGTTCAAAACGTTTTATTCCTCTTCAGACTGACGGAATGATCTGTTTTTACTCTAACGTTGGTTGTTCTGAATCCAAAGTAATTTTCAAGTGACGAAAAAACAACAACAACAGCAAAAACAAAAACAAAAACAAAAAAGCCTTTACAAGGAGCAAACGCGTGTATTTCATTCACTCTCAGTCAGAACTCTCACAGAACGAGACAAACAAACGCAGGCGATAAGGGATGCGCAGAAGCTTGAGCAGAACGTTTTTCCGCCCTGAAAGACCAACATTGACGTCAGGTAGTCTCCAATCTATCACGCGGCCATTTCAGAAACGTTTTCGTGAAGTCTTCCGAAATGCTCGGATTTTGATCTTTTATCTTTGAATAAAAGCTTGGGAAGAACAATCTTTACCCACATCTCACTTAGGATAGTTCTTTTTAGCGTTTGGTGAAGGCAAAGCGACAAAAGAAAATATTTCAATTTTTTGGTTCATTTGACCTTTAAGGTCCCTAATACTTTGCACACCGCCTCAAATATCTGTTGAAGCCGGAAGAACTAGAAGTGATCTCGCGATATCTCGAACTAATTCCTGTGTCACTACGTCGAATATCCAAAACAAGCCGGAAAGTAACAAACTTGCGTGCCGAGTCTTTTCCCGTACCTCGTGCATAACTTTTGGCTATTTTTCACATCTCAAATTACCTTGCGTCGCAGTGGCGCAATTGGCTAATCGCTCAATTTAAAGTCTCATCTGATTTGACGGGTCACACGTAAGCCGGTTCAAACCCTTGGAAAAGCCAGAAATAATAAGTATGTCTTCTTTATTTCTTCCACGAGTAGTAATTATTTCTTCCTCATAATTATTTCTTTCCCCCGAAAGAATAGATCAAAGAACTCGAAGATATCTCAAACTAATTCCGAAGCAACTTCGGGACCTCCGGATGGAACTTTGAAACATTCCCGAGCGTCGCTAATCCTTTACTTCTCGCTCCGCCGAAGTAATAATTAACAATTAATGAATGAGGCTGAGTACCTTATGAAGAATTATGGAGATCGAGGAGGGTGTTATCCGTCGAGGCCGAGGGCTGAGGCGGATAACACCCTCCGAGATCTTCATAATTCTTCATATGATACGAAAGGCGAATTCAATAATTGTTTTATTATTCATTCAAAATAATTCCTAGTTTAAAAACATGGCTAAAACATGCTTACCATCATCGATCCATCGATTTTAAGTTCATCTTCGATAGTGCACGTTTAGGTTGTTCAGCTCCGCAAATATTTTCCAAATAGCAGATGTCGCCCTTCGAGTTGTGTTCTTGCTGTTCTTGCCATGTTTTTAGCCATTATTTCGCCTAGTTCTTACTCTTGAAACGAGTGAAATGTCCGCCATTTTTGTTTCTACAACCAAAACAACTCAACCTCGTGCCCAGGTCTTCTCGGTTAACGGTTCATTAACCTGCAAAAACGCTGCATTTTTGACGTCATTTCCTCTCTAAACACAAAATTCCTCCAAATTTGGTCATCAGTAACTGGTTATGGTGAATTATGCCTGTGCTTTTAGCCAATCAGAATCGGGAAAATATTTTGAATGAATAATAACAATAGTTACTAACTGAACAGGCAAGGGCCAATTCGAGGAAACACAACACGATCACGATGTCTTAGCAAATGTTTTACTATTCCTACAAAGAGCAAAAAATAATAGTTGCAATACAGACAAACTACCTAAAGGCCACTGCAAAGCCAAATTAAAGAAAAACGATGAAAACGAAGACGCTTACCAAATGCTGAGGATAACAAGGGTTGGTGGCTAGGGAAACCGAGAAAAAAAATCTACTGCCACGAACACTGTTGCACTGATAGACTCTAGTAAAAAAAAAAAGGGTGAGATAACAAGCTATATAACCAAATTTACATACAGCACGTAACAAAGGAGCATAATTAACAAAATACGGGAGAGCGAAAAGAAAAAGAATACACAATAACAAGTAAGTGTAAGAAAACGAAAACAAAAGGAAAACAACACTAATAATAACACTAATAATAACGATGATGGTATGACTATGATGATGATGACGTCATAATAATCGTTCATGTTTTAGGTTTCACATCACAATTGAATCAGGAGTTGTAGATCACTGTTTAACGTTTTCCCTAAGTGCCCCCCAAAATAGCTGTTTTCAAGGAAAGTGTAACCAAAACCATGCTGGGCTCTGCTACAAATGCAATGAATTAACAAGTGTGCTGTCTACCATAGAAGGATTGGAGCGTGCGCAGATTTTTAGTCTGAAGAAGTAAGAGATAACATTAACTGTTTTGTGGTTCAAGCTAAAAAGTATATTGGGGCATGGAAAGCTCTACAATTCCGAAAAGTTAACCAGGATCAAGCAAAATACGACGTGTTAGATACCCTAAGTCGCAGTTCAGCATCATTAGTTATGGACTGGGTCCTGAAATTCTTGCAATGGAAAGTTTCGCGAATCACAGTGTCACTGGTTTGTTAAAAGTAGCATTCCTTGGCACATCACAGTGGCTTTTACAAGATCGGAAGCAAATACCCCCCTTGAGAAGTTCACTGTTGTTCACCTGTTTCAGAGCTGCCCTCAAGATAGCGTTGTAGTAACTTCCATTTTACAAGATGTTATTGAGACGTAAAATGAACATCGGCTGTAACTGCAAAAAGTGTATTGCAAACAGGACAACGCAGCATGGTATCATTGTGGCTGAACAATTGTAGAAAGCAGATTAAACAGTCTTTCTGATATCAAGGTTGAGAGGTTCGACTTTTCAGATCCACAAGGGGGTAAGGGAGAAGCCGACCGCCAGGCAGCTACAGTTAAAGGACATGTATATCCGCAGGGGCGTAGCGTAACCATTTCGGCGAGTACGCACACGGATCCATAATACATCTTTTGGCAGTTAACAGGCTTGTTTACGATAGAACGTGACATTTAAAAAGCTTTTCAAAAGTTCTTCGTTGAGCTGGTACTAGAATGTTTACGAGAAGAAACGAGGCTCCCACAGGACGAAAAAATGGATTTGCACAAATTTGCTTGTTGTAAATATGTAGCAAATTTGTTAAAACGGAGGAATAAATATGGGGCAAAGATGTAAATGCCACATTTACATACTAGTAAACAGGGGCTGTAAATAACTAGGCGAAATTAAAATGTGGCATTACATCTTTACCCCAGATTTACTCCCCAGTTTTTACCCATTTGCGTGATATTTGCAAGGAGCAGATTTGTGCAAATCCATTTTTTCGTCCTGTGGATCCTCCCCTAAATAAACTTCCAAAGCGCTGAATAATTAACACGAAATTCAAAGAAGATGCTTCATTCAAATGCTAAACGAAAATGTAGCAAAACATTAATATTATGTTAGGAATGAAATGTATGCTCCACTGTCGCTTTTATTTTTGTTTTCACAAACTCATTAATAATTCACGAGCTCAACAACCTATCACGTCCGCTATCCGTCACGTGCTCGTGTTTTAAACCTCGGTAAAACACTGTCAAGCTTTCAAAATTTCATCCTCATTAGCATTCTTTATATAAAAAATACTAACAAGGATGACATTTGGCATGGTCTGGTCCATGATTTCCCAGGTGAGCGAGATTAATGTAGTCTTTGATCAACTTTTTCGACATTTATAAAGAGAGAGAAAACTAAAAAAATGAATAGTTTTGAATGGGAAAACTTTCCAGATAAATCTTGAAAGGAATGATAATCAGTCAGAGTCGATTCTTTGTGATGACAAACGAGTTTGCACGAATTCCCCTAGTCCAGCCTCGTTGTTTATTAAAATGCAATTTCTTGTGGGATCGCCTAATTAAAGGCATACATTTCAAAAATGTTTCAAATTTATCACGTTACACTAATAAAACTGTTGTCTTTTTCGTGTAAAAACGATGCAGAATAACAGCGAGATAGACAGAACAAATCTGCACAATGCAAGGTCGAGTCATGACACTAAAAACGGCTTTACTTAGTCAATTTTTTAAAAAATTCCTACCAATTTCTTAAGTACGCACATGCGTATTTGCGTAAAGGACGCTACGTCCCTGTTTCCATGTGTACTTAAACGACTGGCACGATGTGAACAACGCTGCACAGATGAAAGAAGCCACTGAATCAAATGGCGGGATTCCTGGTGTTATTGTCAAGTATACGAAGCTTCCCTAAGTATCGGTTGCCAAGACGATGATCAAATGGGACGGAATTAGTACGCTTAACTTTCCAAAATTTAATTTGATGGTATTACTACGAAGGCTTATAACATCGGGCCCGGAAAGCTGGCACCATGGAAAGACATTCAAA
Organism: Porites cylindrica; assembly: GCA_964035525.1. Classification (NCBI taxonomy): domain Eukaryota; kingdom Metazoa; phylum Cnidaria; class Anthozoa; order Scleractinia; family Poritidae; genus Porites; species Porites cylindrica. The sequence goes on along the minus strand of OZ037778.1, from coordinate 23,040,319 downwards.
ATAATGGCATCTTTTCTGCTACGCTTGACGTTTTGAAGCCTCCAGATACACGTTGTTAGTCAGGCTTTAGAAAAACTAATCCATGAAATGACGTCCTGCAAAAATCTTTGTCCGAACAATTTAGTTTTCCTGATCAGGAAACAACAGGACAAGACATGGATAAAGAAAAAGAGAAAGAGGACGTAAGCTGCTTTTTTACCTGGCCGGAAGATGGGCGTATTCAGACAAGCGAGCGGTGGAAAAAGAAACACTATTTGACAAGGCCAGGAGAAGATCATTCTGTAAGAATAACTGGAGAGTAAACAAAAGTTCCAACTGTTGGTTTATATACAGCATCAGAAAGCTCAGTTGACGAACTATATTCCCCACTTGAGAAGGGAGGGCTCTTAAAACAACAAGGGGTAGAACTCAGTTTACAGAAGAACAAAGAAAGTTCCTGACAGAACAGTTTCCCATCGAAGAGGGGCGTGGTAAAAAGACGGATCCACAACCGGCAGGGTATCGTAAGAAATGCGAAGAGTCAGGGAAGAGACGGGTGCTTGTCTGTTCAGTGGAAAAGATGTTCTATCGCCGCAGCAGGTGGCAGGTTTCTTCTCAAGAATAGCAATGAAGATACGAAAAACGTCATCGATATAGAACGAAGAACGTGAAAGTGAAGACGAAAAGCAGGAGAGTGCAATCGAGGCGGAGGCCTTACAGTCGCACCTACATTACCCGATTAATGCCCTTTCCCGTAACATTTGCAATTTGGCTCATACAAAACCGTATCTACCCTATCGGTTGCTTTGCCGAGGAACATTCGTGGTATTGGCACAAACGTAGATGACGTCACGGGGAAAAGGAAAAGGCCACTTATAGATCGTATTACGCAATCTATTAGAGACAAACCATCTAAAAAAATGTTTAAAAGAGCACTTTTACGCTAGTACCTGGCTCAATACTAATGAATCAATATCCCTTTTATAATTTTCTGAGCTATTTGCCATTTTTCCTTTACTTTTTTATTAATAATGTTAAGTCCTTTGTTATACATAACTTTAAGGGGCACAGTATTAGTTTATCTAGATGTGCCCCTCTACTCTTCTTCCAATATACAATGTAATTCAATTTAAGTGTTGTAATTTCTATTTTACGCGTTTTTTTTCCTTTGTAAATCTTTATCTGTTACTATATTATTTTTTACTTAATTATAACTATAGCTTTCAGGGACTGCAGAGCTGAGGGGCTGGGTAGACTATAGCCCTGACCAATAATTTTGCGTTTCCTAATATTTCAGAAGCTCTCAATCTCAACATTTTCCGTGGTAACATGCCCTCGGACCCCCGTAGCTTGTGCTACGTGTGGGTTAGCCCCACCAGTTAAAAATAAGCCCCTCGTTCCCTGGCTAATCCCACTTTGAGAAAACGCGGAACTGCTGTGCTGTCAGTGCAAAGTTAATGTCAAACGTTTTTCTTTGCTGACTCGATTGTAGACAGTTACCGCCGAAGTACGGTGCGTTTCTTGTTGCTTTTTCTTTACATTAGGTTTGATTACAGGTGAATTTGGTTAATCTAAATTTTATTGGAGATTTTTCGGTGATAATCGGTGAAAAAGTATATGCCGTTCCATTCCGAAGCGGTGACTTCTATTTTTCCTGTCTCGGTAATGTAAGATATTCCACTACATGGCAGAACCGAAGTTGTCCTTACTTTAGGAAGTATTTGCCAAAAAATTACTTGAGATCCCAGACAAATAAAATTGTAGAAAGTTAAAACTGTCCTTTAAAGAAGACGAAAAGGTTTCCTGGTGAGATTCGTTGAATACCGCGGGTATTTCTGACATGTTGTTTTGACCAGTTATTGAACCAAATGTAGAAAGGATGTGTGCTTCTTCATGTATTCTTCATGTGCTCTTCATGTATTTTTTGCGAGAAGTGGACTGAAATAGCAGTTTACTTTAACTGGATATCGTAAAGATACTTTAAAACGATCGACTACTGAAATGACTCAATAACTTTGTGAAAGTTGGCAGTTTTCTAAGTCAGTTAGACTAAAAATACCCTTAACAATTAAAATTTAATTTCTTTGAAACGAAACCATATTCAGGCAAATAAACCTTGATTTCATATGTGTAGTGCTTGGGCCTACAATTGTACGAAAAATGCGAAATAAAATTTTGAGCTCTGTCCCGCCCTATAGCTACATGCACAAAAAAGGTCTGAAATTCCCGGTCATGATTTATTGAAACACTTCCGGAAAAGACAAAAAAAAAAACTAAGTGGTTTCACGAATGGGTGTACATGTGTCGCTTCCCTCTCCTTCCGTCAAGCGAGCAACCGTTTGAACAGTTATGACTGGGAATGTAGCTCCTGGTGAGCAGATCTTTGGAGTAAAAAGGCAATTCCTCTAAATTTCATCAGGGAGGGAAGGTATAAGATTTAGAGTGAGAAATTAATTCCCTGATTGTAAGTATTCCCGCCCTTTCCCTTATGAAAGTTTCTGAGCCATTTGCTTTAAGAGTGGCAGACACTTAGCACAGGTAACTTAACCGGCGGGTAAAGTTACGGGGAATGAAAATTTATTTTAAAAAAGTTTTAACTGTCTGAAAACTCTCTGGAGTGATCGTCGGCGCCATTAGCTATCATGATCATAATTTTACTCGGGCGCGCAGCCTTTTGAACGGAAACATGCTCAACATTTTAAGACTGTTGAGGTCTTGTGAAGCTCGCTAGGCTTTGGAACGAGGAGGACCAAGACTCTGTTCTTTCTCTTTAAGATAGCAGTTTAATCTTCAACAGCTACTGACAACAACTCTACTAATTCTACTAGCATACTCAGCGAATTAAATTATTAAATTGTAGACTTATTGTGGGTTAGCTAACCGGAAGAGTTTCTATTGAATATCTTATCGCCTATATTGCAACAGGTTTGCTATAGTTAGATAAGCCTACACAGCCGCAACCGACAAGTACCAAAGAACCAATTAAATGCTAACAGTGAAAATGCCCAGAAAGGCAAAACATACAAAACAGGAACTCGATTGTGGGTAAAACTCGAGGTCAGCTGTACTCCCCAAACAAGCCTACTTCAAAGAACCAAAATTAAGCTTAACAAACACTTGAAATGGATAATACTAGACAAAAACTCAGGAACTAACCATGTGGGGAAATACACTGAATCTCTAAGTCTTTAAAAGTCTATAAACTGTTTATCACGAAGGTAGCAAAATCTTAAAAATAGCAAAACTGAAAAACAAAACTAAAGGCAACTACCTCATAACAAGACTAAAAAGATGCATTTATTAACTGATTATTTTCTACACCCTTGCTCATGTATGTTTCCTCTTAATGTTAAATGAAATCCCAGTGAATAATCACAAAAACGTTTGACTGCAGTTGATGGTGACTAGTACAGGGTTATGCTGTCTACGATTGTCCTCTTACGCACCACCCTTATCGTCCCATATTTACCGAAGCTGAGGACATAAACTAATCGATTCGATGTTAACAATGGGCTGTTGCATAATTTGGTCAAATACCGATCGCGAGGGACTCTAGTTTTACACTTGTACTTGTATCACCAATTTTCATCTGCTTTACAAACTAATTCATGAATAAAGAGAGAATGCGTCTAGCTCAGAACAAAATTCACACAATGTCCTAAAATGGCAATTTATTTGTAATAGTTGTCATTACAGTTTAACATGCAGTCAAATAAAATAATATCAGGTTTTTAAAAACGCATGTAAACGAGGGTAAACATTTTTATGATATGTTCACTGGTCTTTTGCCTCAATCCCGTGTGAAAACCGCCGACAACTTTCGTAAAAGCTACTTATTTACGACAGCTTGAACTCCTTATTTTCTAGGCGAGAAGCGTCATAAAAGGTTGGCTTCGTCGCATTTTTTGTGCTGTGATCTGCAAAGCCAGGTCTACATGTGTTACAGTCCCCGGTAATGACAACCAAGGCAAGTAGCTTATTCAAATAAAATCGCGAATCATTCTGGTAAAAAGAAACCGAAAACGTTTTGAAAGAGATCAGAGCGGAGGGAGGAAGGATGCATATGTTTTGGCGAAAAGTCTCGCGCCAATCATGCATGTCTTCCTTATCACCAATAGTTTCATTTTCGATTGACAGCTGATTATCAGTTCAGAGCTTTTGTTTAGTAATGAATCCCAATTGCAAGTGTTCTTCAATCAATCCCAGTGTTCAGGGGCCGGATTCAAGAAGATGTAAATCCTTCCTCATTATCCCTCCACAACAACTGCATTCTGTAAGGAAATTGAATAACGAAAGCTTGCATGGGGAATCCGGGCCAAAGACTCCACTTGATCAATTGAAGTTTCCTACCTAGAAAATTCCCTACCTTTGAATACAGAATGTGCCGTAGTGTTCAAGAATCAGTGACCTTGCTGCCATCATTTGTTGCTAACATCCCAAAATCCAGTCTTGTGGGATAGTCAAATTATCCAGATTAGCCAGATTTAGATTTCACGGACAAAGATTTTACGAAAATTTAACGATACTGGATTCTCAAACAGTTACTTTTATTAGCCTCTGAACCTATGCCAAACGTCAAACTTTTCATTGGACGAACCAATCAACTGAATCAGAGCAGAAATAATTTTTCACCGGTACGAGGCTACATATACATTATTTTACTTTTTAATTTATTAGTTTAGTTCGTCGCATGTGAAGATCGACAGCAGGCGTTTGTCCCGGAGACAATCTTCAGACGGATAGAACAATCCAAACTCATCCAGACGAACTCAACTGAACCAGGCGTCGAACGTTTCATGAACTTAACTTCGATCACGAAATTTGGTTCGTCTAAGATAACGTTCGACGTTTGGCCTAGGCTCAATTGAGTTCGTCTAAATGTCCAACATATTCTATCGCCGGTCTCCGGGACAAACGTCTATCTTCACGTGCGTTGAACTAAGACTAGTAAATTTAAAAAATGTCACGAGAACGTGTTTAACCTCGTTCGGCCAAAATTACTTTTTGGTCTGATCCAGCTGATTGGTTCATCGCGTTCTAAGTTCGACGTCGGATCTTACAGTCGATCTTAACTTAATTTAGGTCGGCGCAAATTGGAGTTTGGTTAGTGCTCATGAAAAGTTCGACGTTTGACGTAGGCCTAATATTGGGACGAAAACGAATCAATTGGCCCTTTGCATGAGTTGATCACGTGATCAACTTTTAGTAAACACGAAAACAGTTAGCCTGTGTACAGACGTCCCCCCTCCCTCAGGAAAAATCGGGAGAGGAGACGTCTGTGAATCGCCGTCGTTAATCGTGTTCCGGTATACATTTGCATAAATTATTTTTTTGTTCTTTCGCTGACAGTTGAAAAGGCACATGTAGGTCGAAAAATAGCTCTGGCGTCTGTGTACAGGCTAGCCGAACATCTTCACGCAATGTCCACCCAAGAATCCAGATATAAGATCTCTGATTACAGTGAAGCCAGGTCAAGCGTACTTCCTAAGATCCTATTTATTATTCGAAAGTTAAACCGTTGGTAGTTGTAGATTTCAGATTCATCTCTGTGGGCATTCTTGCATGCGTAATGAGCCGTGAATTCACACGCGATTCAGTTACGAAATTTCTACCAGCTCAGTTTCCCTGAATTTGATGTAAATGTCTTCTAAGACATTAAATCCATTCAAAGATTTTCAATCTGACCAAATGCAGAGAAGTTCTCTCAAAATATTCACTGCTCATTCGGCATACAGGAATGCCCATTTAAACTTGACAGCAGTTACGGGAACGACTAACGGATTCATTTTTTTCAAATAATCAATTCTGTAATAGAATCTTTTGGGGGTAAGCTTGACCTGCCTTGGCTGTTATTAACGTTGGATTTTGTATGTCTTCCCTTTTATTTACAATACCGACTGGTACAGACAGACGCACCCGCAACCGGTGCAGCAAACATCGGTGGTCTTAACTTCTCATGCCTTTTCGAGAGAGCCGAAATACAAATACCGGTAAACAAATATGAATGTCCACAAAGGCTGAGCTTGTCCTCGGGGAATCTATTCTGAGGTTCATTCACCAATCACAACACCGGAAATTATTTGCGTCATGGCATTAACATTACAACAAATCAGAGGCTGTCCCCAACATTCCCGGGAAACGGGAACACGATTATCGTCGGCGATTCACAGACGTCTCCTCTCCCGGTTTTTCCTGAGGAAGGGGGGACGTCTGTACACAGGCTAGAAAACAGTTCGCTTTTGAACAACTTAATTAGGTAACTTGTAAATTTTCAGCCATATATCTCAAAACTAGCGATTGCAAAGGTCGCCGAAAATCAGAAGGATTTGTATGATAAAAACAAGT
>OZ037778.1:22896495-23028995 GCA_964035525.1 Porites cylindrica | reverse complement strand
AGCTCCGCTTATGATCACAATCAAGCATGATATTTTTGCATTCTATCTGGCAGGCCCTAGTGGAAGATAACGAATTTGGTCAAAGAGTGACTACTCGGGAGAGTGACCAGAAGGTTAATAGCCAATACGGACGGGGAAACTGTACACCAGCAAAAAATGAACAATCGTCAAGTTTATGAGCAAATGGGATCAACTCAGTTGCCAAAAATGTATAGCGGAGGAGATCGTCAGTGTAGGCGACCACTGATTGGCCAAGAAATAGCAGTAGTTGATGGGCCAATTATTGCGCAGAAAAGAGAAACTCAGTCAGCGGCGACGTTCTCTAAGAACATAGCTACACAGTAATTTTCAAGGAGTTATAACAACTCCTGTAGTGGGGTTAATTTAACTCCTTACAGTGGAGTTATTTTAACTCCAAAAACGGAGTCTAAAGAACCCTTTCTCAGGATTAAAAATGACCCCCGCTATTGATTGAGAGTAAAATAAGCCCAAAAAAGGAGTTATCCCGTACCTAAAATTTTCTTGCTCCACTTTCAGAGTTAAAGTAACTCCAAAAGGAGTAAAAACAACCCATCTAAGGGGTAAAAATAACCCCAAATTTGGAGTTAAATTAGGAGTTAAAGTAACCCCCAAAAAGGGGTTATCCTGCATCTAAAATTTTTACTCCATTTTTGGAGTTATAATAACTCCCTGAAAATTACTGTGTAGTGTCCAATCGCCAAGTCACCAACCGTCAGTGTCTGCCCATTTAGGATAGTATGGTTGCAATGGGAGTTGTCCGTCCAATTTGTCCAGACGAGAGCTCTACCAGGAAATGGAGGTAAGGGATGGGTCATTTGACTCACAGAAACAAAAACCACATCAGAACGAGAGGGGCACCGAGGACAGTTTATTACCACCTGCCCCTAGCTCACCATCAGACTGGCATCGGATATCATTCAGGTAGTCGAAATGAGTTTCGCCACGAAATGGAGGATGGGTCAGCAGAATTCAGTGAAACACAGACAACCAGCAAGAAATGAGGGAAATCGAGAGCATGATACATGATGCGCTTTGAACTCAAAAACATAAAGCTTTGTCTTCTCATTTCAACTAAGAATCATGCCGAGAACATAATCGGTTTGATCAAGGAGAGACTTTTCAAGAAAGAAATGGGCGAAGAAGAAGAGAAGGGGTCTGTGATAACAACGATGATGCTCATGCTAAACGGACACTTGCACATGTCCTGAACAAACGCTTTTAGCACTTTTCTATAACAGGGAGGGTGGCCATTACGTTTTAATGCGAGGACTTGAAATTCGCATTTTCGACAAACCATAGCGTCAATTTCTTCATTCGGTGAATCCGGACTGATTTTGTGATTTCATAATTCTCTAAAACTCCTTAGATATAGAGTAATTTAAAAGCATAAAGGTGTGATTTGGCCACACAAAAGATCGAGGGAACAAAAAAGGGATTTGGCTATCGTTAGTTTAACCCTCCTATTCGACTACAAAGAGCACCGCCATACGTTTAGGGTAACCAAAGAAATATGCTCCTGTTTAGTGAGCATTTAAGAAAAACAATGAGCGACATGACAGACCTATAAAAACCTTCCAGGACTGTAAGTAAATCTCGCGAAGAAGGATAGCAAGATAGCCATTTCTCCTAAAAAATGAAAACTGTAAAGACGCGGTGTACTAGTAGTTAGAGACGCCGGGGCACCATTAGCTACTCTTGTTGGTCCTGACCAGGGGTGGAGGTGGGGGTGGGAGGGCGTTTGGGTTATAAAGTTTGAGGGTGTGGAGCAGCCGTATTTTCATCAAAGAGTCTAGTGGACGTTTTTTCTTCATACCGACATTTTCACAAAAACAACCTAAGTTGTAAGTGAGGTTGGAGAAAACCCGAATATTTTAGACCAATGGAACGGTTATCGAGAACAAGCAAAAAGAGAAGGATAAAAATGAGGTACAATGCAGTAGTCGGTGGTTCTGTAGCAACGGATTACCAACTAATACAGTTAAATTTTACACTAAATGTTATTCGTTTTGTTTATTAATCTTTCCAAAGTAAAAAGTAGCGCTTTGCACTTCAAATCGTTTACCAAAAGGTATACCGTAAAATTCCGAAAATAAGCCCGGGGCTTATATTTTTCAAAGGCCCTTTATGAGAGGCTTACTTTTGGAGGGGCTTATGTACGGAGGGAAATTTGCGTTTAAAAAATCGATTGGCTTAGCTTTATTCTTGGAACGAAATTTACCGTTTTTCTTTGTTGTAATTTGTATCTGAGGGCAATTTCCAAGTACAAGCTCCCCTCCCCCGGGGGCTTATATTTGGAGGGACGATTTAACGGAGGGTTTTTTGCGTTACGAGTTTGGGGGGCTTATACATGGAGGGGCTTATTTTTGGAATTTTACGGTATTTAGCAATGTTTCCTCATCTGTTTTTTTATAGATTAAAAGTTTTTTCCACAACATTAGGTCACAATACCCTGTACTTCTGACCTCTATTTGCAACTGAAATCCGCTCACTGGTGCATTCACGAAGCAATCGTTGCCTCCGAACTTTACTCATGTACAAATTGAAAAAGACAATTTCAGTAAGTGATTATTGTTTTCCAGTACTTCGCTTGTACCACGGCCATGATAGTTTACTTATGTACTGACTGACCTCACGTACTCACTAGTATTAACTTAATATCCTATGGACATTAATTTAATGACGGCTGATAGCTGATCGGTTTTACTATCGAACTGTTCCATATTGCCTGCTTTTTTAGCATGTATACATAATAAGGGTCCTAACGACGTGCCGCTATGGTCTAACCTGATTTGAATACACATACTGAAGCCACACCTGTAGCACTAGGTCTCGTGACCTGTTACTTTTGGGATTGCTGTAGCCTTGTGTTAACGTAAAACCCTCCTTCAGAGCTATTACATGTATATAAGATCAATGATACAACTTGATCAATAAACAAGTTGTAAACCAGAGAAACCCGACAGATAATAACGGGGATATTACAGGTAAAACATGGCGGTCAAGACAAGCTCAACGCAACATTAACTGTCCACCGCGAAACGGAGGAGTTAAGCAGCGACGTTTTTGAGCGACGCACGTCAACCGGAAGTGAGCCTTTTTATATTTTAATACGCCTTGACGCTACCAAATTTGTATTGCTAAGTACCTTTACACTTACAGAGACGATTTGCTCAAGAACTTGTTTAAAATCACGGCCGAAGAGTTCAAAAAGTCCACTTCCAGTTGACGTGCGTCGCTCAGAAACGTCGTTGCTTAAACTCCCTGTTTTCTCCAATTAAGAGCCCCACAAGCATTTGCATTGTTTCGGTTATACGACGCACTCGCTCTTAAACTTAATGTCTTAAACTTTTGGGATCAATTTAGGTTTCTGGGAAACTTACCACCTACCCTTCCCGTAAGCAAACATTTTCCGTTAAGTGAGAGGTAAGTGACAATGTTGGCTTAGGGGAGGGGTAGGTGGGCAGTTTCCCAGAAACCTAAATTGATCCAACTTTTGAACATGATTTGTCGAGTGAACAAATTTAAAATTACGCCTTAACATCCCAGTTACGAGATATTTATGGCAATAAACTCAAGGGCAAATTACTTGAGTATTAACAAAAAGGAATGAACACCCGAAGAAAATAGTGGGCCTGAATAAACTGCAGATTTAATGCTAAAGCCTGGTCTGTTAATTTCCCGAACAAATAAAAAACGGCATCCGTTGACTAAAAACTCCATGGAACAAGCAAAGGAACACAGAAACAAAAATTCGCAGTCACAAGAATTCTTTGACTATGACTTTATTCACATGCGATTTTCTTTTCAAAAAAGAACCTTGTAGTTAATACAAATTGTTGTCGTTTGCAGCAAACGCTGGATTTAAGATGAAATTGATATGTGAAGTTATTAAAACGAGACAGTAAATAACATCAAGCTCTTTGGCGCAATAATTACATACGCTGTAACGGATAAGCGGATAAACGAAATAAATTATCACCTTATTAATAAGACAGAAATTATTATACCAACAACACTTGATTATGTGCCCGTGGGCTCATGCTTGATCTCTCTGTTATCATCGTGAAGTTGAGCTGTCGTTGCATCTTCATTTTTAGTTGCTGTCTTTTGACAGTTCATAGACTGGTCGTCTTTTCCATTTAACTCGCATTTATTTTCACCATTAACCTCAACCGCTTTATCTTTTTCAGTTTTATCCATTTCTTGAAGTTTTTCTGCCTCAAGCTTAGCAACAAGTTGCTTCTCGTAATCTTTCGCCAACTGCTTGCAAAACTTCTTGTGTGTTTGCCAGTGGAGCTTTTGACAACTGACGCTACAATAACCAACCTGAAAAGACACAAGCTGGTTATTCACTGACTAGGCGGTCCAGCTAGCCTCTGACATGGGATTCCCGCTAAAGGGCTCGCCAAGTACTGTTTCATAGAAACAAGCAGAAACACGCAGCTAAATGAAACAAAACCAAACCAACGATTCTTTCATGGGTGGCTTATATATCTCTACCACTTACCATTTTACAGGCCGAACATTTCTTCACATCCTTTTTCTCAGTGCACACACAGCAACAATCGCTAAAATCCGCACTGGAAAGTAGAAACGACGAGGACGCTATTAATGAAACTTTCTTATTGTTTCGAGTGCCTTAAAAAGAAACAAACAATCAACATACGCTTTCTGCATAAATCTAAGTTTTTGGGTACCAGTGCAGACCTGCAAAGAGTTATGCTTTGTAAAAAACAAGAAATCCATAATGGGGGTCAAGAGAGGATAAAGGGGCCAAGAGAATGAATCTCCCATACAGGCCCTATACCCATCACAATCCCTCTAAAGTTATTTTTGGTCTCTGGAGCTCTCCAGAGGATTGAGTGATAGCCAATCATGTGTCCTCAATTTAACAAATGTTGACAGATGGGTGACTTCCCACGCAATGCTTCGCGACTTTCGCGAATTAAAATGGCGGAAGACGTGGGAAAGGACGCGTGTATACGTTTTACGGCCGAAAGCGAGTTTAAGGAACTGAATGAGCAAATGTCCCAGTTAAAAAGGGCAATTTGCTTGCGTACATGAGGCACACAGCGTACATTTGTATTTAAATCGGAAGTCGTCAGATATTTGCAGCTCTATACTGGTAAAAGAAAGTGTCAAACTTTGCTTACGCTTAGTATTGAAGTCAGTGTTCGTGGTGGAGAAATACACAGTAGTCCTTACTGACTTCTTCAATACTTTTCGCTGAATTGCTTATTTGTGTGTTCTGTGCATCACGCTGAAACTCGCTTACAGTATTTCATTCCGCTATTTAACCTTATTTGGAAAGGGGAAGCCTTAAAATATGAGAAGGTACTGCCAGTAGATTGCTGTATTTACACATTTGAGCGTAGATTTGTTGTTTTGGCAGATAACTCCTACACGCTTTTCACCCATTGATGCCATTCTTGTTTTCTAGCCCATGCAGTTACTGATGAATTTTAACTTACCAACGAAGCCCGTTTATACACTGAGTGATAACAGAAAGTGCGGTTGGATCTCGCCCCTTAAGACAAACACAAAAAGGTAAATACGAATAAGCAAATATTAAAACAATAAAACCAATAACTTTAACTGGGTTAAGTGTGACAGTCAATTGAAGAAGAATTAGGGTGTGTGGAATTAGGGTAATTAAAATAACATTTCGAAAGGAATTAATGTTCTCAATGTTGTAGAGTCTTGTATGCCATCGGGCGAATCGACGAATGTCCTGGCAAACGCCGTCGGGCGAAACTACCGAAATGGATACTAATGTGCGGGAAGGTTGTAGAGATCGATAGCCGGGCCACCATCTTGATTTCAATTCGCAATCGAAATCTTGGGAGGGTGAAAGATGCCTGTGGGGACGGGGGAGGAAACGGCAACGCCTTAACCTTCAAGGTCAAACAATTGCACGGAAAAAAATTAGGACGATGAACGTTCTAGACCACTGAAAATCCCACGTCTCACCTGTTATACTAATTGGTGATAAGAATCCAACAAAAAAATTTCAATTATTAATACAAGTTTGTTTTGTTCTTTTTCTCCACGCGCACCGCGGATCGGTATAAAAATGCTGCGGTTTCTTCAATTTTGTATTTCTCGAGATCTGGTAAAGAAACTAACAGGTGTATAGTGGTGGTTTTACGGTTCAGGTTTTTGGGGTTACCAACAGAAAAGCCGCACTTTGTGAAACAACGAAATGAGTGAAATGAAATGAAAAGAAATGTCAAGGATGAGAAGACAACAATACTCGTCCTCTTTACATTGTATATTCATAGAGGGCTGCGCGAGTGGCTGTTTATGAGCTTAATCAGAAACATATATCACCGAACTGGGTTACCTGCCGGTGGTTTTGGCCTACTGTAAAGTAGCTAACTTTCTATCAGCGACCTACCTTTTCTACTGGTGCTATAGTCTGTACCAACTGTTTAAAAATTGTACACTCAGGATAATCGAAACTTCTGATTGCCTGACGTATGAGGTCCTCTACATTAAGAAAAAATCCATCTGAGGGACGACCTTTGGTTAGACTGTCGAGAGAAAGTAAAAATAATAGATTCATTACGTTTGAATTGTTTTGGTAATCATACAAAATGGCGGAACGTTTCACGAAGAAGAAATAGGCGAACTATTGGCTAACAACACAGCGAGAACAGTAAGAAGACAACTCGACAGACAACATCTGCTATTTGGAGAATATTTGCAGAACTGAACAACCTTTATCTCCAAAACTTGCCGACAAACATGCACTATCGAAGATGAACGTAACAAATAAGGAGGTAAGCGCTAGCATTGATTGTTTCAGCTTGTTTTCAAACTATGAATCATTTTGAATGAATAATAAAACAGTTACTGAATTCGGCTTTCGTATCATAATACAATAATACAATACAATACTTTATTCAAGAGATAAAAATACAAAACAAAATGTCTCTCGAAAGGGGATATCTTGAGGTCATCCCTATATAAAAGACTCCCCAAAGTAAAAGAGAGTCTAAACATTACAAACAGAGAAAAAATCGAAAAACTAAAACCTAGAATCAAAAACATCATTTGAATCATCCGACTCAGCCTCATTCGATCACTGTTAATCACTATCATTATTATCATTAATACTATTATTTTTATTATCTAACAATACTAATAAACCTTACTATTTTAAGAAGCCTTCAATTCCGTCTTTGCCTTCTAGTCCCTCGTGCCAACGCGCGCATGTTTTTAACAAAAATGCCAAGTAATGCATCTTCATCGCTAGTACTTCGTGCATTTCAGATGACTTAATATTTGACTCCACCAACAGCTCAATTACTTTCACCAAACTCTTGTGGTTTTCTATAAGCTGTTGGTTCTCCCGTAAATACATCGCTATCTGAAATGAAATGAACGAACGATATATCACCATATTACTATAATTATTACTAGATTACTCTTCATAATAAGATTAAAATAAAATTAGTGGACCCATGCTAAAAAATTACAGTTCCAAAGGCCTCTTCGCATGAGCCCGGTTGACCAGGACGAATTTTCCTTGGGTTCATATGAGAAATTTCAGCTGGGTTTCCGCCGAGACGAGAAAAGGCCAAAGATCCTGGTGACGAGTTCTGGTGCCATATTCGAGAAACCAAGTAAATATGCCGAAACACAAAAATTTTAACTTTCGCGCCTATCATAACTTCGGCAACCCTTAAAGCTGTAGTCAATGCAAGACGATGCCATCCGGACTGCCAGAACTTATCCTGCTTTCACCCCGGTAAACGGGCTGAAGTGTTCTCATGGCAAAATTTCCAGTCCGCTTACCGAGATCTCGGTTGGAAAAACCGAGAAGATCTAGGAAACCCAGCCAACCGGCTTCATGTCAAGAGACCCAAAGATTTACCATGTCCAAAGAAGAAGAAATAGACTAAGACGTTTATCAAAGACCTAAAAGGCTATTGATGCGGGGGGAAATGACAAAATTAAACAACGCGTCTTACACACAACCAATAGGAAAGATTTTGCAAGCCATTGTTGCCCCCTCAGAGGCATTTGGCGGGAAACAGTTTTGTTGTTAGATGACATGTGACCTTGGAGTAACCAACATGCGACATTACTTCAGTGGAAATGACTTTCGGGCGACATGACCGTAAACTTGTTAAACACATGCTTGGCCATATTTTGCCAAATGTGAATGAACAAAAAAGAACATTTGTTACCTTGACAGGGCTTAGTTTTTGTGTAACGGCAAATTTGTGCAGCAAAGGAACCAAGGTAGCTGATAGCTTGGGTTCTTTCTCCAAACCTGAAAGAATGGCAAATACTATCACAAAGTGTCCTCGTGAAGAGAAGTTCACCAAAAAACCCTTTCATTTAGTCAAATATGAAGTACATATATAATATAACTCCAAGCTGTTTGAGAATTCACAAATATTCCACGAGAACTATTTCACCCAGTTTCTTTAATAATATCCAACTGGAAGAATAAAATGAAGATGAAGAAAAGATCGTCGCAGTGAACGCAATTTGTGCAATTGCGTAAAGAAGCCAGAAAAAAAAATTCAGGACTTCAACGGGGTTTGAACCCGTGACCTCGCTGGTGGCGGGTGCAGGCAGTTTCTTAAGTCAAGAGTACCATGTTCTGCGAATCGTAGGGCCACCTTCAACCCGGCTGACGAAACGAAACGCAGATGTTCACCCCATATCAGGACCTGGCGAGCAATTTAACACGGCCAAGCTTGATATACCGAAAGAACTTAAGGGTCCAATCAATATTTGTCTTGAAACTGAAAAGCCCTTTTAGGGAGTTACAAAAGTATGTACAGTGAAACCTCTATTAAGAGGACCCCTAATTAAGCCAGGTCCCGAAATTAACGTCTTATATTTTCCTTTATAACGAACCCCTATTCAGCGGACACATCTATTAAGCGGAGGCGGGCACTAAAGTAAATTATATTTAATAATAATAAGAATAATAATAATAATAATAATAATAATATTTATAGAGGGAGCCCAACTCGCCAAGGCGGTTTTCAGTGGGGCTCTCATATTTGGCTAAATCCTTTTGTTAAAAACCTCTATTGAGCGGACACCGTACTGAATTAACAATAGTGGTATTGGATTGCGTCCTTAAAACACGTACTGTAGTCGATTACATTTAACTGTCAAAAGTTCACCTAAAAGTCTTGTGAAAAGTACAGCACAGCTTCCTTAACAACATGAAACTTTATCAGCGTAACCGTTGAATGTTAATCGTTAACAAACATTGCGCAATTTTTGCAATTCTCTAATAAGAGGACACCTTCTATTAAGCGGACACTTGGAAAGGTCCGGAAGGTGTTCGCTTAATAGAGGTTTCACGGTATGTATGTATTTATGTATGTAAAAAGTCACGCATTCTAGCGAGCTTGCGATGACCAATTGACAGCTGACCAGTATCACATGACCTTATCGCGGGCGCAAGTTGCGAGGTTACGTGTTGTTTTGAAGTCTTCATCTGACAACTAGTTTTCAACTGATCGCAGGCTCAAGACACATAAAACAAAAACAAAGTTTTTTGTTGTAAGGTGCAAGAGACAACTTAATAGCAACTGCCTTCCCTGCCTGTAAAAAAGGTTGACTTTTCGCGTCCGAAGTCCGGCCGCTGGCTCATAAGCAGGATCTCCCCTAAAGATCAGCTGATTTGTGGATTACAAGTTTATTGCTTGATTTAATTTTTTTTTCATTTATTAACTGGAGCTACGCTTTTAGCCCTGGCAAAATCTTTTATAAACCTATTGCTTTTTTTTGTCGTTCTCTTTACCTGCGCAGTTGTAGTTGCTTAAGCTCCTTAATATACCCGCATTTACTTCTGGATGTAAGTGAGTAAAAGAGACACCGCAAGAATCGCGTTTTAACAGCACGCAAAAGCCATATACCCGGGGGGGGGGGGTACTGCCATATATGGGCTATATGGGTATGTGCCGCTGTGAAGGGTATGGTTTTCAAGCAGTTTACTCTAGGATAGGGTATATAAATCAGAGCGTTTAGGTCTAGAATAGGGTATCATTTTTCAGGAAAGTGATCAGTTGGTTGAAGATTTTATCTAGACTGGGGAAACAGCTACTCTACTACAGGTTTTAGCTGTTTATAGCCAGAGTGTGACCAGAAAACAGATCAACTAGCTACAAAACGTGTCATTCCACAAAATTTCCATGAGCAAATGGGTTAAGCCTCACGATATGAGAAAGATGCAAGTTTTAAATGACCGTACATGTAGGTCAAACAAAAAAAATTACCAAGAATTTACAAATGTTACCAATGGAATTCAAATCTAAAATTTATTCCTAATTGTACAATTTTGCATTAACCTGTAAGTTAAATACCTTGAGGTTTGGTATAATACTCCAGGTCTTCCACTGACAAAAAGTTGTTAATAAGGCTAACACAGTCAGTCTGACCTGTACAATGAGATAACAAATAATGTTTTTCTTTCTTTTTTCTCCAAAAAAGATTGATATTAATAACTAAACTTGTGAAAGGAGTGGAATTATTACACACACAGCACAGTGCCTTGTAATAATTGCAACTTTCTTTACCACAAAGAACCCTCATAGTATAGTCCATTACATTATTTTGCAGTAAGCCAAGTCTCTCTGAAGCGCATGGAAGAGGCTTATTTTGTTGTTAAATATTGAACTTTTACACCGGTTGGTGAACATGCAGCAAATTAAACATGTACATGGCGTGTTACTTCTTTCAAGTTGATGATCATGAACTACGTATACCCTTATGTTTTATGAACAACTCACCAACAAAGGCCCCAAGCTGAGCAGCAGTTCTTCCAAGATTGTTCTCAGCATTCACCCTTGCTCCTGCTTCAAGTAATACTCTTGTTGCATCAACAGATCCTAATGTTTAGGAACAAGTTAGAGAAGACAGATGCTTAGCCACAGTGCCATGTCAATGTGTCATAATCTTGGACTTGCTTTTCATGATACTGTCATCTTGTGGGTCAACACATTACGTTTTATTCTTCCTAGAAGCTCTCCAACCATTCATAAAAAAATAATAATAACAATTAAAATTATTGAATGAGGCTGAGTATGATGTGAATAATTATGCCGCCAGATCGAAGAGGATGATCCTGTGAGGACAAAGGCCTGTTGAATGACATCCTCCGAGATCTGCATAATTCTTTGCAATTGTTTGAAAGCCCAATTCAATAATACTCTTATTCAAATTACCCATTTAAAATATTTTTAGTTCTTAACAATTTTACCTCCCTGTAAACTTTCATCAAAACATTCGCCTGTTCTTGGCACGGTTTCAGAATTTTAACAGATGTTTTTTCCAGATGCTCCTCAAATTAGATGATATCCATAGGGTAATATTTTTTGCATATTGTCGAGCTTGTTTGGAACAAATTTAGACAGAAATCCGGCAATGAGTTCGCCTTGGGATATAGGCATGAACTCTTTTGACACTGGTTTGAGTGTAAGACACTCATGCATTAACAGCTTTAAAGGCTGCTGCACCACTGCCTGGAAATGACATTGCTATTTTAAAATTGGGGCAATACTTTTATACCAACGTATTGGTTAGTTATTGCCTACACCTTCCAAAAAATAATAATCAGTCAAGAGTATGGTCTGCACCAGCTGGTTATGAAGAATAGCCAGGGGATTATTGGGGCCAATCCGAAATAGCAAAGTATTTTGAACAAATGATAATTAAATTTAAAGGCTGGAGGGTATAGGTAAGGCAATTTGCTGTACATGTATCAAGCTTACAGTGTACTCTAACTTCAGACTCCCTACATACAGTGTATAGTACAGTGGGTGGGAGAAATTTCTTTGCAGGTCCTATATACATGTACTAACTGCATAAAATGCCTATGGTTTATAACTGCGATACTTTTAAAACAGCAAGAAAAAGCTCTTAGTCAGTGTCTTCTGACCAACTACTAAATTCTACCTTCAAATTACCATGTACAGAAAACACTGTACATTCCCATCAATGACTACCTTTTTGTCTTGGAAATAGTTCCAACCCAATCATTCTTCTCACAATTTGAACCATTGATGCATGCATGTATTAAATAACTACCACTTTAAATTGAGACCATAGTCTAGGTTGGCTCGTAAACATACAGAAGGTTTAAACTTTTTGTATTATGGTTCTACCTTTTTATAGTAGATTTGACGTACCTGAGAGACAGGAAAACATGAGTGCTGTGTACTGAAATAGGTATGATAATTCCATTATAAATTATAAAGACTTAGTTTGGTTTACAGAAAAGTTAGGGTAGCATTATGAATTAAGGTTTATAAGATAACTATATAAGATTAAGGTTAATTAAGTTATCCAAGGACAAAAATCCAGTCAAGCAGTCTCCAGGTCTCTTCCACAGAAAAACAAACAATTGGTCACTCAAATTATTCTTTGCCTAAACTGTCAAAGATTTCAACAGTAAACACTTTGAACTTTTACTTTGACAAGTTTAGAAAAGGTACAGTTTTGTAACTTGGGATCAGAAATCTTAGAATTAAACAGCCTGCTCTACACTTGATGTGGAAAAAAGAATATGTTTTACCCTTTTCAACCGTAAGGAACACCAAAATTATCACAAGAATTATTTCGAGCAAAATTCCACGGTTCATTTTCAGAGAAAAACAACACGTTAGCCAACAGCATCTGATTTCATGTAATACAGTTTCACAAGCTTGTTAACAGCATTTGCACTTTGAAAATTGAATTTACAGTCTTGGAAAAGGTTCTCATACCTGATGTTCATGATAATTAGAATTAACATCTGCTCCTTGCGCGAGAAGTAACTCACACATTTCTGCTTTCCCCTTATATGCTGCATTCATTAAGGGGGTCATCCCATGCTGAAATAAATACAAACTCATCTTTACTACCTAATGTACCACTAGCTGACATTCACTATTTTTACATTGCCAATAATACACCTTGTTTCCTAGGGTGGGCTACTCCGGATTTCAGGTGACAGGGATGATCTAAGGATTTTTTGAGGTTTGAAATTTTCGATTTCAGAAATTTGGGGGGTAGCTTGATTAAAGTAGGATTTTGGGGGGTATTTAAAACTAATGTTTCTATTTTTCGTGAACATAATTTATGCTTTCTGGAAATTTTTATGGCTCAGAAATTCAGCATGGGATTTTTTTGGTGTTAAATTTTGGTCCAGGGATTTTTTTAGGTTTTGACTTTTGCCCCCATTCGATCATCCCTGTCACTTGCAATCCAGAGAATCCGGAGTAACCCCCCTGGCCTTGCTTACACCCCAAAATGTTTCCAATTTCTTCTACAATCGGCAACAAAATGAGTTGAGAAACTTCACCCTAAACAGGGCTTTTTAATGTTTTACTGACTTCAAAAGAAGGAAATATAGCTTTTCCTCCCTAATCCCCTCCATGCAATGTTGTGCTGATGTTCGAGCTACCTATAGAAAACAACAAGCACCCCAACTTTGAATGGAGGGGACAGGGCAGGGGTGCAGATTCTTTTGTTCTCTGAGCACAATGTCTCAACAATTTTATCGCCACTTGTAGGTATTACATTCTTCCCAAGAGAAATTAGACAATGCTTATAATAAGCACTTTTTTTCTTTTTTTCTTTATTTTTTTCTTCCTTTTGTTTTGTTTAGGGGTGGGGGGTTGGTAAACAATATGCATCAATGGGCAATGTGAAAAAGGTGAATTATAGAACTGGAAATAATAGCCATCATTTTCTCTTAAAAAATGGTGAAATTATATAAATTAAAGCATAATGTGCACTGATTAAAATAAAAATCATCTATTCAAAATTAAAAGGAAGAAAGAGAGAGGAGTAATGCATGCAAGGCGCAGTCAGACGTGACAACAAAGACACAATTTTTTTTAATCACAAAATTAAATAAACATTTACTGACACAATGGTAGTGTTTTATTCAATATATGTGTTTTAATAACCACTAACACGAATCTTTGCATTTAGCGTATATAAAAATTCTAAAAACATATTATTATTCATTCAAAATATTTTCCAATTCTGATTGGCTAAAAGCACACGCATAGTTACCAGTTACCGACGACCAAATTTGGAAGAATTTTGTGTTTAACGAGCCCTCTACAGGTTAAGGCACCGTTAACTGAGAAGACCTGGGGACGAGGTTGAGTCATTTGGTTGTGAAAAAAAAATGGCGGACATTTCACTCATTTCAAGAGTAAGAACTACAGCTGGAACTAGGCGAAATAATAGCTAAAAACAAAGCAAAAACAGCAAAAAGACAACTCGGAGGGCGATATCTGCTATTTGGAGAATCCTTGCGGAGCTGGACAAACCTAAACATACAGTATCGAAGATGAACTTAACATCGATGCAGGTAAGCGTGTTTCAGCTATTTTTTTTAAACTAGGAATGATTTTGAATGAATAATTAAGCAATTAATGAATTCGGCTTTCGTAGGATATGAAGAATTAAGCAGATCTCGGAGGGTGTTATCCACCTCGGCCTTCGGCCTTGGTAGATAACACCCTCCTTGATCTGCTTAATTCTTCATATCCTACTCAGCCTCATTCAAAATAAGTTAGCTTATTAATTAGGTAATGAAAAACTCACTGCAAATAAATATCTTCAGATTGGTATATACTTCATATTCAGATTGGACTCTGGGTTTTTAAAACTAAGGTCGCGATCAGGATATTTTTAAGGAACCAATCAAAGCCTTTTTTAAAAAAAAAAAATAGGTACAAAGGTAGATCCAACTGGCAAACAAATGTATTTAATATTTCCAACAATTCTTTTTGACGCCTACCTCGTCTAAGCAGTCAACCCTAACATCGCCAGAACTCAAAAGCTTGATCGCCTCCTGGTCGTTGCCTTTGAAAGAAAAAAACGTTAAAATTTTAGAAAAGTATCAGCTAGGAGCATCTATTTACCAAGAAATAAAACTTTCACCCTTGTTAAGATGAGAAAACAGCAATTTCTCGTTCTCTGACAGCTCACCCATCTTTGCCATTTTGAGATGTTATTGACTTTTGGCTACGTCTGTCATTTATGCGACACTCAAATATCTCGATTACGCTGGCAACCCACAACGGAGGCTCAACTTTCAAGATGGCGGACGAATTCGAAATCCACGAGGGTGAGAATGGAGTAATTTGTAAGATCTTTTCCCCCACATATTTAAAACATCCCTATAATGCTGAGGGAGGAGATTATATAAAGTTCGAAAATCTTTCTGTTAAGAGTTGTTTATCTCCACGGCTCAAATGGTTGGCGTGGTAGTGCGGGGTTCGAAAATCCCAGCCGGGATTCAAACGCTCGGGTTCTTGTTAAAATGTAAGGGGAAATCTGACAATTGTAAGTGGTTTAAGTTCCAGTATTCTTAAATGACGACGAAATCCCAAAGTCCCCGCCTCATGCAGCAGTTTTTGATCTCGTTCTTTGGGACTTAGAGGAGGCATTTGGGGCGCGACATTTAAATATTATTTTTAAACATCTCGGTAAAATCCTTAGAACAGTGTCTATCTCATTTCACTTATTCATTAGGGGGCATTATTAGTTAATTACTCCATTTTATAATTGCAAACTGTGCCAGTCTGGTAACGTCCGGTCCCCACTAATAGTGTAGTAAATTATCTAGCTCTAGGGAAGTTAATGATAGATGAAAGACCTTTCTCACATTCCTGTGAACAAAGGCACCAGTGCAAGGTATGGGGTGACAAAATACAGTGATTTGTGTGAAACTGTTAGACCAAGCCTTGACCATATTTTTCTCACTGGAGCTTAATTTCAGAAAGTTCTGTTGTTACTATGGTTGCACAACATGTGCTGGTATCCCACACCTTTCAATCCAAAACTCCAAACTCCAAGTGTGCGTGTGCACCAGCACCTAGGGCAGCAGGCATCCACCTTTGTACTCAATGCCCTGGAACCACTTGTTCTTATTGTTGCAAGTAACATCGTGTCCCAAGGATAATTTAACACTTTTGTTATTTTAATTAAAAGTGCAAACTCATAGCCTTTTCCTGATGTTCAGATAGCGAAAAGAAAAAAGAGAGCCATTTTGCACTGCTCTCTACTATCTGAATGTCTGGAATAGGCTAGACCTGATTGTTTCTATGTATTATGTTAAATGTTTTAGATGAGAAATGACATAAGGAAACTTTATTCTCTTATACATGCATATCACATGATTTCCTGTCACAGTTGGACAACCTGTGATTTATGGGGCTGAGTTCAGCTGACCTGGGGTCATAAAGGATATCATCCACCTGTATAGTAGGGCTGTTTCCGAGGCATCAATAAAACCTGGATTGGAGGTCAGATTGGATCAACTCCTGTATTTCACTAAATGACAAAAGGTCAGGGAAGGTTTACAGGGCTTGAGACGATCTGGTGCGACCCAGGTTTTGTCAACAGCACTGTTTCCCATTTCATTTGTAGATAGTGGAAGTGAGAATGAAGATGACTGGGAAGAAATGGGGGATGAGGAACAAGAAAACTCCACCATTTGTTTGTTTTGTGAGGAGTGCTTTAGAAATGCAGATAACATTTGGAGTCACTGTGTCACGAGACATGGAGTTGATATCCTCAAAATAACGAGAATGCACAGTAAGCACCATGCAAATTGTATGGGTTCTTGATTTTATTTTAGCTCCAAACTTGCAATTTACAATAATATGTTTCTCAAACAAAAAAATAATGTTTATATTGTAGAAGTTCATTTAAAATTGTAACTATTTAACATTTTCATTTTTTAGGATTGGACTTTTATGGATGCATCAAGCTGATAAATTTCATTAGGAAAATGGTAAGGTACTCATTTCAAAGACTGTTTTTTTGTAAAGAAATGTGGGTTATCTATTTTATATGTGGTGCGTATACACTGTATTACTGGTAGTTCATTTGCGAGAGTTACATAAATTTACCCTGCGGCCTTCTGCCCACTGAACCGTGTTGGCAGTTACAGTCTGTATCATTTACAGTGTATATAAAGAAAAATAGTTATATAACGTGAGTTAATGATACTTTTCATAAAGTATTGCATTGTATTTTCTCCCATGCTATTTTTTCCTTTTTGTTTAAGAGACCTCCCCCTGAAAGTTTGAAGAGTCTCACACCTCCTCTCCCATGGGAAAGTGATGAGTTTTTACAGCCAGTTCTTCCTAATGATGGCCTCTTACAATATGGTATGTCATTTTTTTGTTGTTGTATTTAAAGGGGCTAGGTTGTAGCTCTCTTATTTTTGTTGTTTCAAATTGGTGAAAGAGAAACACATTACCAAATCATGGCCACATTACCAATGTAGATGGTTCTCAGCATTTAAATCACATGATACAATTGATGAGGAGTTATGTCTAGACATGCAATTTTTCAGCTTGCATACAAATGAACCATGCCATTCCACTTTATCTTCAAAGTAGTATCTAAAATTTTAATGTATTCTGCCATCTTAAAAAAGATGTCAAAAACCTGGGTGAGTTGCAGGGAAACGCAATCTGCACTTTAAATAATTATAAATATGCATGTAGCTACTGAAAGTTTGCACCATTTTATGTTCTTTTTTTGAGCTGTTAAAATTTTTTTGTAAATGCTTCAGATTTTGATGATGACTCGGATGTAGAAGTTGACAGAAATATGGGTGAAAGAATTTCCCAAGAAGGTACAGTGTACATTGTACATACAGTGTAATGACATTATAGTCAATGGCACCTATAATTGTTGAAATGGAGGTTACACCATAGTTCAAACTTTTCCTTGTTTTACAATCTATCTTTAATTAATTGCACAAAAAAAATGATTTTTGCTTACAAACTGTATATGCTTAATTAAAAAACCATTGCTCTGGCAATTGGGCAGCGGGCATTTACATGTAGGCATGTGAAGCTCACTGAAATGCTTTGCTTGAGTGACCACCAAGCAATAGCTTCTCATTGTGCAATTAACAATGTGGGCCCAAAGCAACATTCATTAAGTTTTGTTATTTGTAAAACTCATGGGTGATGTTAAGCAAATTAAGCCTGGTGACGAATAGTCAGCCAATAGTGCAGACCCAGCAAGGCTATTTTGCACAGCAACAAATGGCCTGCAATAAATGCTGAATGACTCTGACGTTTAGTAATCAGGGTCAGGAAACTGAGTGTATTAGGGCTTTTATACCAGGAAAACTGACCTGAAACTTGATTCACTCAATTTCTTAACCCCTAATCAGGAAGAAAGTTCGGCACTTTCTCACTTTCTGTGCATGGTCAGCAATAAATTTTCTTGCAAACAAGACTGAATATACATGTACATTATCATACAAATTTTTAATGCATTAATTTAGTTCCTCTCATTATTCTTTTTCTTTGAAAAACTATATAGTGGGAAGCATACCATACTCACAGTATTTGGAACTGAAACAAAGGTACAGGGGTACAAATATACATTATGAATATAAAATATGAGTTTTTATCAAAACTGTCCCATTACTATACTGGCTACACAATTATGTAGACTTAAGGCTGGTTTTCACTAGGGACGGAGTTGTAGTCGGAGTCGTAATCAGTAGCGTAGAGCGTATTATCTGGTGAAAACAACGTTCCGATTCCGCCTATGACTCCGTCGCTTACGTTTCGCTTATGATCTAGTGAAAACCAGATTGTCGAACGGTCAAGATTGAAGAAGATTGAAGAAGAGTCAGAAGCAGAAGCAGGAGTACTAAACCAATCACAAAGCGTGGGAACGTGCATTGTGATTGCTTTGTTCTTCTGCTTTTTGATTAGCCACAGGTCACTCAACATTGAAACGTCAATGGCTGTACTGAAAGTATGTTCTACAGCGTCAAATCTTACCTTCAAAAAGTCTTTTGTTTACTTGTTTTTTGTGTAGTTTCCTTGTCAGGCCTGGCATTACATGTATAAGTCTCTTCGTCAGTGTTTCACAACTGAAAGGATTAAATGTTACACTTACAGTGATTGTTAGTGATCTTGGCAATTGCTTGTAGGTAGAAACTCTCCTGCATTGCAAGCGTTTTCTTAGAGCGTGCCAATCTTTTTCTCGAGTAAACGTTAAGCTAAATTCTAAAATAGTCGAGGAGTTGCGGCAGGTCAGATGGGGCGGGGAAAAATAACATGTGACATGTCTGCCCGAAAACACTGGAAAGTGAGAAACACTCCTGATTCTCCTCTTCACCTTCCCTGTATCCTTCTTTCGCCCTAACGTCTAACCCAGGGTTGATATTTCTTAATACACTGCAAAACAGTCGGTTTTTTTATTTATTCTTTTTTGTCAAAATCGGTTTTGCCAGTCCCGAAGCACCTGGGTGATACTTTCGCGCGAAGCGCATAGGCCAGGGGCGTGTGTGGCCAAAGAAAACGTATTATTCACATCTCTCCCCAGTCTATATGTATCTCTCCGTTTTTACCGTCTCTCCAGACCTCTCCTTTGACCACTCGCATGCGCGGTCTCAACCTAGGCAAAAAATAATGTGGCAGTGGTAGATATTTCTATTCTCATCAGTCTTTCTCAGTGATAAAATCAAAGATGGGGGCCACGGAATAAACGAAAATAGACGGGCAACTTTCGCTCGCCCAAAAATACTTTTGCGTTGCTGGCTAGGTAGAAACTGGTCATCGCTCAATGCTCGTGCTTTACGTCTAGGCTTTGCGTTGTTCTAAATTCTCGCATGCTTGTATGACGCAACAATGTTGGAAACCTGCTTGTTTTAAAAACAGGTGAACATCAGTATTTGCGAAATCGTAGCGGCGTAGCAGTCGATACTGCTTCCTTTACGTCATGTGGGAGAAGTGCACGATATGCGCGAGGAGGGGCAAAAAATTGAAACGGGGCGAGGGGGAGTTCAATTGGCTACAAAAAGAGATGAAAATGATTGCTTCGCAGGGTAGCAAAATCGCGATACAATCGATCGGAAGTATTACTGGCCATTTGTCTGATGGAAAACATGCTTCGTCTAGTTTTAAACCAGGGCTCGAAATAACGGCCGGTCAACGGACAATGTCCGGACTGATTGGGGAGTTGACCAGTCTACTTTTCGTCTTGCCGGTCATGTTGACCGGTCACAATCGATCGTATTGAAAACAATTGTTATCAGTATGTGGCGAGTCGCTGTGCATTGCGAAACGTTGATCTGAAATCCTGGTTGAAATACAACTACAACCGTTGTTTACAATTCGCGCATTGAAATGGACATTGGGGTTCACGCGCTTTCGGTCACAAAATTAAAAATATTTTCACCTTTATGAGTTAAGCAGCAACTTAAGGGCGTCTGATCGGTCGCGGAGAAAAAAGTCAAGTTTCGCGGGATTTTTAGAGAGATTCGCAGAAAAATCGGCTGATAAAAACGATAAAAACGACCGATTTCGTGGGAATTTTCTGGACAAATTTCGCTAGAAATCGATTGATTTTGTGCTGATTTGACGAGCATGTTTAAAGTTTTTTAACAGACATAATCACTTGCTATTTTAACAACAAAGCGTTCGAGAAATGAGCCAATGGCAAAGCTTTTTAAATTCATCATGACTAGTGCCCAGTTGTCCCCAACATAACTTATGCCTGGTAGTTTTGGAATGTTGTTCGCTCGTTGTGGGGATGAAGTTGACGGCAATTAACAGCCCCAATAGCCGAGATAAGTTTCAAATATGTTGTATCGACATGTATTAGATAAGATTTCTAACAAATTTCGCGGCCCCTCGACCCCGCGAAATATCTGAACCCACAGCTGTTTTTTGGCCCTTGTTTTAAGAGTCATTTATCTCATAAATTTGACCGGCCAGAAACGGTAAGTGACCGAGTTAAAATAAATTTGGCCGGTCATCGTGTCTGAAGGCTCTCGGGAAATTATTTCGAGCCTTGTAAACCCATCGAGGCAAGGCGTTTTACTGATCAGTTATATTTTTTATGTTTTGACTAGACTTCAACATCTGGAGAATCGCGCCCACTGCGCAGAAGCTAATTTAGCCAGAGCAGTAGAAGATATTCACCAGTTAAGGTATTTTGCATGGTCATCCCAACAGCGTAACTGGCGGGATTATGCACGGGGCACTTTCTTGGTAGCGAATGGCAAAGCCGCGAAGGCCTTCTCCAAACTTCTAGAGCTTAGTTTCGAGAGATAGAGAAACAATCTTGGACAGGATAAAATGAAAAAGCAATTACATTTTAGAGCGTCTGCGACGCATTCTTTCCCTTAAAATCGTTGAAAAAAGGATAAGGCTGAACTAGCGCTAAACGCGCCAGCAAGGGAATGTTTTCCTTCTTTTTGTCCAATATTTTAGTTCCACTGGTGCTGCCGACCCATGTGGCATCAAATGTGCAGGCTACCTCTTTTCAGTTTTAAATGAATAGGAAAGCGATAATTGTTTATCTGTGGTCAACTTTTTATTGTTTTATGTCCGATGTATTTGTCTTTAGATCTGTTGCACAGGGAGTGTTTTTGGAAGGACAAGAAGGGAAGGACAGGTAAAGAAAAAAATAAAAATAAGCGAAACAAAGGCAAGACAGAAACTAATTGACAGGTTTTTTTTGGACATCATCATCATCCCTCGGCTTATACCCAAGTCACTCGCGGGCCGGGCTAACCGAGTCTCCCTGCACATCCACCCTCCCCTTCCTAAACCCTGTATAACCGGTTTAGTATCCTAAGAAGTCTCGAGCGTGGCCCGTCATTCAAGCAAATGTCGCAGCTTCATGTGTTCGGCATTATCTGTTCTTTTCGTAGTCAGTCTTTTTCTTGTTTTTAAATGATCCTATTGTTTCTGTTGGAATCAATTTCAGGTCAAGAACAGCCTGCTGCAGTGATGGTGAGGATGAGGCGTATTTCAGCTCTTATGCGCATTTTGGTATACACGAGGAGATGTTAAAGGTTCGAAGTTGTAGAATAAACTTTCTGAACGATACTAGGTTGACTGTGAATAGGCCACTTCCGAGTTCCAAAAACCCTAAATCTCAAAGTGAGGCCAAGTGCACAACTTTTCTTGGGAAAATAAGTTTCATACGCATGAGAATGAAAAATCGTTTTCATATCAAAGGCTGAGCACTTAACCTCGTTTTGATGCAGAGGCTTGGGGAACCTCGGAAATGGCCTGTTATTAAAATAGAGCCATATTATATGTGTAGAGAGCTATAAAACGTTCAGTCTTCTTCAAATCGAGTCCAAGTGCGACCTGTGCTTTCGCCCTTAGTTGAATGATGAAGCCAAGTTAATTCTAGTGTGCTGTATTGTCGGATATCCGCTATTGGGAAGGTTATGCCACAAGAAATTTATGAAAGTGCAGCAAACGGGGGCGGGCGCAGAAATGTTCTCAAATACACCGTTGAGATCACAATGGATACCGTCCGATACGTAGGCTTAATTGAAAAACCAGGAGTGAGGAGATCGGATCTTTGAAGCTATGACTTATGACTTTGGTAGAATGAAATGACGAGTTTGAAAGCAAACTTACCAGTTACTTGTGTTGAAAATACCACAACTAGATGAGTTAACCAAAATATCAGAGTGAACTAAGAAATCAGATGGCAGCAAATCGTTTTGGAAATCGTATTTTAAGAGCAAATTTAACAGTGACTTTTGCTAAAAAATACTAAAACTAAATGAGTTAATCAAAACGTTAGAAAGTACTGAGAAATTAAATGGCAGCAAATCGTTTTGAAACTCGTATTTTAAAATGCCTTTAGGCCTCTTCCGTTGGGGCCTGTACAATTTATAGGTACAGGAGGGTGCCAGGGAAATCCCCAGTGGCTAATTTCTTGAAAAAAAAAACCTGTTACGGCTTGTACATAAAACACAACTCGACTCCATTTAGAGAAGCTACGTTAACAGGATATTGCTGTTTAAGGGCCGTTTTATGCTAAAGGCATTACTGAGTACCTTTACCCATACACAAAATGTTTCTGTAGAGTACTGAAGAAAATATCAAACAAATTTCACCAGGAAGCCTTAAAACGGTAACCCATGATAATTTTTGAAGGCACAGCATTTATTGGCCGTTTTCACACTAGAGACGGATAATCGATCTCCAAAATCCGTCAAAATTGACGGAAAAACAGATGGATAAGGTTAGACGAATTGTCCAACCGTTCAATTTTCAAAATTAATTAGGCGTATTATCTGTCTGACGCGAATTATCCAACGGATAACCCGTTTCAGACGGAAAATCCGTCATTAAAAACGGCCATTCATGTCCATCCGTAGCAACACTAGAGACGACAGGAAACTGTTTCAATAACTAGATATAGTCTAAGATAACAAAACTGGACCATTATGAAGTTTTTGGAATTCAGTTGATAAGAAGACCTATTTATAATGTTCTGTATCGGCAGGACAAGACAAGAACAGAAAGTTACAGAGATTTCATTCTCAACAATCCTACAGTTTTTAAAGACAAGGTAACGGTGATATTGTAATTTTACAAGCTTCTTTTGGGTACATGGGTCATGCATTACATGCATTTTCATTGCCCATATTGCTACAATTGAGAATTAATTTTTCAAACAGTATATTTTCCCTTTGCAAGCACTTTGTGATACAGAAGTGATTCTTAATGACAATATTGTAAGAATTTAGAATCAATTTTTGAAATAATTGTTAGAATTGGTGGTCGGTAGAGCGCTTGACTGCAGAGCGGGAGGTCGCGGGTTCGATTTTCTGGGCCAGACCAATACTCAGGGTCTTAAATTAAATGAGAAATAAAGGTGCTCCCTTTGAAATGCAAGCGGCTAGTCAAGAGGTTCGCGTGGCTCGGATGACCACGTAAAATAGTGTCCCCCCAATTATTACTTTCGTGTTAAATACATTGACACTCAAATAAATTGCATTTTTCTTAGATTTTTTCGCTGTCTAATTACACATGCACCGCTTGTACATCCAGGTAAAATCCCCATTGATGTTTCTCTTATTCTTCTCTTATTGGACGGTAAGGTTGTTTTAGACATTGGATGTGGCACAGGAATACTCTCCATGTTCGCTGCCAAGGCTGGGGCCAAACATGTGATAGGAATCGACCAATCAGAGATTATTTATCAAGCTATGGATATTGTTAGGTAAAACTTTAGATTACTCCTTGAATTCTATCAGTTTTGCCTCAATTTTATTGAAGCTGAACCGGAAAGAGCCGTAACAAGGACGACAGCGACATTAGAGAGCTTTAGAGTTGAGGACGTAAACGTTTGCGTGTTCTAAAAAAAGACCCCAGAAAGCTTCATTTTACTTTTTTTTTTTTTCACCAAAAAAGTTACTACAGTTATTTATGCTGAAGGAGGTTAAGCCCTCTCTCGATGGCAAAATGGTAAATAAAAACCTAGTCTTACATTTGATAACTTGTTCCCGCCAACCCGTTGTAGAATGACGACGGCTTACACGGCTATCACGTTTTCCCGCCAAAATGACGCTGGTTCACGAGCGTGCCCTGCTTAGTTTTGAGAAAATCTCGTACTCGTAGTCGTACTCGTCCTCGAATCTAAAGCTCTCTAATGATTGACTACAGAGATAACAACAGCGGCGTTACCAACAACACACTTAACAGTCAGTTTTCGAGAAATTTTACAACCTAATTTAACAATCCAACAGTACTTTGCTACGCTTAAAAAACACTTCTTATTGTTTCTTTTGTACGTTAGAGAAAATGGGCTGGAAAATATCATTACTTTGGTAAAAGGAAAAGCGGAAGCAGTAACATTACCGGTTGAGAAGGTACGTAACTTTTTTGATTTGAAGAGAATACAAAGAGAGGCTCCGCTATATCTTTTCAGTCTGGATCTGAATGCTGAAGAACTGTGACTGAGCTTAGGAAAGAAAAAAGAAAGCCGTTTTCTGGTGTTGACGCCTTTTCGTGAAAAGTTAAATTTGAAAAGTTTCATGTCCCAATTGTGCGCGCCCGAGCATTTAGTAGGAATAAACTCGTTTTGTAATCGAGCGTTGAACGAGCGTGCATGATACAAGCCAGTGATCTTGGGAGCTCGTCAATTATGTGTTCATATGTTCCCGTGCGAGGATCATTCTTCATTTGCATGATTTTACTTCTGCAGTTCTTTATTTCATATACATTTATCACATTCATCTCTTTCACGCGAACATATAAACATATAATTGACCAGCTCCCATGCAACACCAGTGGCTTCATGGCTCGGTTGGTTAGAGCATCGCACCGGTATCGCGAGGTCACGGGTTCAAAGTTCAAACCCCATTGAATTCCTGAATTTTTTTCAGGCTTCTTACGCAATTTCATAAATTGCGTTCACAACTGCGAGGATCATTCTTCATTTGATTTAATTCATTTTTGTTCTGTCATGTTTAGGTAGATGTTATCATATCAGAGTGGATGGTAAGTTCAAACTACAGTGTAGGGTTTTATCACTTTTCTGTCTACCTGTAACTGTACTTCTGCTGAGTTGTTTTATTATTTTTAAATACAAAACAATAATAATACAACTCTTGAGAGAGCCTTCCGAAAAAAAGCGTCAGATTAATTGCTTTTAAAACACGCCAAGTTGGAAGTAAAAGTGTTTTAAATCATTCTAGGGCTACTTTCTCCTTTTTGAGTCTATGTTGGACACAGTGTTGCTGGCAAGGGACAAATGGTTGAAGCCAACAGGCTGTGGTAAGATTTACGTCGATTTTCTCAATGACAAGTTTCAGGGTCTGCATGGAAGGGGAGGAAGTCCTGATCCCGCATTCCCGCTCTTTTTTTCCACAGGGATGCCGCATCCCTCATCTCGACTGCAAAAGCTAGTAAATTTAAGAGTTAGATTGACCCTTTCGATTGATATTTTGAATTTACGCCTGTTTTAAGACTACTGCAAATAGGAAATAGCTTTTCATCCCTTTGTCAGTCTGATGAAAGAGCACGATCAATCTCGTCCCCAGAGCCTGCCTTACCGACTCTACCGCGAGTATGTTTTTATCGGCTATTCAGAGATGGTTTTTTGTCGAGTTATTCTAAAGCGGGTGGGTGATCCTTGGTGAGGACCAAAACGATCACGGCCTCTGGGAACCAGATTTTCTCTCGGGGTCATCCTGTACGCTTGCTCACTTTAATTCCTTGGTAGGAAGTTTACTTAGCTTACAGGAACGGCCTTGAAGATTCAGTTAGTTTGTCCTTCATCAGCTGAAACACCCTCTTCCACTGCGGCTTTTGATAGGAAAATTTCAGTAATGACAATATTTAAGGGCAAATCATGGTCCCTTAGTGGTTTTGGCTTAATGTATTACAATTAAATGTGGATATTTTTGTTTATAGTTTATCCAGATCGATGTACAATTTGCGTCGCTGCGCTGGGAAATAGCGAAAAGGTTCAACAGAGACTCAGCTTTTGGGATGACGTGTACGGTAGGAGCAATTGTTTTTACATGCTTAACGTAATGATAACGCATGTGATTTATCTTAGCTTCTTTTTTTATCCTTTAATTAACTCGTTAAAGTTACTTTCAACAACAGTATTGGGCAAATTCCTCAAAATTGTCACTAGCTTGAGTCACAGAAAGTTTAACGATCACTCTTTGACAACTCGACGTGGCCCGAAATGCTATAAAACTTTACTCTTGAACCTTGACAGAAAGTCTCAGAAATTAAGGGTACGGTGGATTCTTTGGTTAATACTGTATGTTTCTTTTCTTTTAGGCTTCAAAATGAGCTGCATGAAAAGATCTGTCTGTACAGAACCGTCTGTAGAAATCGTAAATCCTGGAGACGAGATTTCCTCGCGTTATACAGTCAAGGTAATACGGAGTTTTAGTAAAGTGACGGCGACCGCAAAAAGAACGTCAAAAAAGCAATAGGTTTATATTAAGCAAATCAATACGTTTGCACGTGCATCACGCTTTTTTGTACATTTCTTAGTCGTTACTGCACGACTACGACGTGAAAATGCCTAATTTCACGTTTCATGGAGGGCGTAAACAGGCGACGACGAAATTTTCTCTATCTTTCTAAACTTGAGTGCCGTCTCAAGAAATCAATTCCAGGGAAATTTGCCAATATTAGACATTTTCAGTGAAATGGAATAAACGCGAAAAAGTTTGAAAAAACGCTAATTCATTTTAAAAGTGATGTTTTCGCTGCCGTCGCCGTCGTTGATGCTTAAACTCCGTAATCATTGCTAGAAACGGCAACTAACACAAAGCCGATCTGAAACGCTTATTATACACTACCAAACTCGCTCTTTCAGTGACTGAAGGTTTGTAAGTGAGATGTCGGAAGTGTCGATAATTTCCGATGAAGTCGGTTTATTCTTTTCTTTTACCATAATTATAAGGTCTTCCAGTTTTTGACTGACAAAAGGAAAAAAAACTAAATAGTATTTAACAATACTCATCCCACCAATAAGGTTGAAAAATTTCAAAAGTCGAAGGATTTGTTCGTTTCTTGTGTCTTTTTTTAGAATTTGGACGTCACTAGCTGTAAACAAAATGATTTACAATTCAAGTCACCTTTCAGTATTGAAGTAAACAAAGACAGTCAATGTTCGGTAAGTGAGTCTCAAGTAAACAACGTCACTGGAAAACATGAAAGAGAACTTCTGAGATTTTTTTTAAGTCTAGCTGATATTCTGTCCTTGTGATGCAATGTACTATAAAGATGAGCAACTGGAAATATTGGCACCATGTGGTAGATTTTAGAAACTGTACCTCTTTCGATTTTTGTTGTTTGCTTGATTGTTTGCTCGCGTAATTGTAAATGGTGACGAAACGAATTTTTGTTTTGCAAACGCTTACTCTTCTCTTTCTTTTATATCATACCATAAAGAAGTTTTGTTCACAAATGAGTGGAAAAAATGCAAAGACCACGACTGACCAACTTTTTTTTTTCCTGCCTCAGGCTTTTGTGACATACTTTGATATATTTTTTGAGAAGAACTGCGATGAGAAGGTAAGGTAAAATTCGGTGATATTAATTTTATATGCAGTCTATACCTACACAACAGTCTTACTGTAGCTCCGTAAAAAGACGACCGGAGGTGTAGCCAAAAGGTCATAGATTCTATGATTAAAGAAACTCCTTTCTTATAATATTCACCTGGCCTTCAATTTTCCATCACATTTATATCACTGCGCATGTGCACTTATCGACATTCAGATTCAATACGATTTTCCGCAAATTTTGCAGAAGGCCTTTCTCGGCACCTCTGTGTCTTTGTTTTAATAAGGAGCTTTAGCAACGACGACGGGGACGGCAACGAGAACGTCAAAAAGGCAATAGGTTTAGATTAGTAAAACCGACATTAACTTTGCACGTACATGCTTTTTTGTAAATTTCTTTCACCGTCACTGCACGAGAAGGACGTGAAAATGCTTAATTGCACGTTTTATGTAGGACGTAAACAAGCGACGACGAATTATTCCTTCTCTTGCTAAACTTGAGGGCGGTACCGCAGAACACAACTCCAGGAAAATTCGCGTACGTTTGGAATACACGCGACACTGTCTGAAAAAGCGCAAATTCAATTTAAAAGTGACGTCCTCGCTGCTGTCGATGCTGAAGCTCCCTATTAATACAGCTTGGATACCATTTAGCAATGAATCGCTAGATAGATTCCGATCACAAAGCTTTGAGTACGATCGAGCGAAACATTCCTAGTTTGATTATTGTGTTGCAAATTAACTAATTGATCGGACGAGAAGACTTAACAGACGTTTGAATTAACCTACGAAGGCTTCGCTGGAGTGCACTCCGGCAAAGCTTTGTGGTCTGAATGAATGGTTGCCGTTACTATAAGTCGTGTGCAAGCATCGCACTAAGTTCTGGAAAGGGCTAATTGGCGCGAAAATTGCTACAAGCTTATGTCTCTGGCTCAGACCGGTCGCCGATCGGGTTTCAGTTCATTTGGAAACCAGGCTTTTTGAAAACAAATGTGTGTTTACATTAATTAGGTGAATTTTAGTACCAGCCCGTCTCACCCGCCTACACATTGGAAACAAACTGTGTTTTATCTTGAACACCCAATCAAAGTCATTCAAGGTAAATATAAGTGTATTTTTGTATTTTATTAGTACCAACAACTTAACAGTTTCTAAACGGTTAATGACTACTTAGCCTGCATCGCAGCCGTAATTGAACCCCGGTTAGTGACGTCTGCGAAGCAGCATCGATATCTTTGTTCTGGGGCCCCCAGTGGACTCAAGAAGTACCGGTTACGTTTCGAATTCCTCTTCATCTTGATTGGACCCAATGAAATACCGGAAATGCGTTTCAAATTACTCTTCAACTTGATTGGACCCAATGAAGTACCGGAAATGCGTTTCAAATTTCCCTTCAGCCTTATTGGCAAATTAGCTATCAGGCCAATCACGACCCCTGCTCAAATCCTGGTACACAGGTGGGGGCCCAAACCAAGGATTTCAACGCTATTTCGCAGACGGACTTAACCAGAAGTTAACTTCCGTCTGTGACGCAGGCTAGCGACTACTCTGCTAAAAAATCTCTCTCACTTGGACTTCATTTTGTCTATATCGCGTACATTCTATTTGTTTTAATTAAGTTATATTTTTTAACTCTATCTTGTTGTCACTTTATTTCGTGGGCACAAAATACAAGAAAACATCTAAATTTCGCGGGATTTTTTCCTAATCGGGAAAACAATTTGCCTCAGAATAAGGCTACAGGTTATATTTACGTTTGCGCAATTTGGAACAGAATACTCCACCCTAAATCATGTCGGCATTTTGCTGACACCCGAAGAAATGTAGTCTTAGACCTAGGCCAAACGTCGAAGTTTCCACGAGACGAATCAAACGTAGTGAGTTAAGTTCATGAAAAGTTCGACATCTGGCTCAATTTAATTTAATAAGTTCGTCTGAATGAGTTTGGATCGTCCAACAAGTTCTATCCGTCTTCCTCAGATGGATAGAACGTCTGAAGATCGTCTCCGGAACAAACGTCGATCTTCACACGCGACGAAATAAACTAAGAAATTAAAATTTTTTATGATGTTTATTTAGCTTCGCTCGGGAGAAAATTTATTTATGGCTGGCTAAGATTGCTTTTTGGTCTGATTCAGTTGGTTGGTTCGACGCGTCCTAATTTCGACATTTAACCCAACAGACGATCTCAACTTAATTTAGATCGACCCAAATTAGAGCTTGGTTCGTCTCATGAAAGTTCGACGTTTAACCCAGGCCTTAGACTATTTTCACACGATACCGAATAGATTTTCGGGCCGACACGAAACGCTATCCTGTATAGTATGAACACCTATTCGATATGTGACTCTCCACTTTAGAGATCGGCGACGCGCAGCTTCGCTCCGTTACAGAAATCGCGCCGAAATCACCGTTCTTATGTGGGAACAGAGGCCCGTTTCCGGTATGGTTTTCGTGCCGGCGCAAAATCTGTGCGGTGGACTGTGAACATAGCCGACTTGTACTACAAAGGTCAAAAGAGTGAATGACCATGTGTCGCGCGATAATCGAATACACAGTGCTTTTCAAATACCTCCTTGGACGATAGACAAGCAGAGTTTTAATTTCCCGCACCCTTTAATTTTCGAGAGTGCTGTTTTCGCGGGTCTTTTATTTGGCCAAATTTTCGAGGGCGCGGGAATCGTTGTATTAGAGTCCCACGAAATTTATATTAGTAACAATAAGGTAAAACTTTACGTATTTATCAGCTGAATATGTCAATAAATAAGTATGTAACAATTGTACTACAAAATACGTCGATAAGTAATAGAAACTTCTGCTTATTTCATTGTGTTGTGAAAATTTTATTTTTAGTGAGGTAAGCTGTTGTTAAAGTTTTAATATTTTGTTCAACTTTATTAACGGTCATAACACTTCGACGGAAACAACCAAAAACGTTTTCCTTAAATAAAAATATCAATCTATAAACTGCAATATATATTTGTACATAAATTCTATCCTTTTCTAACGAATCTATTTAGTGCCGATGTCATGCCGAACATTTTTGACATTGCTTGTTCGCCACTTCTGTGAGCTGCATCTATAAGGCCCTCCAAAAGCGCAGTGTTACTAATACGTTTTTGTGCTTGTGTAGACGACAAATGTCCGTGGAATATTTGAAAATCTAGCGTGTCGCGTTGTGAAAGAAGAAAATTTTCAGGTGCCAAACTTGTTTGCGTGTAATACTTGGCAAGTATTTTTTTGTAACGGGCGCGGAGAACAGGAAATTGTAAAATGGAAGCAAAACAAAAGTTGCTAATATGGTTCAAGTTAGGTTCTTTTGCCACTTTTCATTTTCCCGTTCCCTTGTCTCGTCCCCCGATCCCACTTCCCGTTTTAGCACCATCTATTTCCCAAAGATGATAGCCTGTGACCAGGCTCCGCAATGGGGAAAGGGCGAAAAGCGGGCAACGGGAAAAATTATGTATTCCGCAGTTGATCCGCCTACATGTGCCTAAAAGCATCCCATGCATTCGCAACTTTTGAAACGAGAAGGGAACTGGAGGCGAATTGCATCCCGCAATTGTTTCTGGGATCGTTACTGGTGACGCGCCGGTTAGGTGTTAGGGAGTTTAAGATACCACGACGACGACGGCCACGAAAACGTCGCTTAAACAGTGAATTTGTGTTGTTTCAATCTCTATCGCGATTACTCCGACTCATTTACATTGTCAAATGCAAGCGAACTCTTTTTTTTCGAGTTCAGAAAGAGAAAGAAAATTTACCCGTCGCTTGTTTACTTCCTCCATAAAACGTGAAATTAGCCATTTTCCCGTCGTAGTCGTGCATTGACGGCAAAGAAATGTACAAAAAAGTGTGCAATGCACGTGCAGAGGTGTTGTTTTGCCTATTCAACCTATTGCTTTTTTGACGTTTTCGCTGTCGTCGCCGTCGTGGCATCTTTAAGTCCCTATTGGCATTTTTTCCTTATCCCCAATAACAGTTACAGAACTCTTTTCGAAAGTTAAGTTGTTCCCATAAATGCCCTAGAGGAACTCAGTGATCAATCATGCTTTTGTTCTTTCTGAAATTCTTTGGTAGCCGGGTTAAATATGAACATGTCCTCATATATCTTACGCAGGGCAAATCCTCGAGGGATTTCTGGCATGTACCAAGAATAGTAAGGATCCACGTTCTCTGGACATTTCGATAGAGGTCACTGACGCATCATCACAGAAAAAACTCTGTCAACAGTCCTATCTTCTGCAGTAATAAAGTTTAACCAAAAATCCTTTGTATGAATCTTTCCCTTTGTTTACCCATCTCCCAATCAAATAATATCCGATGCCGTCATAAAGAAATCAGAACTTGTTTTTGACTAGGGCACCTGGTGGAAAATATGATTATGCTTTAGAGACCACGTTTCTCTTAATTGGATGTTCCGGACGTTTTGAGCCATTGAGGTCATACCAAGGACGCGTTGCTTCACGTTCTTATTTGTGGTCAGCCAGAGACATTTTGGAATTCTGGTTTTCTGCGCCATTTTATCAGAATTTACGTCAGAACGTGCTGAAATGGAAACATCTTGCTTTAAAGCTGTTTTAAATTCAGCGATGGTATTCCCAAGAAAACTTTTAAGATTATGATTTGTTGAAAGATTTCCCAAAAAGGTGCGCATTAATCACTTTTGCCAGATTACGTCAAAGCAATCAGGGCTTCATGATTTCTTGCTGTCTGCTGAATTGCCCAGTCAAAGGTGTAATATTCTTTTTCGTCTGTCTTTTAGTGACCGGTTATTTCTCCAAATCAGTTCGTTTCTAGAACCAATATCGTCAAATTTGTATTCGTCATTTCCTTCCTCCTCACCACTATTTGCGTCTTTCTTCAGTTTTTCTTTAGTTTTCTTCGTAAAAGGACTTTCCTTTCCTTTTGACTCGGGCTCTGTCTCATCAATGTCTTTCCAGTTTGCTTTCACGTTAATTTGTCCATTCCACTTGGCTTCCACGTGTAAAATTTTGTTATGTGGTGTTCGCCTGTGTGTAAGGTTTATTGACTTTGTTGTGGCCTTTTTAGGACTTTCTAAACTATGTTTCTTAGAATTAGTTTTATACTTGTTATCAAACGTGTCACTGGAAGGTGTGCTGTGTGTTTCGAATACCTCATCAACATAATTTGAAGGTTCTGAAGATTTGGCGGAGGACTTCAACGGTTTGAAATTAATTTTGTTACTGGCTTGACCTGTGTCATTCCCCGTGGTTACATTGGCAACGCTAGACGATGATTCCTGCTCTTGGAAAAGTGACGAATTGCCTTCTCCAGAAATCACCGTTTCATTTACAAGTGAGTTGTTTTGTGACGATTCGTTTTTGGTCTTCGGTATGACATCCTTCTTACCATTTTCGTCAGTTATTACGAAATGTACGAAGTTTCTCTTACTTGATTGAACGTCCGACATTGCGATGTTTTTGAGCGACGATTCTCCGTGTTTACTCTTATTTTGTTCGTTCTGACCAAGGAGTGTTATCACTTTCTTGTTGTTCAATCCGTGCTTTCTTTCTTTGTTGGCTGTTGGAGTAAGGGATGGCAGTTTGAGAGTTTTGTTTCCACCTTCGTGTTTCATACTAGGAGCAACCTTGTGCTTTGACGATCCTTTAGTTTCACTGCTTCCACTGGAGTTGATAGTTTTAACGTCCGCTTGTAAAATAACATTTCCATGTTTATTCCTGGTTTTTGTCGTACTTTTGTTTATCTTTTTACTCCAGTTTTTGTACCTTGAATTATTCACTTTTTCTCGTTTAAAACCCGTTTCTCCGTCGGTTTTGGTCTTCGTCGCAGCCAGATTTACGTCCAAGCTGTGAACTGCTTTCAGTGGTTTCATATCGCTCAACCTTGTTCTGTTCATATCTTCAGCAATAATTTTATTTGCGATTTTCTTGACAATTTGTGGAGTCATGTCTTCGAGTATCTTTCTCAGCTCTTTATAGCTTGGAGATGGTGTGTGCTTAACTTCATTACTGCTGTGGCGTAAACCATGCGGCTGTTGCTGCCATTTTGAAAGGGTCTGCAGTATCTTTCTAAGCTTACCATAATCTTGCATTGTCATAGGTCTACTTTTATCATTGTCTTTTTGCTTAGGATGTAGTGGTTTCTTTGTTGTATC
Source organism: Porites cylindrica (assembly GCA_964035525.1). NCBI lineage: Eukaryota > Metazoa > Cnidaria > Anthozoa > Scleractinia > Poritidae > Porites > Porites cylindrica. The sequence continues at coordinate 22,995,021 of OZ037778.1, read as the reverse complement.
ATTATTTGCTTTCTTGTCTTTTCTTTTTGTCTCTGTAGCCTTTTTCTTATATGACTTGTTTAACGTAAACGGCTTGTTGAAACGGGAAGGGTTTGGTTTGTTAAGATGCTTTTGATTTGTGTAAATGCTTGGCGGATTATTTTTAACAAAGGTGATCTTTTGTGCCCTTGCACCTGTATGGAAACACAAAAGTTTGGAGTAAACAAAAATGGGTAGAACTACTCCCCGGAGAAGATGCTCAGAAACCAATTTACAGGATAACCAGTAACATAAGAGTTTCGTTTCTTCAGGTGTACTTTACCAAGTTCTTCTCTGTATTGGTTTTTCTAGATTTGGAACTGGTATTACAGTGAGCTCATTCAAACCGGGACACTTGGAAGAAGATTGTCCAATCACAACGTTTTCAGAAAACAAAAGATTCTCAATTTTTTTTTTTTTGGCAAACGTACCAATAACATTCAAGGTTCAGTTGTGCGACCGTTAAAACCCCTTTAAACTTACTTGACCTCTCAGAAAACAACCCTCAAATTTCTGAAATTTGTTAGTCCGTTTGCCTGAAAGAATGAGTCTTTTGCTATCAGAAAACGTGGTGTTTGGACAATTTTCTTCCAAGTGTCCCGGTTGGGCTAAAAATGCCATTCAAGTGTTGTTTGCATTGGTTTGGTATAACTGAATGCGGGCAGGAAAAAGAGCTACAAACTGATCCTACACTCCACTTCGAGAACCCCTCTAATTAAACGTTATTTTTTGCCTCTGTGTGGGGATTTTCAATGGGATTGTCTTGATATAAATCCTTTTTAAGACTCGTAGTCAAAACTCAAGTGTTCCAAGACTTACCATATTTTGTCCCGAATGGGATGGCTTGGCCGACACCTTTTAAAAATGAATAAGAAAGTAGATGTGCTTTGACCAAAAAAGTCGCCACTTCATGCACGTATATGAGGTTGTATTTACTTTTGAATATCTACAAGTAATTCATTCGTGCTTCATACTGGAGAATTTAAAAGCTTTGGGTAATAGTTCTATCATTCTTCCAAAAAATATATCGTTACACTGTTATATTCTTGGGTCCTTCCTGCTTTTAACTAATGGGGAGTGATATATTTAGCTGACCCATCTGACAAAGCCTGTCTAGATAAAGTCCAAGGGAATCATCGACCAGCCATTCTGGTATTTTATTCACAAATAACTACGTATACTAATCCATGTTGGTAAAACAACGGGAAACATTACCGCGAGGGAGATTTGGAAAAGTGACCTTGGTGAAGCTATTTCATCCTTTATCCCTTGACATCCAGATATACTTCGATGTCGGTTTTAAAAACCTACATCTCCTCTACCTGGATATCACCGACCTTTTAAATTTTTTATCCTGGGTGGTACTCCCTTTTGTCCTTTGCCTGTTTCAGACCAACATGAGATTCTCTCATCCATGTTTCAGGCCAGACCCAAAATTTGACGCCCGGCGTATTTCATACCAGACCGTTAGTGGAACGAGTTCCTTTCTGTACCTGACGGTTTTTCTGTCGACATTTAATAAGGTCTTCAATTGTCCGACTTGCTTTACCCTATGTCGGTCCACATTAATTTAAATGCGTGCAATATTTTTTTTACGGAAAAAAGGCGCTGCCGACACGTGTAAAGCTTATGTAGAGGAGTGGTAGACATATTGGTTGAAAGGGATTGTTGACATAAACTGCTAAACGTCCCGTTTGGAGAATTTACTTTTTGACCGGTTCCTAAGATAATTATCAGTGACAGGTTAAGCCCTCTTTCTTACCGGTATAGTATATTGAATTCATCAAAAATCCACCGCAAATTTCATTGTAATCTCCTGCACATCGCATTGAACATTGTTCATCTCTGAGCCTGCCATATCGACTGTACGTCATACCGCAGAAGCATTGGGTGGAGGACTGGAGACCAGCCATTGAGAAGCCAGACTGGCCGCACTTCGTGACACAAGCTCCAACGGTCAGCGGCTTCACTGCAACTTCCGTCGGAAGATCACGTCCTTGAGAGTCTTGAAAACATCCCATAAATCTTGGAGGCGTTGAAACTGTATTAGAACAGAACAAAGTATTTTTTTCTCATGTTCTACAGCATTTTAATCGAATTTACTTTAGAATAATTTATTTTCATAAGTAATTTTGCATCATTTGCTATTCTTGACATTCGTATCGCGTACCTACAGAGGGTCTTCCAATGACGTGTTGGAAAAGTTGCTTCAACATACCTTGACAGAAAGAAAACATGCATTTCTTTCACAAATATTGATCACAATCGTCCCATACCGTTTTCAATATGTTAAGCTTTATTTTCTATCTCATTCAGGCGTTTTCAATATTTTATATCGATATTTGAGTGATGTAAGGCTGAGAAAATAGAAAATACTCCTGGCACCCCGCTATTTTATTTTCTACATGTATGAGGCTTCTTTTACAACAGAACCTCTGTACAAGAGAGTAGTGGCCATTGTAGGAAGGGGATAGGGGCTAGGGTGTAATGGGATTCCAGTTTTGCGGGGGTGTGGTGATTTCTTTGTTTTATTATTATTCGCCTTTTTGTGTTTCTTTGTATTCTCTGTCTCCTGGAAAATGAAAAAAGGGAGCAAAACAGAGAATGCATAATTACGTTACGAATAGGCCTAGCGCTTCAGTCAGATTTTGTCTCATTTTTCATTTTTCCGAGCCGTTTCCCGTGCTCATCCTTTTAAGCAATATCCGTCTATAACTGCGATCATCTTCTATACATTTAACACAACATCTCTAGAGCCTAAAATTAAGCAAGACTTCCATAAGAAGGTAAGTTACTCGGGCGGCTGGGTTTGACTAGGCTTGTCTGTCTGTACGCAACTTAACACTCTACGCAATATCTACTTTTGATACCGAAACTGTACTCACGCATCAGTTTAGCTTTCTCTTGAGGTGACGGCCTTGGTGCGGGTCTCCTTTGAAAACTAGGTGGGTAGCCTTGTAAGGAAAATTCAGCCAATAATTACAAAATGGATGCATCAACAGACAAGACTTAATGAGCAAATTCCTGTCCATGTTTTCTGTTTTACACTATGTCCTCTCGCTTCTTTGCACATTAAAAAATAAGAGTAATAAGTTCACAAACAAAGAGAAATTTTACTTAAAACCGTACGCAGAATATTTGATTCCCAAATTGTATTATTATTATTATTATTATTATTATTATTATTGTTATTATTATTATTATTATCTGAATGTCTTTTCGTCATTCATTTCTCTTCAATTATCATCTCTAGCTTTGTTCATAACCAGATGCAGGAAAAAAAATACGCTTAAATGAAGAGATATTTAAGTTATTCCTCACCATTATAGAGCCTGTTAGTGACGCCATTTTGATAGTTAAAATTTTTATTGTGGTAGATGTAGTTGTAATTATAAGGCCAGCGGTAATCTTGCCTCTGATATGCGCTGCCATATGACGCAGCAGCCCTGGGATTAGACGCTAAAGGAAAAGCACAGGTATTAGGCGAATATTTTGAGACGACGAAGAAGGTCATGGGCTATAAGTGATTAAAGATATCGTAAATTTACGTCAAAATCATCCAATGAATGTAAAGAACTTTGAAACTTTTAAATATGATATATGATTAACATTTATTCAACTAGCGCGCGTTGAACACGAGGTGGTAAACTCGCTGAGTTGGCTATAACTTCTATTATTATACATTGTGCTCACTATCTATCTCCTCATTTGCTAGGAGCCTACACTTAATTTTGGAAATAAGCGCAACCTACTAATCTGTAGAATGCGCGCACAATGCATGATTTCCAAGAGCAATTCAGTCAAATCGGTTCTGTGCAACGGTGGTGGATTTGTCGTTATTCATTTTCCATGTGTAATAAAACAATTAGTGGATTCGGTTTTTGCGATATCCGAATAATCAAGGTCTCGGTAAGTGTTATCAGCCTCAGCCCTCGGCTCGCGTCGGCTGATAACACTTAGCTCGACCTTCATTATTGCGGATGTCACAAAAACCTCATCCAATAATTGCGTATAAGCAATCGCTTATCCAATAAGGACGAATGAAATAATTATTTAATCAAGTTCGCCTTTTTATAAACAGAGCCTAAAAGAATTTACCCCTGACATGCGCCACTAACCTGCAAATCGATAATTATATCCTGAGATCGGTTGTTGCTGTCGACCATTGTAGTTGACTGAATCTGCGTGAATTATGAAGCTTTAATATAACACCACTTTAGAAAATTAAAAAAGAAACGTTTTAAAATGGGTTGATTGACTAAACAACTGCCACCCCAGCCGCCTGTCGCTACCCAATCACGTCAGATTCCGCCATGTGGTTACTGCCTTATCTCAATTGAACAGGAAGACAGGTGATACAGCAAAGGAGACGAGAGATGATTTCTTCTCCAGAGTTACTTAGATAAAGTAAAAAAGAGGCCCTGGATTATTTTATGAGAGATGAAAATGTACAAAAGTAAAAGATATAAAACTTGTGGAGAAGATGCTTTTAAAAGGTGAAGATGGAGATCTGGAGATCTTATGGGGGACAAAGTGACTCTCTGGTCATCTGCGGCTCCATGTTCCCAGAAAAGAAACACATTTCAAAATACAGACTGAATCGCTCCTTGCAAAGTGAAAATCAATTCAACCGCATCTGTAATGAAAAAAATTGGGGGTAAAAAGCAATTCAGAATGCAAATCTTTGTATAGAACCAGTGTCGCCCTCCGGAGTCTTTTGCACTTGTCGCGACGTACTGAACTCAGCGCTAGCGTAGGTGGATCGTTAGGATCAATGGCTTACAACAGCATTGTAGCAACAGACAAAAAGGTCTTAACGGAACCGCTGCAAAAATTGAATTTCTTTTGTAACCTTAAAGACGAAGGAAACACAAGTAAGAGGCAGGGTTTTGTTAACAGTGAAGAAGGGTTATGCACCCTAAACGTCTCTTTGTTGGAAAACATCTGACACTTTTTGATATTTCAATGGAAGATCATTCTATCAGCTATCTAAGAAGCAGGTAATAGTCATGAAAGCCAGGAGTCATGAAAAATGAAAGCCAGGCTCGTTAAAGGAAGTGGAGGCTCTTGGGCGGGAAAGCCCCTCATCCAGACCTGGCCGACTCTTACATAAGGCATGATAAAAACAGAAATAGGGCAAAAAATTCGTGCTTACATGGCTTTGCTCCATAAAATTGTTGATACCTCTGATATATGCTAGGTGAACTGAAAGGTTTACCTGAAATATATGTATAAGCAACAATCAGCAAGGTAAGAGTAGATTTTGCTTTCTGGACATTACAAATTGAGGGGGCATAATGTAAACGTACATTCCCAGTAGAATCAGTTAAAGATAGCAATTCCAACACAAGATCTTTTTTCCTTACTTTGCGAATAACTGATTGAAAAGCTGACTGCAGTGGTGGATTCAGGGGAGGGGCCCGGCGAGCCCAGGCCCCCATCTTATTTTTACGCCAAACGGAGGCCCACATGACAAACAAAAGTTATTTTTGAGGCCACGCCCCATTCTCTGATCTAAGTAGGATCTGGATTAGAGAGTTCCCCACTTGATTAAAGATGTGAATTCGACAAGCTTTTTGGGCTCAGCATTCCTAAAAATGGACACCGGTGCCTGACATTTTGGGCACCACACCCCTAATATCGTGTTAATATAATTACATTGGGCACCGCTTTTGTGTTAACTGGGTTGTAGGCAACCTACCCTGAGATTGATAACTTGGAAATTGAGCTGTCTGTTGCTTTCGAAATGGTGCAACGTTATTCCCTGTAGAAACAATTTAACTTGAGTTAGTTTTATTATTTGCTTGACATTGGAATTTTTTAAATGATTTTTTCGCGCCGTATTTAATCAATTGAAAAATGGTCTGCGACAGTCTGCATCACGTTTCGCGAATCGCCACTTCTGCGCGGAAAGGAAATGCGCCTCACTGAGTAGTTGGACGGTTCCTGACGACGAGAAAAAGAGTGATGAGAACAAAAAAACTCGATCATTCTTGGCTACAAAATTGAAATCTGATTACTAATATATTTTGTCTGTCATACTACAAGATATTTTAATAAATGCAAGACTTGCACTGAATATACTCGTGCAATTAAGGGTATACAAGCTCTATCATTCCTACTACCTTTCGACTGATAACCTTGGTACCGACCGCGGTTGCCTACTGATACCGGCATGTATCTTGAAGGGTGTTTGGATCGAGCTAACAAAAGAAAAACAAATCAGAGACCAGATTCAATACTTGAATTATCTATTAAAAGTGAGCATGGTACTCTATGGTATAAAACATGACTTGGCATTCGTCTTAGTTCGTAGCTAGACAAGTCTTTATTAAGCCGAGTTATGAAGTTCATAGAATCTAACAAGCTACGGTTACTCGCCATTTTAGAAACAGGAAGAAAACTGGGCCAAGTTAGCTTTCGCGAAGACTTCTTGGACTATTGAAAGGGACAGGAAAAAATTGACCAATAGCTGACCGGTGCGGTAACTATCCCAGGAACAACTGCGGGACGTATTACGACTCCAGGCCCCTTCTTGTTTCTAAAGAGGTGAATTCGTAAGTAATAGTGAAGTAAACAAATGTCACTACCGTGCGTTAGCAGTTCCCACGGTATTGGATGGTTTGAAGGGATGAAATGCTTCTGCATTCCTGTTGAACAAAAGAAGAACCAAGAATAAGAACCATTGAGTGAAATATGTGTGATAAACTTTATTCCCAAATGTATATCACCGTCCTACCTGGTTTAGGAGGAACTTCACCGAAGGCTGAATCCACAATGCCTGAAAGTTCGATACGGTATATCAATATTCAAGCTTATGGCTGTGAGAAATTCTAGGAGCTTATTGTCTAACTGGACCGCGTTGTTGACCTATGAAACATGCTGGTGAATTTAAGAAGTACAGTGGAACAAGTGGAAGCCGGTTAATACGGGCACCAAGGGGGCATGATCAGAAAAAACGTCACTGATACATGTTTTATCGATACAAAGACTAAAGCAGACATTTCAACGAGAAAACGTTGTATAGTTTCTTAACTGTAACTGCAACAAGTTCATCCTAAAGAAATCTTTCGATCATGAGTCGTATTATAGTCTCTTCATTGGTAAGACACTCAGTTAGTGCGCACAGTGCGCAGAAAAGAACCATCTGTAAAGCGGGGTTGACGATATATGAAAGTTTGTGACACGGGAGACAGAAAGGTGTCCGTTGTCCCCATTAACCGGTGTCCTCTTTTTTTTTTTTTTTAAATATGAGCGTTATAAACTGTCCATCATATTCGGGTGTCCGTTGAGCGGGGTTCCGCTGTATTACCTCGGTGATTGATTCAGTACGATCAACGCTCGAGTATTTTTTATTAACTACACATATTTGTCTTTTTCTTTCCTGTAAAAGCTTTTTTTCTCCATTCCTCCTACTTCACTTGAATGAAGGCATAAATCTGAAGAACAAAATCTGAAGGTCATACCTCCTCGTGACGAAAGAAATAAAAACTTCTTTCACTTAAAAATTGATGCGACTGATTATAGCGTGACTTTAGTGATTTTTGTACCTTAAATTATTTTATATTTTATCTTTTGCAATTTTTTTTCTATAAATTTGGAATACAAAGGCTTTTATGACTTTCTATTGTAGTCTTCTTTAATTGTAGTTTTTTAATCCTCCCCGTATATAGGCCGTTAGGAAGTACCTCCGGGTCTTAGCTTTACAGTGTCGTGATAATTCTTACCTGTCCAGTACTGTGAAAACGTCATAAAACCGCCGCAAACCTCATACGAATTATCATAGCAAGGCATATCGCACTCTTTCTCCGTAGCTTGATAAGATTTGCTGTATGAATTGCCACAAAAGCACAGGTCCGAGTTACGTAAAGCTGCTATACTAAAGCCCTGTGACTTGCAAGTGTCCACGCATGCTCCGATGGTAGCTGGGCGAGTGGGGATATACACCTGAAGATGCCTGGGTAAGATGTCGCGGAAACAGCCCAGGTACGCGGGCTCATCTGGAACAGTAAACAGTAACCAGGAGTGAATAATGGGACTGAGAGTGAATCTTAGGGCATAGGTCTGTATATGTGAATTTCACTTAAGTTATTTTAAGAGGTTGTAAATAAGTTGGTCGTAAATACATTTTAATCGATTGTCCAGGGGCGACTGCCTCAAAGCAAACAAGCATGTAATGATGACTACTGAATTCTCTGTTGAGAACACCGACTAAAAGTTTAATGGTCTCTCCAAAAACAAACTTCACATTAATTTCAAGCCTTTAATTGAAAATTCACAAAACTGGCGAAATTCACATATCCTGAGGGTAGACTAGGCATTATTCTTTCTTGTAGTAAAGTAATGAGATAACTTGGTTTCCTTCAAGTTGTTACTGTGCACGTGTTGCACCTTTGACCTGAATGCAACTTTTAACTGGCCTTGTCTACACTACAGACGAACTAAGACAAGCGTTAGATTATGTGTCTCGTAGTTCGTATAGTTTGAAGACAGGCACAAGACATTGTGCTTTTGGTCAAAGTAGTCCATTATGCGTCTTTCAAGAAGGGCCACCAAGAAGAGATCGACTGGACGCATAATACGTCCGTCGGTTACATTTAATCGAACTTTTTCTGTAATTCGTCAGTTCAAAGATGCCTAAAAAACGTACAGTCATAAGCTATTTCGGCTCGCGTCATTCTGAATGTACAGTTATGTTTCAAAGTTGGTTTTTTCAAGGTATACAAATTTTTAATTGACTTACCACATATTCTTGACTTGTTGAATGATCTTATCTGATCTAAGGTGTGCAGTATTTCATCTCCATTCTCGTACAAAATCACAAATCGACCATTTTTGATATCTCGTATGTACCCAATTTCAAACGCGCGTGATCTGGGTCGATTGACAAGAACCTGGCTTCCCCATGGCAATTCGTTATGTTCTGGAATTCTGTCCACCACTACATCTATGTTATCCCGTGGATTATAAGCCATCCTTACACCATTATCAAATAACACGTTTACTCTATTGGTTATGGAATCAATTTCGCCTTTATAGTAGTTCCCATTCTTCCAGCGACTGACTACTCTGGCAGCGGGTTCCAGGCACTCTGAGAGGGAATGATAACAAAAGTCGTATCATATCGATTATACAACATTACTAAGAACTGAATCACTGGATAGCGCAATTCTAGAGCTCTGATTGGCTTAACCGTATTGAGCCATTATACCATGCTCTCCAAATATGGTAACTATACGCGTCTGCTCAAAATTCAAAACAAGCTGAAAATCGGTTGTTTTTACAAATAAAGTCAGGAAGAGTTCTCGATATTTTGAGGGCGTTTTTAATAAATCAATTATTCCACTCGCGCTTGTTGGATATGAGATGATTATAGCCAACTCATATCCAACGCGCATTCGTGGAATAATTGTTAATTAACAGGGATCAATAACACGGAGCCTAGCGTATCTATCTTATACTAAGTATGTATCTTGGAGTGTCCGTACGCCAGCCTACTTTCAGAAACGTTTTGGGCTACTTGTTTCCGTTAGGAGTCCATTATTAGGAGCGTCCGTAGACTACTTACCACTACAGTGCCAGAGTGCGTTTCTATTTTTAGATTTCTTTCAGAGCAAAATTCGATCCATTCGTGAACGTTCGCATAACCCACTCTGTGCTGATATTGGGGAAAGATGTTTCTTTCCTTACTTCAATTGTTCCTCAACATTAACCCTTCAACCTTCAACCTTTGAATGGAAACGTATGAAATGACATTCATTTCATATATATATTTCCATTCATGTCATTTCCACCATCGGGAATATTACCAACTCACACAATGGCCCGCTCTCCAGTTAGCTTGATTAGCTTAATGGATAGAGAGTTGCGTCGCGTCATCGCAAAATTCAGCGCTTAATTACTGGTCACGCCTGAATTTTTACAGGTTCTTTTTCAACTGCTTAGGTTTTATATTCACCTGTGAGGACTATTTCCAACCTTTGCCTGACACTTCGCAGATCTTTTCCATCAGTGCTAAAAAATTGCACTCTGCTGTGATTGGTTCAGAGCAGTCAGGAGAACCGGCTTGAAAAATGAATCTGTAAATAGCCTTAAAATCTGGAAAGCCCCAAAGTGGATCATGCAATTGGTTTCACAAACGGTAAGCCGGTGCTAGATTTTGAACCGGGTCAGGTGTCATATGAGCGGCCCGCAATAGCCTCATAACGCATGTGTCACAGGTTTGAAATTTTTACGCCAGGTTTTTTAGATTAGTCTTTCGTTCCAACAGTAGCGAATGAAATCGGTGAAAAGGGTTACACTGGGAACGTCGGAAGTAAGGATCAACGAGCCTCCAACGAATTTGGCGGACCATTGTAAACAATGCGAATTCGCGGAGAAAATATAAATTAAATTTGTAAGGTGCAGTGACAATTACTGGAAACCGATGGACACTCCAATGTTATGTGCTCTTGTTGCTGTAGAAGGAGCAACAGAAAATTGACATGTCTGAAATGACTGGGTCGCTGAAAACCGTCATGACAGGAACAAAAAACATATTGCAGTTGAACACCAAATGGAAAATGGGCAGTCTGCAAACCTGGCAGTAACTGCTTCTTCCCGTCTTGAAAAAAAAAAAGAAAAGTAAAGTGGAACCATAATCCAATATGGAATGAATAAACGAGCGACAAATCACTTGAGAGCTTTTGGACTTCATCGGCGTCGTTTTTTTTTTTGTTTTTTTTTTTTTTCATTTGGAATTCTCTTCACTGGAGAGCCGAAACCATGACGATCGAAATATTACTTTATGGCGTCTTTCAAAATGTAGCTGCATACAAGAAAGCGTGATTTGTTTACAGTCTAAGAAATTAAGGCAAAATAAAGCAAATTTGATTTACATATTCTGTTAACCGTAGAAAGTCTTACTGTCTTTCTTTCACAATGTCCTTATTGGAGGTGATAATTTTTAAATTGTTCGTTAAATTTGTTTGAGAGTGTTTCACGCTGTGGTACTGATTCAGAACAACCACAGTAAATCCATCAATTACAAAAGCAAACAAATGCTGCTGGACCGCCGATCATAAAAGGTTAACAAAAAACTCTGTCAGCAATCCAAACATAATTATGTGACAAGTTTCGGTCGTTCCTAATAGGCCAGCGTAGTGGCTTAGTTATCTGAAACCATAGAACAGTTCTATCTAAATGACCCGCTTGCGATCGGCGACTTTTCAAGACACTCGGATTCCAAGTACATCAGTTTAGTCAACTGATCACTGGGCAGTCAAAATAGAAGATCAATCAAAACCTAAGATTGGCAACACTAGACCTAGATGGTACTTCAGAATGTCAGAAACTGAATTTATTTTTCCCCGTTATTTTCAAATGTTTTAGTTTAATTCGTTACCTACCAGTTCACAAAATTATTTATTCGTTATCAAAACAATCCTTAAATAGAAGTTTTTAAAATCTTTTGTTATCTTCGAGGAAAAAGAAACAATCTGAGAGGCGTTTTAGGATCTATATATAAGACTTACCGGCCTGTGCACCTCCGGAATAGAAAGTCAAAACCACCAGAAAAGCCAAGGTGGATCTCATAGCATTCTCCAACACAAATAACTATACGTTAATTAACTCAAAATCTAAGTCCGCTTTGTTAAAGGAAGTGGTCCTCCTTAGCAGGAAAATGGACAACGCCAGAAACCTTCGTGCCTCCAAAACTTTGTCGCTTTTCTCCTCTGATAACTGAATATAAAGTTGTTCACATATCGACGATACATAGCAAATTGTTATTGTTCTCTGGTTGTTATAGCTGGCCACATCACTGACTTGTTCCCCGCAGCAGTTTGGGTAAGTTGAATTTTACCGAACGAGTTTTGAACCATATATTCAGTCAAGGCGGGAAACCACTTTTCAAAGATAATCGTAAGTTGCCTTTTTGTTCCGCAAACGCTGTAACTAATTCAAAGATTTGCGATTCTTTGGTGTGGCTAATGATTTATGGATGACTGTTTTTGCAAGGCGCTGTGTTGTACGGGTAGTCGGCTCTTTTCATAACAGAACAAATCAGACCTAGCAAGTGTTTTATTATCTTAAATACAACCACCAGCAATTTGAACTCGGTTTATGACGGGCAAAAATAAAAAACTGTGATCTCTACAGGCACAGCGACTTATAGGATTGCTACCAGTACTTTCGCTTTGTCAGTCGACTTTCTGATCTTCACGTTAAACCCCATTGAGATTTAAAAAAAACAGTGACATAATTAAGAGATTTGAAGCGGTGAAATACCAGATCAGCAACTAATAGCATTACTGAAAGACAATAAAGCCAAACATTCTACTGAGAGCGCAGCTATTGCATAAAGTTAACGTATAGCCACTCTCGATTTGAAGTTTAAAGTCACGTGGACTCATGGCACGTGATAAGATCTAATTCATGAAAACTATTGAACATAATTATATCCTTTTCAACCATTCTAAAATGGGATGAATGGGAATGGGTTCCAATCCCTTTGAAGCCCCAAAATTTTTAGACAGCTCACAGTCCCTTATTTCACCGTGAGATCGCGTCGAGAACGAGTCTAGCTTGAAGATGACAATCTCTGCTTCTTAGGGGGCGGTCCACGGTTTAGGAGGAGGCGAGACGGTCTTACGGAATCATACGGGACTGAACAGTCTAGAAAATTTTTCTCCTGGTTAATTTGTAATTGCTTATATTGCTACATATTTCAACGGCGACGATCATATCTATGATTAGTAACACAACATGTCGTTCCTTGTCATCGGCCTCCCCGATAAGAGGCGATCCCAGCAGGCTGCTAAAGGTGAGGATATACTTCCCAATGGTTCCTTTTTTGGTGAAATAATCCGGATTTGGAATGTCCAAAAAACAAAACCGCACCCTGTGAACATCATTTTTCGATGTTAAAGGTTTAAGAGCGAATGCACAGAAAAATCGAGCAAAATCGGCAAATCGTGGCCACAGCTCAAAACCTAACTTACCCTCATTTTCAGTCTGTAATAAGGTTTTAATGAGTTTATAACACTGCTGAGGTTTAAATTTCAAAATGCGGCCGAGTTTGAGAATTATTTGAGATTTTCGATTTCAACGGTCAGGAGGCCTAAAATTAGCCGCCGAACTCGGGAAAATAGCCCAGTGGCAGGATTGAGCTGACTTTCATAAACGAGCGAATATATTGGCAATCTTCCACTTAAATCTCAAAAAGTAGATATCAAACAATTTCTGAACGGCACATTTTTTAGATTTAGAGTATAAAATATCGACGAACCAGCAGAATTTTGAAACGTAATTTGCATAATGCTTATAAATACAACAATTTACCGCTAAAACCAAAATCGAATTTTCTATATGGGGGAATTCTCCAAATCACCCCAAATCCCGCTTACTACCTAATGAGATATAGTACTTCAACATTATCTGAAAGTTAGTCTGGTGTTCTTGCGAACGCTTGTAAAATAGACTGATTATTTTGAGGTTATTTCGCCCCAAACAACCGCTAATTGACCCCAGGGTCAATTGATACGTGCAGGTCACCTTAGTTTTATGCGTCGATTTGAGCTCGTTAAAAGGGAGAAACTAACAAGATTCTTTTAATATGTACCTGTTTTAATGAAATACACGCAATCTTCAAAAGGAGAGGCCGTTCAATGGGTAATTTCTGTTCTTGAGATCTTGTAGATTGCAGCATGGCGTCTGCAAGTGGACCTGAGTCTAGGTCTGTTTTCCCGTCACTGCGAAATCAGAATAACATCAAGAAATAATCCGCCCTCGAATCTTCGTAAGTGTATCAGCTTTGCAGTGCCTTACCTGAGATAAAAAGTGGGCCGAACAGCAAAACATTTCTAGCGCAATTAGGATCTTTTGTGGAACGCAGTGTATTGCTGAGCTAAAGGTGAGTAAACAAACGTGGGAAAGTACGTTACCTTTGATTGCGTGACCAGCAAGTAAACGATAGTCTCCAGCGAAAAATAGGATTCTCAAAATCTTGCTGATGTATATTTAACAGTTTGTTACTATAAATTTACACCTGGTTTGTCTAGAACTTTAAACAATGCACATCTGTCCAAGAGTGTAAGAATGTTTCGAAATATCCACCCCTAAATAACTGTGGGCTACTCCTTTTTCCCCATCACCGATGTGCACTTCCTTCCCGCTGTCTTTTGCATGAGGCTTGTATGACTTTTTAACTGTTATCGACACTTAAAACTGACCGTTTAAGGCCTGGTTTAAGAACTTGACTGACTTAAAAAACCGTCGTGAACATGCGCTATTATTGTTGGACTTTGGAAGCTTTAAGCCCAAAACGATGGTGCAATCGCCAGAAATTTGCCCGGGTCTAATTATAAGACAGGGAACGGGTACTAAGAAAGGGACGGTCTCATTTAGCAACCCGTGGACAATCTGGGCATGCTTGCCTTCTGTCGCAAGGGCAACCGTTAAGGCCAGGTACGCCGCCCCCACCCGAGAGGGTTGCATGGCATCCACCATTTCAGTCGCTTTTTCCACATCATGACCTTCAATTATCATGAATTACTAGTAGTAATCATAGATCAATAAGTGCGTTCGAGTTTTCTTAGCTCCAGATTAGCTTTTGTGTCGTCAAGCTTGATTTCAAAATCATGGAAGAGATCATGAATTAAAAGGTAAACATTCTTTTCGTAAAAAATGTTCTTCGCGTATACGGCTTCAAAATATCTCACTCATTAACTCTCTACTCTTAAAATGTCTTACTCTCCCTCAAGCATGGTCGATAAAAATGTAAAGTAGATCGTAAAAAGTTCTTTGTTGTTAAAAAGATAAACATGTCACTACAAACTTCGAAAAAATGGTAGCCTTGAAGGTTAAAAGTCTTGGCTTCTTGCGTGACACAACTTGAAGTGAAATCAATGATCATAGGAGCGACGGAAACATATTAGGTTTCTGCTAGATTACTGATGTCAGAGAACCGGACAGAATCTTTTGCCATTGTGCAAACTTTTCATCTCATGATTATTTTACGTTCATGTAGGTCAGTTCAACATGTTTTAAACTTAGCTTGCTTCAGCGAGCGAGATACTCATCATGCAAAATTACCCGCGTAGAGATATCAGACGTGAATAAAGCATTACAGTTGTAACAAACTGCACTGATACGCTCAAGCTTACTTTTTCGTGCATGAAAGAGGTTAAACTACAAATATGTAAATAGACTCAAACGCACGGGTAAACTTCTCACGGCACAAATGTTACCTGGTCTTTATTTGTGTGTTTCTACGAAGTTCCAGCTCGATTTGAACGGCATTGACCGAAAAGTTTAGCAGAATCATCAGCTCAGTGATAAAACCCGCTTAGAAAACAACTCCAAAGTTCATTCTTTTGCCGAACTCAAATATTCCCGTGTAATCATCTAGTTGACCTTGATGGAACCAGTGATGCACGTGATTGCCATATGACAATTGCTTATGACGTAAAAAATAGTTGTGTGCGCATGTCCACCAGGTGAGCCCGCAATTTCTTTGGCCGGCTATTGGGCTTAAAATTCGTGCGCGCGCTTAATAATTATTCAAAATGGCGCAGATTTTGAACATCGCCCGTCCAAGTAACCAAAAATCTCGAATCTTCACGCCTGGCATGCACAGGTATCCCATCGACCACAGGATCCCCAAAGATTACGAAGCGTTCTCCTAACGTCGAACGCAATAATGCGGGCCTTGATCGTTGCCACCTCACCAGAAGTCTAATCTTCGCACTGTTAGACCATGAGAATCGCTGTTATTATTCCATAAATGCACCATTGACTTTTCCTTGCTCAGCTTCCGGTAAACCGATACTCCGAAGCAAAAATAGCTTTATAACGACTCTATCCAGGCCAGAACTCCTGATATCAACAAATATACCCCCCCCCCCCCCCCCCCGCCGCTAAAGAGAGCAAACGTTCCCCGAACTATTCACTTTACCCACCCCATCCCTTTGTTAAGAAAAACAACGCACTCAGTTCACTGGACAAAACGCGCTCGTGAATATACCAAACTATAGCCGTTCATCCTACAAGCAATCTCAGTTTCAGCAGGCGTGGCCACGTTTCCAGTTGCTGTAAGATTAATTCGACACCTGCAACAGACACTGTAAATTAAATAGCAGCCACAACGCCCTTCTTTGAAACCGTCAGGACGAGAAGTTTATAAAAGACTTAACAGGTGTGCGCGGCGGTTTCCTTTTCTTCCTTTCCTCCCATTGTAGCACTCAAATTCTGACCCTGATATTAATTCTAGTAGTAATCAATCGTTCCTGAGCCGATAGGCACAAGGATACCAGTTTCTTGCAAAATATGCTGTGACATCCGTTTGCTCATTCCCCTTTCTGCCTTCGGCCGCTGATTAAGTTTGGTTCTATGCTTTGAAATAACTTTAGGAACGAAACATGATACGTGAGGGGAGTGTCCGGCTAAGGGCAAGTGACTCTCGGTGGTGAAGACATATACTGAGCTTGTCAGTATTTCGTAGCCTGTACCACGTCGCGAAAATAGAACAAGCCAAAGAAAAATAAGACGCCTTTCTTTCCCCAGCCCCCGCAGGTTTTGCGCATTACTTTTTACTGTACAACTGATTCTACCTTTTGGAGCCGGAGCGAACACGGACGCCCTTGGGGTTAAGTTTCCACTTCATTTTCGGCACCTGACTAAACGCAAGCGCTGATTTGTGCGCCTATGCTTCGTTTGCACTGAAGTAGCAGTATATGAACACGACAGACTTGCTGCTATCCTTGGTTTGAAACCGCAATGGGCAAGAACAATTTCTTGAAAAGAGCAAACTATTTCCTCCTTAGCAGACATGGAGAACAACTACTAGGACTTAAGCAATGCCATTGCTTAAGTCCTACTAGACTTGAAAAGAGAAAGCATGATGCTTTCTCTTTTTAATGATTTACGGCTAAACAGTACAATTTCATGTAGCTTTTAAGGAAAATTAAATACTTAGTTGTTTGCAGAATTGCATTTAACAACAAATTACAGAAATTTAACTAAGTTTAGATATCATAGATAAGAATTGAACGGAAAAAACCTTTGGGGTAAAAAAGTCAAAAAATAATGTTTGCTAGAAAATCACTTAATGGACATACCGTAGCAGAGATATCATGCTTGTAATTTTCTGTTCAATGCACCTTATGACAAGTCTGACTAATCCACTGGTAACCCATGCCTTAAAACCGCCTTGAACCTTAAAATTTGATCCATTTCCCTTTCATGCGTAGTGCAAATATATCTTCTGAACACTCCGGGGTTGGAGGTAAAATCAGAAGAACAGAACATTCAGTTTCTGTACCATTTTTAAAAGTGGGACAGTATGTTTGCAAATCATCTTAGTTAACCGCTTTTAAAATAGGACAAAAGGACACCTGGTCATACAGGAAAATGAATTTACTGTATCCCGAAAGCTTTGGTTTCCCGTGCACTTATTTTTCGCAGGAGACAATCGATAATTGCCTGGTCACGCAATCGGAGGTGAGTAACTAATTTTAAAAAAGTCATTGATACCATCGCCGCTTAGCAAATACACTACGTGCTGCAAAGGATCCAAATTGCGCTAGAATGTTTTCCTATTCGGCCCACTTTTTATCTCAGGTAAGGCACTGCAAAGCTGATTCACTTACGAAGGTTGGAGCGAGAATTATTTCATGATGTTATTCTGATTTCGCAGTCACGGGAAAACAGACCTAGACTCAGGTCCAGTCGCAGACGCCATGGTACAATCTACAAGATCTCAAGAACAGAAATTATCCATTGAACGGCCTCTCCTTTTGAAGATTGCGTGTATTTCATTAAAACAGGTACATATTAAAAGAATCTTGTTAGTTTCTCCCTTAATCGACGCATAAAACTAAGGTGACGTGCACGTATGAATTGACCCTGGGGTCAATCAGCGGTTGTTTGGGGCAAAATAACCTCAAAATAATCAGTCTATTTTACAAGCCTTCGCAAGAACACCAGACTAACTTTCAGATAGTGTTGAAGTACCATATCTCGTTAGGTAGTAAGCGGGATTTGGGGTGATTTGGAGAATTCCCCCATATAGAAAATTCGATTTTGGTTTTAGCGGTAAATTGTTGTATTTATAAGCATTATGCAAATTACGTTTCAAAATTGTGCTCGTTCGTCGATATTTTATTCTCTAAATCTAAAAAAATGCGCTGTTTAGAAATTGTTAATATCTGTTTTTTGAGATTTAAGTGAAAGATTGCCAATATATTCGCTCGTTTATGAAAGTCAGCTCATTTCTGTCGCTAGGCTATATTGCCGTGTTCGGCGGCTAATTTTAGGCCCGCAGACCGTTGAAATCCAAAATCTCTAATAATTCCCAAATTCGGCCGCATTTTGAAATTTAAACCTCAGCAGTGTTATAAACTCATTAAAACCTTATTACAGACTTAAAATGAGGGTAGGTTAGGTTTTGAGCTGTGGCCACGGTTTGCTCGATTTTTCTGTGCATTCGCTCTTAAAGCCTCTTATTCACCAGTTTTTATAAACTTCAGACATCATGAAAGCTCTTTGCAAGAAATATCGAAGAAAACAGCAACCATCGAAAACAGCGAAATTGCTGGGTGGCCAAAATGAGAATATCCCCCAAACTAGTATGGTTAGTGCCCTTTAAATAGTCAGAGCTTTATTTTAATACCTCACCTCTAAATGGTAATCATAAAGAGGTTCGAATGGCGTATTTCAGTTAAAAATATCAATTTGTCACTATCAAGTATCAAGAGATTTGGAAATGCGGTAAGCAGCCCTAGTTTGCACTGATTCAAGTGGACAGTATGTTTTCTGACAGTCTGCAGAAATTGTAGGCAATTGACCGATTGGACAGTTGACATTCGAAGCAAGATCAGAGGCCAAGTGCTTGTCTTAGGCGGGTAAATCATCAACAATGTTGTACATTTCCTAAAAGGTTAAACAGTTCGAATAGTTCGGTTAAAAAGTAAATAAAACAAAGAGCACAAAACCCAAAATAAGACCGAAGAACTAACAGCCGTCGACTCCGACTCGGAGTTAGTGTTCAACTGACACCCA
Organism: Porites cylindrica; assembly: GCA_964035525.1. Classification (NCBI taxonomy): domain Eukaryota; kingdom Metazoa; phylum Cnidaria; class Anthozoa; order Scleractinia; family Poritidae; genus Porites; species Porites cylindrica. The sequence goes on along the minus strand of OZ037778.1, from coordinate 22,975,965 downwards.
TTGGTTACGTTTAAAAAATGGCGCCAGTGTTTTTCAACTTTAAGTTTCTAGCTGCTGCAAAAAGTGGACAACTATTACTCGCACAAACGCAAAATAAGTCGAATCTCCTTTGTTCCCACTTAAAAAAGTACGCACTTGCACTTTGCTCATTTTTGATAATCCCTTAGTAATTTTCTCCACAAAGAAAATGTTAAATCTAACAATAAGTTACCAAACCTAAAGATAAAATACAGTACTTATCAAACTGTTCTATTTCAATGAAATTAACCCAGTAACATCCGAGCATGCCTTAAGCAGCTGCGCCGCTGACTTCATTTTGTTAGTGTACTCTTCCCAATGATGAAAGAACTTTGCCGCCGGGTGGCTGCTAAGTGTGACTCTCATCTTTTTTAGTTTCTTTTCTGAAAGCGGTTTAAACTGTAGAGGGGTAAGCTCACTTGCTTGTTGGTATAAAAAGTTGACGAGAAGATACAAAGGCATCGGATTCTTGCCTGACGAAGGATGGCATCTATCTGCATCTTTGTGTGTACGGACTGCAGAGTTGAACACGCTCCAAGTTGATGGCGGCCAGGTTGTGTTGTATATCCAAGCCGTTGAAATATACTGAATGAAAAGCTGTAGAGGTGCAGTAGACGCTTGCACCCACAGCCGAACAAACATTGGTTGAATCTCTTCTTCTGGTAAGAACGGTAAAGCCATTACTTTGCGAAGAAAGAGGTTGGTTTCGTTGTCATTCTGGTACTTAGCCTGCAGCTTAAGCTCCTGGATCTGCAAAGAAAATTACCTAAAGCTTCTAAATCCGCAAAGAAAGAACCTACATGCACTTCAACCTGTGAATAAAATAAACCGAAAGCTTTCAAATCTGTCGGTTATTTATTAAACGAAGTCTAACTTAGACCACGGTTTAGCAAATCTTTGAACCTCCAGATATCTTCCTCAGTGGGTTATTTTAAGAAGACAAATGCTTTTCAAGTCCACGCCATATGCTTTCATGAAATTGTTCACGATAAATGGTCTTTACATAAAAGCGTTCGGCACACTAAAAGGGCATAAAACGTAATTTTGTTAAACGCGGGTTAAACTCAGCCCAAAGCTTTTGGAACTAAGAAAAAAGGATTCTGAAAAACCAATCAGTAGAGAGTTTGAGGTTTGATTCGTTTTAAATTCCACACTTACTGCTTTCCACGCAAGCTTCATCCAGTATAAAACACATCCCCTAATATTTGCATCAGGAAGGGCACGACGTAACACAGCCCACAAAACCTCATCAAAGAACAGAGTAACTTCCCGTACGGATGGTACGCAGGGCAGTAAAGCCAGGATTTTCTTTATAACCTAGAAAAGTGAAAAGGAAGGCAGAATTAGCTGTATAAAAAGACTGAAAATCAAACCACTTCCGTTTTATTTTGTTTATATAAAATACGTAGAAGATTCCAATGTAACCTATAATTTGTGATTTTTGTAATAGCGCGGCAAAAACTGTTAACAAATTTTAGTAATCGTATTTTAATAGATAAAGGAAACTTCGGTTGTTAGCTATGCTAAGTCCAGCTGAAGGTGGGCTGACAATATATGCAGCTGTCGGCCTAGATTTAGAAATCTGCACCCCCACCCCAATTAATTAACATCAATTCATTCGTTTTTAAATCGACGAAATCTCGACAACGCTTTAAGAGTCATTATTGTTAATGGTTTTGTGCTACTTGAAAACTCAATAACATGCGCGCATTTTGACAGAAAATCTCGACAACTCTTTAACAGTCATTAACGTTAATGGTTTTGTGCTACTTGAAAACCCACTCGGGCGATAACATGCGTGCATCTTGGATGATGTTGATGTCTTTGCTTTGCTGTCTAAGCCAATGCAAGTTGTACACAAGAAAATATAAGTTCACATGAAATCATGAGATAATTCTAGCGACATTGCCCCTTTAAAACAGAACCTGAAATCTGAAAAAAAAAGGCACTCGGCCGTGCTGTCCCTACACCAAGACGGCGACGGCGGCAAAAACGTCGCTTAAAAATCAGTGAACTCGCGTTCTTTGAATCTCTATCACGATTATTCCAACTCGCTTACTTTTTAAAACGCAAGAGAATTCTTTTGGAGCTGAATTTCTAAGAACCATATCCGAGTTCAGAAAGAGAAAGAAATTTTCGTTGTCGTTAATTCTCCTGCACCATAAAACGTGAAATTAGGCATTTTCATGTCGAAGTTGTGTAGTGTCGACACAGAAATGTATAAGAAAGCGTGCCGCAGATGCAGAGTTGTTGTTTTGCCTATTCAGTCTATTGCTTTTTTGACGCTCTTGTTGCCGTCGCCGTCGTGGCATGTCAGTGAACTCCCTACAATTATACCTTACGGTAGTCCTTTCTTTCACTGCCAGACATCAAAGCAAACACCAGCGGCACTTGTTTGGCATCATAATCAAGAGCTACAAAGGCGCTGATTGTTAAAAGCTTCTTAAATGGCTCTTGGCAAAATTTGTTTGTTTCATCTATGTACCAACTCTTTGCTTTACTCAAGAGTCGTATTTGTTCCTCGGTTGCAAATAAAAGATACCGCCTCCCTTGCTTCACGATGTCTTTCCGCAGGAACCCCACTGGTAAGTGATCCTCATCCAATATAAACGCGTGGTTGTTAGGATCTCGAGGTCCTAACGAGTGACGTGCTCTGTTTGCATTTCTTGCAAGACTCGCTGGCTTTACAAAATCAGGGGCTGGCGAACCACCAAACTCTTCTAGAAGAACCTTTTGAATAATTAAGAGAAAGATTCTGACATTATTATTTGATGCCAGCAAAACAAAACGTTTCATCTAAGGCTTGAGAAAAGGCTACTCTTTAATACAGCCAAAAAATCGCAAAAATCTAACCCCAATAAGAATACCAAGCGCCGGAACTCCTTCTATTATTTAAACGAGGTACTTGTGCACACGAATTGTCAGAACGAAGTCGGGGCGTTTCGAGCTCAAGTCGACTCATCTAAAGGAAGTCAGATTATCCTTTTTGATCTGAGTGGTCCTAACAATGGGCCATATGATGACGTCTTTTTACTAACTAAGACCAGAATTCATTTCGCTTTTTCATTCATTTTTATAGTAGCAGTAGTAGCAGCAGTAGTAGTTCCGTATTAGTAGTAAAATTATGCCGTCGTGCAAATGGCCTACACTGTAGCGTATGGTTTTACAGGGTCTTGAACCTTCAGTACGGTATCATTTTTGCCCTTATTGGTGTTTTGTTCCCAGTGTTATCCTTCGACAAAATTCAGGGGCAGGGCGTAAATACCCAGCCACAAGAGAAAAAATCATCTGTTGAACGAAGGTTTGTGTGTTGCCATTTAATTTGTATCCTTTGTTTTTCCCTTGAATTCGGAGTCTTTTCTCAGGTTGAGTATAAAACAGGATGTCAAAAGTCGTTTTCCTTACCTTAAAATAGGGTCGGGGTTTAATAACCTGGGCAGCACATGCCTATCCCAGTGATAGGTCGCTGGAGTACCCACAACGGGTTCAAAAGCTGGATAGACTGATAGTACTTTAATAATTGTTAGCGAGACTAAGTAATTGCAATGGATAGCACCATCCACCTTCAGAAAGAACTTAACCGCCAGCTCTACATGTAGTTGCGACCCCCTTAAAAGATTTCTGAGGTGGTCGCGGCTCATTCATTCATTCATTCATTCATTCATTTTATTTTGAATGCTCACAAGAACTTTGAGTGTTACTACGTGGTACTAAGCATACCTCGTTCACAATGGTGTTTGTCGATTTAAGTGGATTATTTACTGCCTGCTGTTTCACCCTTGCTGAAATTCTTGTGCGAGCATTTAATACAGTCTTGGGAGCATGATTGTGGCCACTTTTTCCGAGGCAGAATGAATCACCACGCTGTACCACAGAAGCTTTACAACGATTTACTTTAGGTCTTACAGAGCACTGCCAATATGTAGCTGCTTTAGAATGAGTTCTGATGTTGTAAGTGTAGCCATTGCTGTCGATGAGTTTGTTTCTAGCTCTCAATGTGCCTTGCTCCAAGATCTGATAAGTTACTGTTTCTACTTGTTCTGTTCGATGTTCAATAGCTGGCTCATTAATGGCTGATTCTTGTTGTATATGCATGACAGCAGTTGACTGTTCTGTATTGATGGCAGCAAAGGCCTGGCTATCTGCTGTGCTCTGATGTACTACTAACAGATTATTACTGGAAGGACCTTGTTGCAAAAACTCATTTGAGTCATCCATGTCCATTACAGTACAGTCTTGCCTTTCCATTGTGTTGTTCTGTTGTACTACAGGAGGATCAGAACTTCCCACCCCTTGTTCCATGACAGCAGTTGAGTAACCTGGGTTGGTTAATGATCCAAACGCCTGCCTTGTGCCTAATTCCTCTACTATCTGATATGTAGTTTCATCAACATATACCTCTAGCGCTCCTGTAAGGTGTTCAATAGCATGGGTGGCAGAAGAGGATTTGAACTGAACAGATGCAGAGAAACATTCCCTGCTATTTGGTGGCCCTACAGCAGAGAGGAGACCTGATCAACAATGATCTCAAGGAAATATTTAACCCCCACATTGGATAGGATTGATTTCCGCCGCCCCTTTCGGTCCTCCCAAAACTAACTGTGTATAAACTTATTCACATAAATTCTGTAAATAATTACAAAAACGGTTAATTTAAACAATATTAATTGTAGCTGCTTGCGGTTACAAATTAGAAGATAAGACAATCTTGTTCTGGAGCTTTCTGAAAGCCAATTAGCAGTTTGCCACTTTTAAACATTTTGCCTGGTCATGCAGAAACGAGCCAGCGGGGCTGAGTTTAAAATTTTGCCTTGATTCTTGGTCATTTTTGACTGGTCAGAAACTAGCCTAGACTGAGCTAAAACTTGTTTGGCCTGTCAACAAGATCAGCCACTGCCCAAGCCAGTGTATTAGTAAAAGTTCCCACTCAAGAAACTAAAGGGAGAATGAGTACTAGCTTTGAATACAGTCTGGGATTTCCAAAAATTGTTGCACTAAAAACTTGTACCCCTTCTCCTTACACTCCTTAGTTTCTGGAGTAGGGAATTGGCAAGCATGATCTTGAAACAGGCTGATTAATTAAGAATGCTAAATTTATTTAAAGCTACTTGCCATTTTTGTCCATATCCGTATTTCCAGTTGCCTCCCCTGCGCCACAAGCAGGTGTGACAATTTCTGCCATGTTATCTACACAATATGCATTCCAAAATCAGTGATCACATTTTATATTAATGCAAATTGATAAAATAATAATACATTTACTGTAGAGGGAAATGTAAGGTCCTGACACAAGTTACAAACAGGGGACAGGCATTAATGAAAAAATCAAATGAGGAAAGCAAGCTAGAACAACAAGACAATTTTTTGTCTCTATCAAGCTGATAAAAAAATCTTGTTTTTCACCCTAAAACCAGAATAGTTACAGATAAACCTTCTGGATCTTTAATATAAAATAATAGATTAAAAAGATCACAGCACAGAAAAGATAAAAATGAGTGATTGCTACTCAAAAATGAGAAATTCACTGAGAATTTTGATTACGAATTACATGTATTGTGAAATTTGTTTCATGAAATCTGCCTATTATCCCTTTTTTTAAACAGTTAATAACTAAATAATTCATACTTTTGTAGGATTTCCCTCCTAGCACCTAATACTACGAAAGCAGGTTTTTGGTGGTCACCTACATGCCATAACTGTGCTAAGGACAAAGTTATGCAAGATTATTTGTCACTTGACTTTAAGTTTAAATATAATCTTGGATGAATATGGTGTCATTTGCCAATCAATTTAAAACTTCACAGGATGCAAAGAAAGTCATTTTTACAGCCTGCCAGTCGGGCAAGCTGAAGCTAGCATTTACATGCCCGAGCGTCATTTCAACTAGCCCCCAAATTTTTTGATGGGCAGAATTGACTTCACACTTCTTCTGTAAGTTGAATTCCTCAAAATACTTCACTTGCCCGTTGGGCAAGTTAAGAACAGAATTCACTAGCCCAATAGCAAAATCCACTAGCCCTGGGCTATCGGACACTACTTTCTTTGTACACTGTTTCAACAACTTATATGCTCCACAGGGGTGGGGGGGGGGGGGGTTGGAGTAGGGAATATGATCTTTAAGGCATTTCTGGGGTGGGGGGGGGATGGGTAAGAGAGAGAATTTGAATGGGTGTGTCTGAAGATAAATTTCATTATACAATCTGCATGGTGTCTAACAATATTGTTCCATGACATCTATGAGAAGGAAATGTTTACAGGAAAAGACATTTCACAGCGTGCAAAGAAAGTAGTGTCCGATAGCCCGGGGCTAGTGGATTTTGCTATCGGGCTAGTGAAATCTGTTTTTAAACTTGCCCGACGGGCAAGTGATGTTCTTTGAGGAATTCGAATAACAGAAGAAGTGTGAAATCCATTCTGCTCGATGAAAAGCTTTTGGGGCTAGTTGAAATGACGTCTGGGCTAGTAAATGCTAACTTCAGCTTGCCCGAATGGCAAATGATTTTCTTTGCACCCTGTTTCATTAGTGTCGGAATGGCTATGTACATTAACAAAAGGACTAAAAAACCAATGCAATATTTTTTAAGGTACCAGGTAATGTAATTTTAAAATTTTATATTTTTTATTGCCGATCAACATCAAGTAGACTTTGCCTGTCAAGGTGCCTCCTACACTTGGCTTTAGGAGAAGTTGCCGTAGTTGTTATTTACGGTTAGAATAACTTGCCAATGAAAAGTGAAAAAACTGAAAATAATGTTAAATGACCAACAACGTGTATCAAAAAGTGATGTGATTAAGGAGGTAGTTTTTACTCACAACCAAGCAAACCCTCACAAACCCTTATGGCTCCTGTGAAAACCAAGAGGAAGTCACAACATTTACCAAACAGCAATTATTTAAGTGAGGGGTATTTGACAATCAAATCCAGGACCATGGTAGAACACTGGACAGAAAATTCAAAAGACCTGTCTGAAGAAATACAAATCTCGGGGGGGGGGGGGGGGCGGGGGGGGGGGGGTGGGTGCCTCCAGAGGCGGGGGATGATAAGTTTCAAATTGATCGGCACATTACCCTTCAAATGAAACCTCGTTGGCAAAAGAACTATCTTTGGACTTTGAAAGATGAAATTCTATTTTTTTGTGATTTTAGTCTTTAGCCACATTAATACTAAAGTTTGTGTGAATGTGACTAGAGACTTGGGGCGAAATAATGTCCTTTTTGGCACTCAACTGGCTGCCATAAAAGTTCAGACTACACTGGACTTATCCTTTCTCATCGGCAAACAGACAATGAACAATATTCAAACACTTACCGCTAAAAATTGGGTCTAATTCTGATAGTCTGGGCGAATTGTCTTTTGCTGAGGTTTAACTGAGGCGAACCGCACTTCAACGAAACTTCACCAGGCCATCGCAACTGAGGATCTTTGTAAAAGGACAGAAAATTAGGCACGGCTGTTTCTTTTTTAAAGCTATACAAAACCACAAAAAGTGCCCAAATGCAAACTAACAACGGTACTAAATGTTATGTTAACAGTATGAATCGAAACCGCCAGATCGAAGGAAAAATGGTCGCCCATGAGCAAAACACTTCGCACAATATGCTTTGTAACCGCGCAAAATAGTTCACAGGAACACCATGGATTATCCCTCTCCTCTCCTTCCGAAGAAAAAACAGTTAGTGTTTTGGTGATCAAGGCTCTTACTATGATTTAACGCTTTATTACCGGTCATCGTTGCCTTTCTTTGGTCATTTAAAGGGGCTGTGTCACGGCAGTCCAGTTCATTTTGTTTAATTTTGCCAATTACTCGCCCTCAATCGCTATGGAACTTAAAGTAAGCAAAGAAATTACATGTAAATGACAAAATCAGAGATCCAAGACAAACAACAAGTATGTCTCCTGAGCATTATTTTTGAAGTTGCAAGCAGCAGGGATCAGCTTAGAAAAACTGTTAGGCTGAACAGTTTTCAAAAATCCTAATTTCAATCCGTTTCAGTCTTCTTCAGTTTTGCCCAACCGTGACATCTGTTGTTTCTGTTATGTTATTTTAACTTTCCTTTAAAGTTTTAAGCGGTTATTTTTATGTTCCTCTTAATTAATTTAACGGGCATTTTGTAATTTCCTAATTTGGGTGAATTTCGTGACACAGCTCCTTTAAGAAGTAACGATAATTTATTCAACCTGTCCATGAAGTTTCTGAAGTTTCTTTAGGAGATGAGGAGCATTTACAAGGTTGTGATAACACTTTTCGCAGGCTATCATAAACTTTGGATCTTTCTTTCATATCTTCGTCGTCGATCGTCTACAGGACAACGTCATCCTCAGTGCATCCGTTTTCCCTTCAAAAGGGAAATGCTCTAGGGACTTCAAAAAACTAGTCCATGTCATGTTTTTGGCGGGAAATTGTATGGCAGCCTGCCTTTTCCTCAGCGGCAAATCGTATGGTGACTTACAGTGTCGAGCAGCGAAGTGGGAAAACTGAACAGGCAAAGAGAGCAAAAAGGTTATGTCTTCTACTGGCATAATTCAAGTCTGTTCTCGACAATCCAGGTGAGGTTAATTCTTGTTTCAAACTGAATGTTCTTGAGCGTTGTTGTGAGTTGACACCTACATGAAAAATCGGCTTTTGATCAATTTGTTTTATATCTTAAACTGATACAAAACTTACTAACTACTAGTCTATTCGATGACATTTTCTGGTCAGCATTGCAGTAAATAACGTTTGTTTGAAAATAGACTTATGAATTGTTAGCTGTTTGTCTTTCTCGGCGGACCAAAACGTACTGAGCGGGTTGGGAATTTGGGTACTAGATATTGAATGATGGAGTAAACTATGCAAAGCAGGGTTATAAAACAGTTTTCGTGGCTCAATCAGATTTTGAAATTTCAAGACGCCTTTTATTCATATTAAGTTGCTCTAAAACATAAGCAACAACAAGTTTCGCGTTTGGTCGAAAGGGCCTGGAAGTCCGGGAGGGACTGGAAAATCGTTTGGTTGGCAAAATATATCGCAGTCTTAATGGCAGGGCAAAAGAGTGGCCATCACTAGTTTCAGTGAAATTTTTCACAACCGTGCACGACAGCATGGATTCTGTAAAAACAGTGCACTCTTACTACGGCCTTGATCAAACAGCAGGCTTCCCAGGCGACGCAGTCATTAAACGTTCTCTGTCCCTGATAATTTTTGTACGGGAAAGGTTACAGTCCACTTCGTCAATTATGTTATAGGGCGAAGCCATCGACTGTCTTCTCTACTGAAGAATTTTGGAGATAATAAGTCGCATTCACCATTTAGCAAATCACCACTGAGCAAGTCAGTTGCCTCCGGTGCCTAAGTTGTTTGACGAAGGTACACTAATATTGAGGCCATTTCCGAGTTCCCCAGGGCCTCTGTATCAAAACGAGGTTAAGTGCTCAGCCTTTGATATCGAAATGATTTTTCATTCTCATGCAAAAAAAAGATCCATTTTCACAAGAAAGGTTGTGCATTTGGCGCCAATTTGAAAGTAAAGGTTTTTGGAACTCGGAAGTGGCCTATCTATCAGGTTATTTGACAAGATTTTTGCCCTCACAAGTATGCGTTAAAAGAACGGCGAGCCTGAATTAATTTTTAAGCATCATAAAGGAAATCCATTAAAATCGGTTACCGGTCATTTCTCCCCGCTTACTTAGCCCCTTTTTCTAGAACGGGGAATATTATATTTGAAGCTTGCTTGTTTTGGTTTATGGCTTAAAGAACGAAAAATATTACATTTGAAGCGCGCTAAATAACCCGAAAATAGCGGGCTAAGTTACAACCAGTGCGAAATGACCGGTTAGCAGGAAGAACACTTAAACTTTCACAACGATTTCCTGTTGCTTTATTGTATGCGATGAAGTCACAAGGTCTGACCCTCCAGGCAACAAGAGTTTCAGGTATTAACACCATCCAATTGCTAGGATTTCAACTGATAGCTGAATCCAAAGAGGCCATTACTGTGTGCGAAAGGGAATCCAATTCCCACCCAGATGATTGTAAATGCTGTTGTGAGAGAGAGCGCTAGCTAAGGCAGGACGACTTCTAGTCTGTGTCTGACGCTTTTACCCGACAGTGAGGCGAAAGGTCAGCAAACGTTTGAGTACTTTGATTCCACTGAAAATGTTAAAAAGAGGTGCTGCAGCATATTGGGACACTGAAAGGTATAACATCAACTATAGACCACAAAAGGGAAAAGCGAACGAATGAAAATTTGAGAGGTATGATAACACTTCATTTCAAACTTTATTTGTACTTTTCAATTGGAAGATTGTTACTTCCTTGAAAAACTAACCACAAATTTCGGCTAGGGTTTATTCAATACCAAACTCCATCATTCAATGTCTAGTACCCAGATTCCTTGTGAACTCCCTCAGTACACCCGGCCCACCTGCCAGTGTGATCAAAAGATCAAAACAGTACGCGGTCAACCTTGAAGTTTTTTTCCTTTTATTTTCGCAACTTTTTCCTACAAACTGCATACTTTCTTTTAAATTGTTTAAATGAACGGCGGTAGAGTCACTAGGTTTTGAAATCACTTAAAGACCAACAGCTTTTGCATTTGTTCCGTCTCTAGATTTGCATCTACGGGTAGACTGAGGCGAACTCAACCTGGTCCTCAAGACTTTCTTGTAACGGAAAAGAAGTAAACTGGGTTAAGAGGACAACAAGGAAGACAAGGAATGATCGTAGTTTTCTGTTTGTCTGTATCGATCTGTATTAGCTACGACCATTTAGTTTTTTAAAAACTTGACCAGCAGCCGGGTACAAGCAACAGACTAACCTCCTCCGCAGTAACCTGCGATCAGGCGGTCCTTCTACTTTTTTCCTTAAGAGGCGAGGAGGAAAAGGACCTTTTACGCTTTGCATGCCCACCCACGGCCACCCATGCTCCCCCCCCCCCTCAAAAAAAAAAAGGGGGGAAGCCTTATCGAAGGTTACATCCGCAGACAATTCTGTTTTGTAAGGGTCACACTGACCGTGAGGAGTCTGAAAACAAGAAAAGGGGAGAAGAAAAAGTCTCTCCCCATTCTCTTCCCATTCTGCCACCCTTTCTCTAAAACAGAAGGATAGTGATGATATGGCTGCGGAGGAGGCTAGCCACAGCCTAACGTTTTAGTCAAAGACTAGGCAATTTTACTTGAAAAATGACTAGCTTCGGTGGTTATGGCACTATATTGAATTACTAAGCTTGATATGTTCTCCTTCTTCCAAGTAGTGATTTATTAATCTTAATGTTATGTTTTCGGTTAGAATGTTGTGATAATGTGTAAATAGCATTACAAACCAATTTTCCTGCGGAAATTTCTCTAAATTCTTTTTTTTAAATCTTCTGCGGGTGTTGGATTTTGATCCACTCTATCGATTTTGAAGCTTCTTAGAGAATGGCTTCGAAAGTCAATAACGATATCAATGATGAGATCTAAAGTCATGGTACGCTTATTCCCGTTTGGAACATTGAGATCGGAAAACTGCAGGACCACCTTTCAAAGGTTTCAAATATTTTCCTTTGGAACGTTATAACTGAACAACTTGAAAAGTCCCGTTTCAGGGTTAAGACCCGGCTCAAACCCGGTACCTCGCATGAGCCGAAGCTGATAATGAGCAAAAGCTGTTAGATTCAGCTCCGTGAGGTAAAACGCCTGGCCTTATATCACTTTGCAAATGGATTTTCCGCAATCTTTTTGCAAATGGTATACCGCCTCAAGGTTCTTTCTCCGCTTTTTCCTTCACGATGTTCAATATCTGATTTAAAGCCTTGTGTAACTCTTCTATTCTCTGGTTTTGCGCTTCTACAGCGCTTTCAATTTTTTTCATGTTTTCCTCGTGTGTCCTCATACCATCTGATATTTTCTCAGAGCTTTCCTTCAAGTGTTGCAATATGACATCACTGGATTCTTTCACCTCTCCAACTGACTCTAAGGTATTGTACAAAACCTTGGCCTGCTGCATCTCGCTGAACATCGAAGAGAGAACCTCATGACCGTTTTCTAAACTCTCGCGTTTGTCTTGGGACCGTTTTTCGTTTGCAGGACACATCTTGATAAAAATGAACAAAGAAAACAGTTTTATTAATTCTTGCTCCCCATAATTCAAAATAATAATTAATGAAGACGGTACCGGTGTTGGAGCGCTTGCCAAAAGGACTGAAAACGAAGCCGAAGGCACTTTAACCTATAACACTTATTTGTCGCCAGCATTCTTTCATATATGCAAACACGACCTGATAATGTACGCCCTTTTTGAGTCATCTCAAGGGGAAAGATGACCCGGAAACGGACTCTTACTTATCTGGGATTATGTTTATACATTCCATTCAGAATGTCCGTGATCTTAAGATCTTCGCAGAACCGGGTTGAAAGGGGAGCGCTCTGCAAGCTGAATGGAATTTTGATGATTATTACATAAAGTGAACTAAACGATAATGAATTTAAAAACTGGTTTAAACATAACAAATGAGCATTGCGGTGTTATATTATGAATTGCGCCCGTAAACTGCACACGGCACACGACTGTTGACCTTTGAAAAGGAGAGATCGATCCTAAAGGACAACGATATATGACCGCTGATCTTTGAAAAGGAGAAATCGATCCTAAAGGACACTAACCTTTGCTAACACTCTGATCCCGTTATGCTTCATTCCCACGAAAGGGAAAAGGTCCGATTTGTCGGCTCCCATAGATATTGAAACTTGAGCCACCTTGTGACCATTAAGAGTGAAGTGAATAGGAATTTGATCGTAGCTTGCTTCATCAAAGTCGGCCCAGCATCCAATCAAATCACCTCGATACACTACTGGACCTAAAGATAACAGTGTATGTCGCATTACAAAAAAATTCTATTCGCTATTTGCACATCTCCCATAATACACCTTATTTCCTCCTTAAAATTTTGCATAGTAATTAATTTAATTTCCCCTGGGGCAACTGTAATATCCAGGAGAAATTAAAAACAAAGATTATGCAAACTCTTGGGGGGCAAACAGGGTATGTTAAGGGAGAGGTGCAAACAGAGAATGGATCAAGCTCTCGCCTCAGTGATATCACACATAATCCAATTTGTTGGAGCGTTAACTTATCATGAAAAGGTTGCATAGCTTGGGGTAAAAAATTTCTTCCACTGGGGCTCCTGCTTTGCCACACAGAGGAGGAGTGAGCATTTTAGTAACGCTCATAGCAACAGATTATAACCAGAACAAGCCAATGAAATAAAAAGGGTCAAATACATGTTATCAGGTCTCTCCAAAGATACTCTTGTTCCTGACTGATGTCCTCAAATTTTAGCCTACCGTAAATCCTCTATTAAGCCCCCCCTGCAGGGGCTTTTTTCATTTAGAAAAGACGATGGTATCAGTTCTTCAAAAAGAACTAGAATACAAAGTGGAGAAGCTCAAGATTAAGAAGGTCTAGAGCCGAGGATCAGAATCAAATCCGAACTTCCATGGCCAGTTGGCAAATAAACCATACCGGATCAGTCCACACGAAGTTTTACAGTCGTGATTGATAAATACAGTCTATCATTTATTAGTGAAGAAAAATTAGGGGAGGGGAGATGGGGAGCTTAAAAGAGATGGGGGTTATTAACTTTCTTCCCCTAAAAAGGGGGAGGGGGTATTTTTAATACAGGATTTAAGGTAATTTTCTTCCACGGCTGGAGGTCTTTATTATGGAAGCAATGACAAAAGAAATAGAATTGACATTCATGAGCATAACCAAACTTGTAAAATCTTTTTCTCAAAGGGAAAAACAAGGAATAACTGGGTAAATAAAATAAATAGTCATATTCTTATGTATTGTACATCTTTACCATTCTTTTTCAGAGGTCTTTGAGCCACAACCTCTTCATTTCAGTAACTTGAGTTCTTCACAATGTAGTCCTTACACACAGTTTGGCAAATTTAAGGAACAGTCTGTTACTTTGGATACGAAATTGAACGTCATAAGTAAGTTCAAAAAATGTCTGGGAAAAATTAGAGTTTTTTTGTTTGTTGTTGTTCTTTTCTTATTGTTTGTTTGTTGTTGTTGTTTTTGTTTTTGCGCTTATTTGTCCACACACAAAAAAAAAACAGTCTGTACCGGAGCTACCGAATAATTCATATAACAATTTTAGTTCTATGCATGAAACATTTTGTGAACAAAATGTTTTGAATGATCCCCTATTCATGAGGATACTCACCTTCCTTCATCAGAAGCTGTTTTTTAGACCCGTCACAGTAAACAATATGTCCATTGCATGCGTGGTAACCAACAGTGTGGCGTATTTCACCCGCGGCAAAATGAACGTCGTGTTTTGCACGGACTACTCCAATAACTATGTCCCTTTTCATTCCATCTTCCTGTATAATGACCTGGAAAAGTATAACAACACAGCTTGCAGTGTGAAAGGTTTGAACCCTGGAGTCATTTCAAAAGTAGGTTGAGTTTGATCGTCCGGGTGAAAGTAGTCCTGAATAGGACTGTTGTCGTTGACAGAGACTGACGTTTCGACAAACTGGACGGTAGTCAAAAGCACTTAGGATAGAATGAAAATGAATAAAAAATCGTTTTGTAGTGCCACTGGGGAGACATTTTGAAACATCGCGCGCTTACATAATTTGAGCGAAAAATCGTCTCCATTTCAACTAATAGCCTTAAATTTCGATGTCAGTCTAACTAAGCTCAAACTGCCCTGGTGAACCACGTTTTGAAGTGTAAGCCAGTATTTGTAATGAATTAAAACTAAGCAGAGCGCCTGCTCAGCAGAAAGGTTAAGTTGCAAGGGGTACAATAGGCGAGTCTTTGCTGACTTCATTGTTACATTTTTCCTCTTTAGCATACGACTTAACTAATAGACGCCGTGGCCGTATACTGTATATGAACTAAATACAAAAGTTAAAAGAGCTGATTAAGTTGAGCAATTTGTGCAATTTCAGCTCTTTGCAAGCAATATTGAAGGAAATATCAGCCATCAAAAAACTGAGAAATAGCTGGATGGCAAAAAAGTTAACGAACCAAACATTCTCTGTAAAATTTCGAGTTCTTAGAAGACAGTTTCTCCGAAACCATTCGGGGTACTGGGCTCAAATTTTCAGAGATAACTGAAACTGTTAAGCCCTTTCAACATTCAGAATTTTTATTTTATCAAATAGTGGTAAGCATATGTTTATGAGGCAAAAAGTGTAAACAAAGATTCGCCTATAGAGAAAGAACTGGTTGCGCTTGAAACTTTTGCCGTGATGTAGTCTAAGTATATGACTGAAATTGATCATAATATATGATCTGCGTATGTGAAAACAATTTAAAGATGAACGTTGCAGTTATAAAAGCAGTTAAAGCAATTGCGAAAAAACGCCTTATAAAGATGGTGAGGGCTACAAAGCTGACAAAAGGGGACTCTAACCATACAAACTTAGCTGTGAGTTCGCTGACGTTCGAAGAACGCTTAGGTCACCCACTTCATGACTTTCTTAGTAATCACTGACATCTGGCAACGCATTCGCGGATTGACCCTTATTTATCTTTTATCATTATTTTTGTTTTATCACTGGCTTCTTTTCGCAACTTCCACAGCGTGCATTACTTCGAAGATCTGATTCTTGATTCATGGACCCAAGTGACTATTTTCTTGTACAGACTACACAGTTAGTTATTAACAGTATGTATTCATTTGGGTGTTGGCTGTTATATACCTCAAATTTTGGCAGTTTGTTTGAGAACGGAAGCTTATATCTTGCCCCATGGAAATCTTTTCGTGAGATACTGCAACGGCTGCAATGTTCTGGTCCAAGGTATGTCAGCAAGTGATCTTCGATGTGAATTCCCGCACTCTTCCATGCCTGAAACAGGATGACGCGATAACTGTTGGGCCTCATAGAAGAAACTTCAAGATATTTAATCCATTTTTATTTAAAGCAAGGAAAAAAGACAGCACGTCATTAAAAAGCTAGTTTGCAACGAAGGCGATTCAGTTCTAGTAAGGTCTAAAAAAAATTATCTGTAAGGCACCGGAAGAATTGTTCGACGGGAGGAAAATTCGTTCGTTTCTGTGTTCCGTTCACGCGGAACCACCCTGACAGCTCGAAAATTTAGACGCCTGGCTGTTCAAAAATTTGAGCGCCAAATCGAGGTGGAGATGCCATATTGGATTTGCTAAAGTAGCGCTCTGCGCATGAGCAGATGGTCAAACCACTGAGAAAAACTGCTTCGTCAGTTCGCTGAACAAAAATAGAGCGAAAATATTGAACGGTTCTGCATGAAAGCAATGTTTTGTCAAATTTTTCAGTCCGGTGGAAAATTCATGCAGCGCAGCGTAAACCTAGCTTCAGTTACTTTGTAGTTTCATAGTTTTCTGTGATAAGTATTGAGTAACTGGGCAAGCTCTCTTTATCCATATACGCGTGACGTGTATAAAATGATTTTTTATTCCTCCTCCCTAATGGTAGTGCACTCGTGAAGTATAAGTCAGCCACTCTCACAGTTCTCATTTTCCTAAATATTAGCTTTCATTGCCTTAACTGTCGTTTAAATTGAAATGTCTCATTGCTATATCTTCACTTAATCGTCATCAGCCATTCCAATAACCACCCTAATAACTAGGACTCTCTCTCCCTCTCTCTTTTGGTCATACCTAGTATATAGTCCTATTACTATTAAAATGATTGCTGCTACTGTAAATCTTGTATTTGAGTCAATTATGAAATTTTCAACACTCGCTACTTACAAGAGGCCCATCAGGTAAGCTATGATTCGATTGACTGGAATCTGTGAACACTCTCCTGATAATCTGGTTGCACATCTCCCGATTTCTACTAGTCTCGGCAAACATACCGTTCATTTTATCTTCATCTGAAAAGGCAGATTAAAAAATATCACCCATTCTACTATTACTATGATCATCATCATAATCATCGTCATCATCGTTCTCATCCTTCTTTCAGGGTTCTTTGTTACTCGTTTCTCTCCAAGGGACGGGTCATTCTCGTCCCCAGAGCCTCCTGTTCCCATGGCCGGCGAGGCCTGAGCACGAGGACCAAGCCTCACCGGCTAAGCGAACACGAATCTCTGGGGAGGTGAATGTGGACGGGTAAGAGAGAGAGAGCCATGACCTGGGAACGAATTTGTTTTGCTAGCGGTAGACTACAAATAGTCCCCATTTTTCCTCAGGGATAGTCGATCGAGCGAAACGCAAGCGCGCGTGAAAATCAACCCACGCGAGAAAGGTCTCTCGCCTGTTGCTTAAAGGGTCTTTGATACACGGGGATTTTCCACGTTCATTGACCCGACGGCTATGCCATGCTGATGAGCCCCAACAAGGGCGAAACATCTGTCCATGGCTGCCACTGCCCGGGTGATATGGCTGTGCGCATGCGTGAGGTACTGGCCGGGCCGTGGGTTGGTGTGTGTCTGCCCCCTGCTTTAAGTTTGTCTTGTCTCGCCCTTATCGCTTGGGGTGATTTTACGCGCGCTCCCGTTTCCTCGTTTTGCTATCCCTGAGAAAAAATGGGGACTACTAGTAGTCTAAGTTAGCGGAGCTCCGAACGCGGAACCTCATCGGAAAGGAGGTTTGGTTCACCTCTCACGCTCGAATCTTTTAGGATTTTGAACATACGTACTGAGAACAGTCTCTCGTTTGCTCTACAATCTTTGGAACGAAGCAAAAGATTCACTTGCGATACACAATAAGAGAGAGACAGAGAGGCTACTCACAGTCTGCCGCATGAAAAACCATGTGTCAAATTTGGCCGTTTGATTCAAGCATAAAAAACCATGGGCTTTTTTCAATAACAGCGGTTAGGTCAAGTTCTACTCTTCGATCGTCAGCAAATTACTTTTTCTCGGTTGTTTATTACTTATTGAAGCTTTGCTTTGAGCGTACTTTACGATAGGTATGTTATACTACTGTAACAGAAAATTTACTTACTTGAGGGGGATAACTAAATTATTTCACCTGATAAAGGGAAAGAGAATCCGTACTTCGCAAAGTAAATAACCTTCAGCTTTTCGATCATGTGATCTAAAGCCTGTACCTTAAATAGAAAAGCAAAAAGTAAATATAATAGTATTTCATCGTCATCCTTTCGAGGGTTTATAACGAACCAACTCGATGACCCGTGCCCACTTGGCTTCTTAGCTCAATTAGTAGAACGCTTCACCAGTATCGCAGAGGTCAAGGGTTCGAATCCCAGCAAGAGCCTGAATTTTTATCACGCTTGCGGCTTTTCGCAACTTCCAAAATTGCGTCTATAGCAACGACGATATCGATCTTATTTCACTTTACTTCTTTCACCCCGCGGTTCCCATATATGATTTTCATATAGTCATTATTTCAAAAAGTAAATTAATAGTAATTTTTATTGCGTTTTTTGACTGAATTTTCACGCTGATTATTTTTGCTGCTATTTTTGTTAATTTTTGGAACTGGAGGAGGGGGGCGTTGGTGTCTATAAAAAAAACCGAAATACCGAAATAGACTTCGATCAAAACCGAAAACCGAATACAAAACCGTCAAAACGGAAGATTATGCAGCTCAATTTTCAAAACCTTAGCCTAGATCTCAAATGTTAGTGATATGTGGAACATGGGACCAAACGGTACAATTGAAGAACAGCTCCCCCAAAAATCTGTCGGCTGTCTGTCGGTAGACTGTCGACCGACAGTTCACTGACAGGCGACCAATAGTCGGGCGGCCGACAGATTAAAATTAACTCTGGTTTGTTGAAGAAAACTGATACTCAAACTATCTCTTTTTCCTTGGTGATTGAATATGAACTCTCACGATGAAAATTTTATCATCGACCAACAGCTCTCTTATATCCCTATAGTTTAACGACAATCGAGTCGGCCGTTTGTCTGCCGACTTTTGGTGGACAGTCCGGCGGCCGGCAAAGGGCCGACAGATTTTTTGGGAGCTGTTTTCCATTTTGTTGGCTAAACAATATCACATCATCATTCTAGATAATAATATCATCACAGTACTTTTCACAGTATCAGCACTATCTATGGATTGTATGGTCGTAAAACGGGCATATCTGCCCGAGGATCGTCTAGGTGAATTCACAAACCTTGATTGAATAGCAATAGAGGACAATGGGGGAAATTTTACGTTCGCAAAAAGCTCTCCTATAGCTGTAAACCTCAATCAAAAATCCAGAATCCTACACAGTGCAGTTGGACCTGGATTGACTGTAAAATGGAAACATATAAAATAGCCTAACATGTGACTGCAACGGACAAAGAAACCCAAAAACCGAAGTTTTTTAGTGCAAAAAAAACAGAAAAACCGACCTAAAAAATGGCCAAAACCGAAAATTCCAACGCCCCCCTCCTGGAGGGAGATGAATACCTAACGAATATTTCATGCTACGTTTAATAATTTGCTATTGTTCTCGCCCATACATAATAGCCGCACCGAAAAGTACGAAATATAACTAACATTTTTGTCGAATAGATTCAGGAGGTTAAAATAGTTACTAACCTTTCTCTCCATTTTTTCATGGTTAAGTTCTGTGCGGTGGTTTGATCTCCTGCGCAATGCCAAGAAAAACTGGGATAGAAGGTTGAAGGGCACTGGGATAGGATGGTAGTCTCTGTAGGTTCGAATTGTCACGGCTCTCTTGAACGACCACGCTCTTAATGAGTTGTTCTTAATTCAGTGGCGAAAGAGAAAAAACAAATTGTTTAGGTTTTGGGCTGTAATTAGATATAGAGGATATTACATGGCCGCCCGGGGATGCGAATTTTATCTTCGAGTGCTGAAATTATCTCTCAAGAGTGAGCGAAGAGAACGAGTGAGAGAAACTTTCAGCACGAGAAGATAAAATTCGTATCCCCAAGCGGCCATGTAATGTTCCGTTTATTTTATAGATACTGATGAAATTCCTACATAAAACACAACTTTGTTATTACGGCAAATCGTCCTGAAAGTTCTTCAAGCTCGGAAAAAGTATCGATGTGAAAATTTGGCAGCTCATCGAGAAAGTCACTGGTAACTGTACTGTCTTCGCACCTCGAAACCATTTTGTGAATGAAATTTCAAAAGAACCGGCCGCGCCCCTGAGCGGGAAGCTCTCTTGTAATTGGCTAATCATGTTAGTAACCATGGCGACATCAATATCCTCACACGTGAAAGATAAAAATAGTATCTTCACTGCGCGCGATGAAGATATGATTTTTTAGTAAAAGGAAAAATCTTGGTATTTCATCAGTATCTATATAATAAATTATAATTCAAGCCTATTTTAGGACTGTTTTGCATCATAGATATACTTTCCCACTAGACTTTGGAGCACAAAACTAAAGTTTACAACAGAAACAAAGAGATAAATACCCCCTGACTCTAAGTTTAAGTAATTTGGAAACTCACTTTTAGTACTTAGGCCCTGTTTATACGGAGAAAAGTTGTCCCGGTTTAGCGGGTCACTCTCCTACACCTGAGCTTCTCAACATCTGGAATGTTAATCAGTTCGTTCACTAGGCACATTTTCGTGTTCCACCCATCAGCTATAAAAACTCCACAGATCCACTTTCGAGTAGAAATTTAGAGTCAGTTTCCCTAATATAAAGGCCTTAAATGGTACCTGATTCACTCAGTTTCCTAACCCTAATCACTAAACTTCATAGTCATTCAGCGTTCGGCGTGGGGTTTCCGGATTCTGGGTATTAGGCAAACCCGAAATTTGTGCTCAAAAAACGGTCCACGTCATCTTACCTGAACTCGTTCATACGTGTGAGAGAGGACGGCAATCATCATATTAACAAGAAGGACTAAGGCAACTATGATAAATATTGCATATAAAATTGTGCCAAGAAAGTCTGATGCAGATTCAGTGGTGCTAAAAATTTCTAGTTCTGTTATTCCCAAAAGCGTCCAGACAAGATGCTTCATGATATTGTACCAACTGAAAATGAAATCAGTGAGAGAATGAGACCAGAAAATATCAACAGTCGCTGGTGCACTTTTTTCTATCAAATTAAAGAACGCCCCAAAACAAGACAAATTGGAACACCAGAAAACAAACTGGCGAATGGCCATAGCACCGTAAGCGTTGTACGAAAATCAACATGGTTAATTACAATCGTCGATTTTCACTGTATATTTTCGCTAAGTTTTCTTTTAATACGTAGACAAAGAAGAAATAGTGCTTACCAGGAAAGTCCATTAAAGTGACAATCCAAGTTACTCCTATGGAAAAAAAAGAAAGAAACAGATGGTTAACTGAAACCATAGTTAAGACTTGCACTTCTAAGTAAATGCCGTTTAACCTATTTATTTATTTATTTATCTATTTATCTATTTATTATTTTATATTTTAGGGGTTGAAGAATACCAACAATAGTACCTCACTTGGTTGGAGGAGTTAGACTGTGAAACCTGAACACCGAGACTGAGTGAAACATAAAACATAACCACTTTAAACATTCCAATAAGGTTTGAATAACAAAGAAAATAAAAGAGAAAACATGGATAGACAAAATCAAAGAAGATTAAAGCGGATTGCAAAGGGGTTCTCTTTTGAAAACTGTTTAGCCTGACAGTTTTTCAAATTTATCTATGTCATGATTGTGAGTTTGTGCGAGTTGTACCATATATAGTAGAACATAGAGTAGGAATGTACAAATCGGTGGCCACCCAGATAAGAGGGAGGTGGTTCAGTCCGATTGTGCTTAAGATAATTCTTGGAAAACATTCGTGTGTTGTGACGCTATGAAAGAATTTGTTTTTTACAAGTCAATTACAAGTGTTCTTTGGTATTGTTAAGCTCCATAGCGAGTAAAGGCAAGCTATTGGCTACCCCAAACAAACCGAACTAGACCGCGGTGTGACACGCCTTCGTCTTCCCCTGAAAAGCTCCTTTCCGTTTTTTTCCTTTTCGGAGTGAGACGATAATAACGAGACTTACTCATTTTTGTTCTTTAGCAACCTCTCGCCTGTTGAGATGTACGATCCCTCGGCAACGTATATCTTAGTTATGGCCAGAGAAAATGCGAGAACTCCAACCGTGAACTGAATGAAAATTATCGCCACATCTACAATGATGCTGATAAGAGCAATGTGGGTGGTTCCAGTAGCTTTGCTTGTCTCCATCAAATGCCCAAAGACTCGTAACGTCAGAATCATTGTGTTTAAACCATAAAAATAGCCCGCGATAACCAAAGCCTTATTCCCAGGTATGGAAGTAGACACTCCCCATGTTACCATGCGCAACAGGAAAGTCACTACATAGATGACGAGCATAATGAAGTCTAGCACATTCCAGCGGTCACTGAAATAGAAAAATTAACGACAATTACACTTAAACTTTGACGAAACAAACATGACACCTTTTTCCAATATCTTTGTTCTTCTTCTATCAGTACCTCTCTCGTTCTAGGGGAACAAGAAAAGCGAGACCCTTGGAAACAGTTTTTCGAAGGCGTGAATGTGTTCCACAAACTGAAACAAATGTATAAACCTTTACTGTTATAAAAATTAGACAATAAAGTGCTTGAAATTTATTCTAGATTCCAACTGCTCTACTACCAAGTAGAAAAAAGTAAGGCGAAGTCTGCAATTAAACTGGTGGAGCGCAAACATTGACAAAATGAAAATAAGCGATTTTTGAATCCAATTTTTTTAAAATCAATTCTATTCAGTTTTTAGAAAAAGAAAATGCCATGTTCACACAGATGTTTGGAAACGGAGAAACACATAGCGTATTTGGATCGTTTTTGCCCGTCCACAAGAAAACGGTTGTATGGTGAAAATACGATAGCATCTTATTACAGAGCATGCGTCATATTCGAAAACCTCTGTCTTCGTCCATCTTTAAGTAAACGAGAAGCCGGCGTTTTTAAAACATCCACCCTGGGGACAGTTTTTAACGAGAAAGACCTGACATTAAAACACTGGTACGTGACTTTGCTTCAAGAGCCTCTCCATTTTAGAAACACAACATAAAACAATATTGCTATATTTCAGAGCCATGTTTACGGCAAAAAAAGTAAATCTCCATTTGTACCACGCGACCTTACTTGTCGTTTACTGTTCATCATATCTCCACAAAACTAAATACTTTGATGACAGTCTAATTCATATGACTTACTTTAGGGCCTGTTTACATGGAGGTGGGGTACCCCAGATAGGTGAGGTAACCCGCTTAGGTGGGGTAGCCTGCCTGTCCATATAATCTCTCATTTTAATGTGATCACGTTTACCTGTTAGGTGAGGTAACCCGCCACATGTTACCTCACCTACCTGGGGTCCCCCACCTTCATGTAAACAGGCCCTTAGACAGTTTTTTCTACTCATTTCCTTATAATGTTCAAGAAATTTCTTCAACACGTTTGTTGTAAACGTGATTCTTAAGCTTTATCTCTCTATTTAATGGTGGTCGCAGACAAATATTTTTTCATGACCCATAAATATGAACCGTTTAAATTTGGGAGAATTGAGTTTGCTCACTTTACCTGAAATATTTTCCTAATGAGCTGAAGATCTTTCGTGAACGAGAACTGCCTTCTACTTCGACTACCAACTCAATGCTTTCGTCTTGGCTGTCACTAGATTGTTGTTGATAGTCGTATTTTCTTTGTTTTAGAGAGTATTTGTGCCCTCTCTTCAATGCTACCCTGGCGTTGTATTGTTTTATTTCTGAGAGAAATCGGCCGATAAAAAAGACCAAGATCACCCATTCCGTGGCAGAAAAGGAGATAGTTGCTGGGGAAAGACAGATCGACATGTGTAGACCCAAAAGAAATAGGTAGCTCAGTGTGTCTCGGACAAATACGAAATATGGAGTGGTGAAGAAATCCAGGTAATTCTCTAAAATAAGATCAAAATTAATAAAACCCTCAATTAGTAGCTTTCATAAGTATGCAGGGGTGTTTTCTATAACCATAAGCCGACTAATTAAAATTAATTAAAAGTACAGTATCTCTGAAAGGGAACTTGTATTATTCTAAAACATATGTTGAAAGCGTCTATTACTGGTCGCTTTATGTCCTGAAGTGAAAGATCATGTAAGCGTAGTTTGGAAAACCATTTCTTTTTCCTATTGCATTTCCATAGCCTCACTCAAACTGTGCAGAACACACGTTACCGGTGACAGCGCCGGTATTTACGGTGCGAAGGTATTAACAAAACAGCCATGGGTGTGGCTGGCTGCAGAATGTTGACAATAGAAGAACATGGGCCTCACAATATACAAAGGAAAAGGGTAAATAATAAACATACACATACACATAGTTTTAAGAATGAAGTACCATTGTAACATGCAGGAAATAAATACAACTAAAAGTAACAAGAGACCTAAAAAAGCTAGAATTGACATAATGACTAAAGACGACTAATGTAATATTAATTATGACAACACAGTTCTGACTAGAGACTACTGATACACTAAACGATATTAATACTAAACAATACGATATTAATCATAGTAAAATACAAGCAATCAAATATCTACAAATAATAAAAAACATAGAGTCAAGCATTATTTCTAAAAAACGGTTTGGGCTGTAAAGCCCACATATAATCTATCAGTTATTTCTGCCTAAACATAACATTGGAATTACCCTTACCGTAGATATCTTCTTCGTAAACCTCTAAAAATGCGAAAAAAATAACATTGAAGATATGGTCGGGATGGTAAACAGAACGTATAACATACTTGTGCGTCAATTAACTTGAAAGCTTATAACTTTAGGAAAATCCGAAAAACAGTGCCTTAAAAGTCTATTTTTACTGTCAATTACACCTTTTTATTTAACAATTATTCCTCGAACCCAAATGGGATTCTGAGTCTCTGAGTCTCTCTAAAAGTCTGAGTCTGAGTCTCTCTAAAAGTCCGGATGGCCATGCGATTTACCGCCAAAAGGTACGGATGATAGGATAAGAAATTTCACAACGGCTTACATGTAGAGGCGGACGTACGGACGGTCGTACGGTCACGTGATTACCAAAATTTCTCGCGACTATTGGTTACCACTTTTTCTTACCCATGGTGTTCCGCTGAGTGCACTTCGCGCGCGAGAGTGCTCCGCTATAAACACTTGGACACTTTGCCTGACACGAGTTCACAACAAATCTTTGATTGGAAGCAATTTGCCATACACTCATTCTCTCTCTTTTGGGGAAATAACATTCAGTCCACAAACAACAAGACGAGTGAATCAACGGCTAGCCTTTCTCTCAGAGCAGAACGATGGACGAATACAGAAATTCGCTGACAGTTAAATTCTGTGCTGACTTACTCCCTGCTCACAGATGTCGTTCTATAAAGTCTAAAAAAGTTTAGAACGCTCGAGCCTGAATTGATCAAACCTTTGAATTTCTAAGGCTTACTTTCCGGCAAATAAACTGGACTGTGTGTAAAAGTGAAAGAGAAGTAGTGAAAAATTCCAACTTCTAATTAAATCTTTTCTTATTGTTGCAATAAACTATTCCCGAAACTGAGAATGTTTTGATCAAAGCTGTGTAAATCGAACTGAATCAGTGCATGGAACCTTGCGTTTCCTGTTTCGACCTGTTTTTATCTCTACTGTTGTGAGGAATATGTGTGAAAATCTTCATTATAAATCGGCATATTTCAAAGAGCAATACAACGTCCAAGAATACTATTAACCGACAATATACAGAGCGGGCCAGCTGTAATATCAACTATTACCATTGTATGAGGGTGTTGGGGGGATAAAAGGATTAAGCTAAAAGCACAGAAGAGACCTTTAGATTCTGAGACGATGACAACTATTAGAATAAGTCATTTTGGCGGGTTAACGGGATAGCCGTCGTCAATTGACTGCGGCGAGTTTTAGCGACAATGTCGTAGTGGCGGAAACAAGTTATCAAATATATAAAGTTTTTTCCTTTTGTGATCAGGACAGGGCTTTACCTCTCTCAATAAACACGAACGTGTTAGCTTTTCGGGTAAAAAAGTAAAAGGTGTCTTTTTTCTGAAATATACGAAAATGACTTTAAGTCAAATCTCATCCTCGTAGTTTTTCTCGTCCTCCAGTTTAAAGGTATCTAATTTCACCTTGGTACTAGTTTTGCGAAATGCTCCCACATTATTAGAATTAATCACCTCTTAACAGCATCCTTCCAAGTTTTGCGTGATCTTCCAATTGAGTACGTAAGACTTTATTTTCTGACGCAATAGGTTCGAGGTCATCCACCACTGGACGGTCTCCAATAGCAACGGGAACAATCTTAGCTCCAATTGTTTCTGTCAGATTGTTTGCATGATGACGTAGTTTTCCTTTTTGGGGACCAAATGATCCAGTCGAGTCATTTGAGAACACAATGACAACCTGCAGTATAAGAAATACACCGAAAAACTCCGCTATACAACATACTCCAAAATGGTGGCAAGAATATTTTTTTCTATATTTATGTTAACTAGAGCTCTTTGACTCGATTTCATCTGCAGAATTTAAAACAATTTTTACCAATTAATTTTGGACCAATTATCATCAAGGCAAGAGAATAACTAAATTTGTAAGCTGAGAAAACAGCCATTGCATCTCTCCTCGATGATATGAGAGAGGAGAGACGGTTCTTTTCACAGGTTCCTAAGTGCCACCATTCAAGGGTGTATGGTGTAATAATTATGCAGCATAGCCGTTCTCGTCTGGGACGAAACCTGGAAAAGTTTTACTATAGGTTCATTGGATTGTAAGACAGGCACATTGATGTATTATGCTTCTATACGAGAACAAGACGAATGGGAGCAATAAAAGAGGTACATTGTGGTTCTGCAGACCAATACCAAGTGGTGCCATGAAGGTCGAAACGTGGACAAGAGACGCATCATGGGTCTGGCATAATGCGAACTTGATTCAGACGGCCGCCTAGTAAGCTAAATCGGTTGGGTACCGGACTAAGTGCTACATTTGTACAGACATCTGCATCAAAACCGTAGGCCCCTTCTTCTGACTCACTATAAGGCTAACCACTGAGAAGACTTAAACAAACCCTTTGGCCCTGGCCATGACTAACTAGACGAATAATGACCATAATGTGCCCTAATTTCTGCCCCCCCCCCCCCCCACCCCCTTATTAATTCATTGCTCTTCAGTTCTCATTCCCAACACTATTATCTCTTCTCAAAATTTTAACAGCACCAAGAAAAGAAACCGCTCTCTGTAGTTACTCCGATAATTTGAAATTTCCCAATGAAAGCAAACAATATAAACTGATTTATGCGCATATTCGAAATAATTATGTTAAGCTTATGCATTGAAGCCAAATCCAGTTGTATTCTACCTTCTTCGAAGTTATCCGAACAGCGTCACTCTTGAAAGCTTCCTCTGCCTGCTGAAAGTCATCATGAAGAGCTGGACAGCAATTCAACGGTGGATTTAGGGCATTCAATTTTCTTATAAGGTTACCTCTGACATTTTTAAACACAAGGCGACCTCTGCCTTCTTGGTCGTTGATGTATGTGGATTCGCTGTTGTCAAATTTAATATACTGGAAAGATTTTCCTCTCTTCAAGCTTACCACGCAGTAGTTAGTTGAGGAGACGCCAATTTGGCTGATGATGTATTTGATGCAGTCGATCATCTTCGACAAATCTTCTTTGCCTCTCTTTCCCGTGGCATTAAGAATAAAACAAAGATCAAGCTCTGTGAAAAAAGTTAAGATCACACAAATATTTGGAGGAACAACTTAGAAAGACCAGTAGCAAAACAAGCGTGATATCAGGTCCTCAAGAAGAACTTACATTTATTCCTCCTATATTACTTGTATTTTTGTGTTCGTTGTTTTGAGATTAGTATGCACCCTTTTTTTAGTGGTCATTTTTTTATTCATTCCACAGCTGAACTTGCTGCATGGCTTGTCTATAACGACATAACCATTATGCAACTTCGATCTGCTAGTTGAGTATGGAACATTAAGAGGTTTGATTGCGCTCAGGATCATCCATACCAGAACAGGAATGCATTCATTGATTTTTTTTCCTAATATTACGAACAAGAGATCTTCGAATGTGAAGGGTGCGTGTATAGACCACTAGAGTGGGCAACTAAGTTTTACCCGATTCTAATATTCATTTTTTGGGAGAAAAACGTATTTGTTTCGGGTACGAAGAAAAGATTTTTTCTCATCGCTTACAAACCTCGGCGCTTTCTTCTCCATTTGTTGATGTTATGGATGACAAACAACACAGCGAACAGGAAGGGAAAGAGAAAAATATCGAGTAAACAATAAAACTTCAGCAGCATCCATTTCATTGGCCACTTCGATTTCCAACCTGCGAATCGTCCTCTCCAAATTTTGTCCAGCAAGTTATAAACAACTGGGTGCGATAGAAACTGAAGAATAAAACAAAGGAAGAAATTCATTCATTTTCATTGCAATACCACTCCTTGTCTTGGGTTTCACAATATCCCAGTTCATCTAGCAGGGAGGCGACTTGCTAATTGACAGTCAGCGGGAGAAGCTGCAGCTGAAAATTTTGAAGACTATTGAACTATCGTAAGCTATGGTTTTAAGTCAGTTGCATTATTGACAGTGAAAAGTAAGAGCCCATCACACCGGAGTCTCCATTCTGATCTTTGCTTTTCGGATTTCCAGCAGGCTATAAACAGATTCAGTTATCAGCTGATTACTTAAAGCATAAGTAGGGCTCCTGCCAAAAACGCGACTCACTGGTGTTGTTACTGTGTTTCACTTACCTTTTCCTGGTTATGTTCAATGGCTTTGTCTAAAATCAAGTCCAGAGTATCGCCAAAAGCTTCTCTTTCTCTTGTATCAGACTTGAGAGGGTCTATGAGAGAAGTAGCAAATTCCTCCACGGAATTTGCTAATTTGTCAATTTCTTCCACATCCGGCCTGTCTTGGCGAGCTTGGAACCTTAAATATCCACTGACCTATATGCAGCAACGTGGCCAATGATTTAAAACGACATCAAAATATAGGAAAGAAGAAATGAGCGATTCCCCTGTAATCAAGGACGGTATAGCTGTCCGAAGATGCGTCAGCATATCTTTTGGTTAACTCAATACGGCTCTCTAGTTTTTTTCTGTCATACCTCAAGCTCTACTGTACACAACATAACTGGGATTATTAAAAACTGAACCATTGGATAATGCAATTCTAGCATTTTGATTGGTTTAGCCGTTATGGTATATGAGCTAATATACCATGTTCTCCATATACGGTCGGTGTACGCGTCAGTTTAAAATTGGAAGCTAGCTCAGATTTTTTTTCGCGAAGGATAGAACGGCGCCCGAAGCAAATCGTTTTAATTCATTTCTTAGAATACTAGAAATGCAATTTCAACGAAAGAAAAAAGACAAAAACAAACAAAAAAGCCACAAGAGCTTGTTTGAAAGTTTGTCGAAAAACACATGGAACTAAAGTACCTTGACCAGCTACGAAAGAAGACAAGTGCTGTTTCTTCATGATCGCGAAGCCATTCGCCGATCGAGTCACTCGCCGATAGATAACTGCAGATTGTTTATCCAACATCAAGAATATAAATCACAAGTAACCAGCTACAAATACAGGCTATGCAGCCATTCACTAGAGCAATCGAGGCGGCAGTATAGCTTCTTTTCTCGTTCAGCAAAACCAGCTTGTGGCTTCAAACAACTTCATAACAAGCGACGAGGTAATACCAGTAGTTTTTCTCCGTTGTTCTTACTTTTATAACTGCACCGAAAATCCAAATTCATGGTAATTTCGACGGCTGTCACTTAAAAATTCCTTTCCTTCACATTATCTGCCAGGTTTTTTAAGCTGTTCTGCTGTGTAAAATCCTAGAATCACGATGAGTTTTTTAAAAACTAATGTTCATCGCACAATGTTTTGATTTTTCATTCATGCAGTCTAGGCGAGCCCGTTCGCGCGTTGACAGTTTTGATAGACGTGTGACATGTCAATAGCGGAAGTCCCTTGTCTTTTCCGGTTTGTTCTAGTCGGGGCGATTCAACGAGATTTTGTGGGCGTTTTTAATAAAACAATTATTCCACTCGGGCTTGTTGGATATGAAATGATTATAGCCAACTCGGCGCTATGCGCCTCGTTGGCTATCTATCATCTCATATCCAACGCGCCCTCGTGGAATAATTGTTAAATATATAGAGAGGACAAGTGTGACGTCACGTTACAATGATAGCAAAATGTTTGGATCACAACAAAGGGGGGCTTAAGCAACGACGACTGCGACGGCAACGAGAACGGCAAAAAATCCGTAGGTTCATATTACGGCCATCGCCTTTTTTTTCGTTTAGCGTCGAATACGTTTCCTGATATTGGATCGGTCGGTCGGATTGAAAAAAAATCACTAGAAGTCTCGGAATAGAAGGCCCTGGTAGCCCAGGACGACGGTTAAAGTTAACATTCACATATTTGGATTAATAAAATGCACAATATACTGTAAAAAATGTTCCTGTTTTTCTGTATGCCGTTACTATGTTCATTTTTCAGATTAAAAGAATTATTTTTAAGTGAAAAATGGTTTAAAGATTTGGGGCGTAAAAATTTTCGTTGTCCTTTTTCTAAACTTAGATACGGTCCTTTCGGATTCAACCCCAGAAAATTTCGCCAACTTTTGTACAAATTAAATAAAATTGAAT
The DNA here is from genome assembly GCA_964035525.1 of Porites cylindrica. Taxonomy (NCBI): domain Eukaryota; kingdom Metazoa; phylum Cnidaria; class Anthozoa; order Scleractinia; family Poritidae; genus Porites; species Porites cylindrica. Next base: position 22,945,393 of record OZ037778.1, on the reverse strand, counting down.
AAGATCAAAGAAGTTTGAAACAGTGCGAATGCTCTTTTTAAGTGAATTTTTGGTTTGCTGTCATTCAAAAATTTTGCTACCATAGCAACGTGACGTAACGACTTCTCCTCTATTATACTGGAAACTTAACTCTTCACTAGTCGGTTTAGCATAGCACGCGAGACCGACAGATTTCTCCACAAACAGGCTGTAGGATAGCAATTCCCTTATTTCGCTTTAGTCCCGCATGGTTAATTTTAAGACCAAAAGGGCGTGAAATAAAAACTTCGAAAGTACCACTTACACTTAGACAGCTTATCTTAGGTAATACCCCTCAAGCAGGGCCGTTGCCTTGCAGAATACCTTTTATGTTTTTCTCATCATTTGCTAATGAAGTGAACTCAAATGTCTGCTCGTTTTAATGCATGGATTTTTTTGTTCACAATGGGCATTAATTTTATTTAATGTCACCTACCTCAAATGCCTTCAGAAGTGCATTCTTAGCGCATTGTCCGAGGTTTTTTGGTGTGATGGCTTCTGCTATATCATCAAAGTCATCAGAAGCCAATTTTCTGTTTAGTCCCTTCTCGAAGTCTGTAAATTACGAACAAGATGCACGTGCACTTTTTACGTTTGACAATAAACTTAATAATTTCAGCAAGATCATGGACACGTAAAGGCGCAAAAAAAAGAAGATGGGAATGAAATCGTTAAGTGCTTTAAAGGTTAGTCTACAAGCCTGGGGTTTCCCTATATTCGCTTTGATTGTAATTAAGGAAACTAACTTACACTGTATTAGATCGGGTTTTGGTCTCCTACGGTACTTTTTAGCTTCCTGTTATTGACTGAACGCCGTCGAAGGCACTGAGTTTTAGTGCTAACGAGAAAAATCCCTAATTGAAATTAATCTATATAGCTCCAAGTGAATTTCACTCCCAGTCATGCGCAGTATACTAGGTTTGCAGTTGAGGTGGGCTTCTGCGTCTTTGAGCGTGGTGGAGTATTAGAGAAGTTGAGAAGTACTGCGTTACTTTCTCTCCACGACGTTCGACCATGCACCTGTGCAACAATATACTGTCATACAATAGCCCTGATTTCTTCCTTACTTCCTGTACAGCGTTTGGCAAACTCAATCTGCCCATTTTGCACGCGACTGAAACTCGCTTTAGCGGCGCACCAAATCACGATTATTATTGAGGTTTACAACTTGCTTTCCAGACTGAATCGCGAGAAAATCAACCTCATAAAAATATCCTTTCGACCTTAATGGAACACAAGACTTGACCAACCTGATACAACTGGCTTCACTTCACTCATTTTTGACTAAACTGAAGAGTTCCTAAAAAGAAAACAATGTAAGAAACATCTTAGTTAATACTTCTGAATGTAATTGCGCTTGAAGGGAGATTAAAAAAAAACTCTTTCGAAACTCTTTAAAGCGGACAGTTCAATTTTAACACAATAAGGTCGCGAATTGAAGGACACCCCGGGCTCATTGTAACGCAATTTATTTATTTATGCACGAAGTACAACGACTGATAATTTGGACACGTAATATCCATAACTGGATAAAAGATGAGCGCATAATTTAAAGTGTTCACATGTAAGTGTGTCACGTAGCCTGCGAAAACGCGCAAAATCGCTTTTCAACTCGTTTTGCCGTTTTGTTACGAGTTTTACCTTAGCTTCACCGTGATCAGTGCTGCGAGTGACTCCCAAGTTGAGCAGCATACTAATCTTTCGGTTTGTCTGTGGTTCATTGGGAAGGGAGTCAGCTAAGGGTTAATGGTAGCTGATCTACCCATGAGATGATCTGCGGCAGGCAACCCTTAACCTTTCATTGAAGCTACTACTCTACTACTCTAATAGATAAGTAGTAGCCGTTACGTAGTTTGTGCCTTAATGATAATGCCGTTAATAATAATAATAATAATAATAATAAGAAGAAGAAGAAGAAGAAGAAGAAGAAGAAGTCACAATTCTCTGGCATGGGATATGCAGATACATACGAATAGGGAACTGTCAGCGAACAAGCCTCAGCTGATGTAGAGCCAACTGGTGTTGCAAACTTATAGATGTATCGGTACCATCCGGTCGAAACACTTCGACGAAATCTGACTCAAAATACAAAGATCTTAAGATTAAAACCACAAGAATGTGGGGCATGAGGACAGAGACTGTGCCGGTTATAGTTGGTGGGCTGGGAATAAGAGAGGGAATGGACCAGAATTTAGGAACGATCTTGGGAGCCAGTTACATTAATAAGCTGGGAAAGATCATCCTCCTAGGAACAGCGCACATACTGAGAAGGTTTCTGTCCGTCAAACAAAAAACTCCCCTGGTACCTCAGGACCAAGGAATGGTCCCGGTTCTAGGAGAGTGTAGGAAGCAATTAATAGCACTGAAAACGTTTATAATAATGATAATAATAATGGTTTATAGCCAAAGAGTATTATTAACTGAATTCACAGATTTTATATACCGTTGCTATTGCATTTGTCGTCGTTAGGAATTTGCCATCGAGAGTCTCGCACTTATGGAGTCTTGTCATACGGGATACATCCTTTCGAGGTTGATGAAATAGATTATAATATTAGTTTGCCGTAAGGCTATGGGTTCTGAATTCTTGTCAAAATAATCTAAACAGTTAACTCAATATCTCTCTGGCGCAAGCTTTACTTAAATAAATTTTATTACGAGGAACAACAATTTGGAAGCGACATTATCATGACAATACTGGTTTCAGACATATTCATTAGAATACGGATTTCATTCTCTACTTAGTTAAATGTATTTATAGAGGGTCAGTGCCACCGTGGTTTACTTATAAGTAATTGAGGTCTTGTTGAAGCAAACACATTAGCTTTATGCTCCGTTTTATCAACCTTACATGTAAAATACCTGATTTCAAGACATCGTTATTGTTAATTGAAGAGCATTTTACTTACTAAATTGCAAGCAGACGGTGGACAGATGGTCTAGGTTAATATCTTGCAAACTGAAACATCTCGTGGCTTTGCTTCTACGAGAAACAAAACAAACTGCTCGAGTTGCAGGCTAAATATTCAAAATATATAAGGTCCTTGTTTCGGGAAATGAACTTATCTTCAATGTTGCGTTACTATTTACTTAAAGTAAATCAATAGTGGAATTGCTCTGACTGGGTCTCCGCATTACTGGATCTACATACTGTGCGTTATGATTTTTAAAGAGCATTTCTTACCTTTTTTCAGACGGGCAAACGTCTGCACGGTAACTCAGCAAAATTCCTAAACTCTCCTAACTTCCTGTGTTCCTGTGTGCTTGAGTTTTAGTACTAAGCAAGAGTATTTTCAACGTTCTAGATTAGTCATGCAAATCAAGTGAATGCGGAATTTTGTACTCTTCTACATGCTCTTTCAATTTTGTATGAGCATCTCTATACCAAAGCATATGATAACGTGATTCCCATGAGATATTAATTTAATTTACTCTTGCTCGTAACTCTGCTAGAGTTACTTTTAAAGCAAAAGCTCGTGTTAACGGACTGAACTAAATATGTTCTCCAGTATTCTAAGTCAGTGGCGGATGCCGAGTTACTCAGCCATAAAACACGCAATATCTTAAAATGATCCAATTATTGAATCATCTAAACTGCATGTAGTAATAAACATCCTACCCAGTACCATTCACAATAAAATGGTGTGGGAGAAAGCCGTTTTTGCACGTTGTTCAACTGTTACAAGAACGCAAACGCACAAAAAAGTTAGCTTAAGTTCAACCGGAAATCTTTTGATCGTCACAGATCATTTAACAACCCATACTGCTGCTTTCAGTAGAATTGTTAGTTGACGTCACAACCTTTTGTGTATACTTGCTGGAAGCAATATCTTCCCTGTCTAAAACTATGCTCACCAATTTAGTTCATTCCTTCCCTGTGGAAAGATCTTGCTCGTGGACTTTAGGGATGACTTGCCCCTGTCACAGGTCTAAGTGACCGTGTCTACTACATATGTTTATGTTTATCTAGTGTTTCTAGGGATTCGATTTTTTTTTCGGGGGTTTCTTAGATAACATGAATAAGTCAGTATTTTATATCAGGGCGGTGCTTTGCAGCATGGGTCTACGTACCCTGCGAGCAGAGTCTACTTCGAGGGTAGGGTCTACGGGGTCCCGTTTGCACTTGCCCTTTAAGGAAGTCGCTATTTTTCTTAGTTTCTTTGATGACAAGTCTATTTTGCCCCTACAACGTGTTAAGAACCAAGAGAGAGAGCCTAGGCAACCAGACGGCGACAGCAGTGACAACGTATTAAAAAAGTGAATTCGCGCTGTTTCAAACTTGATCGCTGTTATTTCAATTCACCTCGATGTTTCAAATGTTGGCAAAATGTTTTGGAGTTGTATTCTTAAGGACTATACTGATCCAACTTCATAGGAAAAAACGGAGAATATCGTCGTCTTGTCCTAACGTCCTCCATAAAACTCGCGAAATAAGAAAGTTTCTTCCATGTAGACTATACACTGCGCAGAAGTGCGGTGACGGCAAGAAATGTATCAGAAGTGTGACGAATACACATACAGAAGCCTTTTATGACATTCAAGTTGCCGTCACCGTCGTTGTTGCTTAAGCTCTTTAATAGGGAGCCTAAGCAACGGCGACGGCAACGGGAATGGCAACTAGAACAGCAAAAAAGCAATAGGTTTATAGTAGCAAAACATCAATTTTGCACGTGCATCAAGCTTTTTTGTACATTTCTTTGCCGTCATTGCACATCGACTAAAACGTTTAACTGCCTAATTTCACGTTTTGTCAAGGATTTGAACACAAGGCAACAACTTTATTTTTCTTTTCCTGAACTTTCATACGGTCCTTTAATTAGAATTCAGCTTCAAAAAAATTGCCAACATTTGACGAATTAAACGAGATGGAATGAGCGCGATAAAGTTTGAAGCAGCGCGAATTCACTTTTTACGTGAGGTTTTCGTAGCCGTAGTCGTAGCCGTCGCCGTCGTTGTTGCTTAAGCTCAACAATATTATGAGATTACTAACAACGGCAGGGCCCAACTCAAGATGTCGATCCGTCTTTTTGTGGTGTCCTTCTAATAGAAGTGTCCATTAACTAAAGAGAGAGTTTCCTGTAAAATGTTCATGTGGACGAAATGTTTGCCGGAATATGGCTCTGTAAAATGCGTCATAACCCTTTTCAACTTAGCTTAAGAGTAATAAGAAGCAGCAAGGGGACAGTACATATGTAACATATTAGCAGCTCCTGCTTTAATATTTGAAACTTTGAAAATAATGTTATCTCTGAGGTAGTTCCAGGGATAGAAGAAAAACCCTGAACGTTTCTACTTCGATCATCTCGCTCCATTGAAGCTCTATATAATCGCATATGTCGTTTAACCATTTCTCCTCAACGCCTCCTACTCAGATCTAGACGTTCTCACCTCTTCTTACACTAATGTTCTGCCAATGCCTTCCAGGCTATAACCTTTAGCTGTCTTACAGCAGACTGGAAACCACATACGGGGGATGACAGCACTATCCGGTGGCCTGTTTCGAAAAAACTAAGAAAATACATCTTGAAATGTGGACACTTTGCCGGGAATTGGAGGGCATGTAAAACTGAAGTCCGAGAACCAAGCGACAAGCGACAATTTCGGAGTAACACAGAAAAGAGAGTAGAACATGAAAGGCAATTTTAAATCACCACGTGTAGTCCGGGGGGGGGGGGTACTTAAGAAATGTTTATACGGGGAGGGTCCGCCCCGAGATCCAACCCCTGACCCTTTTATATACCAGTTTTCACGAAAAAGATACCCCTTTCGTATACCTTCTATTGACAAATGGTACCCCTTTCAGATACCTTGTTTAGAATTTTGCAGCCCTTGTAACTACTGTAAATGCACTGTCTTTTAAAAAGGAATCAATCACAAAAATAGACGTTTTCTCAACTTAAGCCATAAACTTCATCTGTTAGCCCTTTTGGGCCCTTTCAGAGACCCAAACGACAGGTTTCCCTACCCTTTCATATACTCCAACTAGCAAAATCCCTACCTTTTCATATACCTGAAGCCTGGTCGGAGCCTCACCGTATAGGCCATCATAGGGGCCCCCTTTCTTCATTGCTGCCTTGTCCACCACTGACATCAACACATGCTTTATGGAATACTGTTATTGAAAACCACAGTGACTGCCGACGTTGAAATTTGTGCCATTACAGTGTTACTCTTTTCTGCTACTCAATTCAACGATGATTAAGAAGTTGTCTGTCTCATTCTTGGAAAGCCATTTCAGCTTTTTTGCGTCATTGACAGTAGCGTTAATGTCTTTCTGTTTTTTTGTTTTTTTTTTTTTTTACCTAACCCCAGGGCTAACCCCAACACCATTTCTCGAAACTGGAAATGGAACGTTTCGAAAAGATCCTAGCAAAGGCGTAAAAGAGATTGGTAAAAAAAATGTAAATCGAAAGGTAAAATCGTTTGATACAAAGCCCCTTGCAATTAGACGCAACATTGTTGGCAAACAACTCCCAACATTTTTAGATATTACATGTTCCTTCCGTTTGCACACCCTTCGGCAAGTTGTTGCGTGTTGTTGGGAGTTGTTGTGCAAAGTTTTTGAAACCGGTCTAACTTTTGAGCCATCCAACATTTCTTTTGTCCCGTGAAAAGCCGAAGCTAGTGTAACAGTGTTGAATCCATTTGCACAGATCCTCCAACATTGTTGGGGCCACGAACGCGCCAAGATGGCTGTCGAATTCAAGTTTACAAAGTCTTAAGCTACGTGCAAATGGACGCAACAACTCCCAACACTGTTGAGAGTTGTCGGCCAACAATGTTGCGTGCTTTTCCACGGAGCTTTTTGGGCTGTATCTTTCCCACGATTCACTGCAGTCTCAACATTGAGTTGTTGAATCCATTTGCAAACCACTTCCAACACGGACGTAACAACTAACCTCCAACATTGTTGGGCCAACAATGTTGGGAGTTGTTGCTTCCGTTTGCACGTGGCTTAAGGTATTTTACAGCTCAAAACTACATAAATCTGATATTTTTGTGACAATCTCACCCAAAAAATGGGGAGTTCTCCCAATTTTTTTTCCAGGATGACCTGGCGTTTCTGATCTTCTATCGAATTACAGAGTTCGCTGTATAGGTACTTCTCGGTCGAAATGTTTTTGATGAAAGGACAGCAGTGGATACAGTTATTGAGTTAAGGGGGACACTCTCGTAGGGGTGGAGGGGGTGGTTGCTGTGAAAATATTCAAGTTCGTAGATAAGAGTAAGTCTCCTTTGCTTGATGAGGTACCCTACTAAAGGAAAAAAATGAAAACGCCAGTTTACTTTTGAGAGTGGTTCCAAAATCAAAAATGCATTGGCCGTCATCTTGGAACCTGAAACAAAGAACTTTGATTTTTTTTTCAGTGCTATCACGTTCCTTATGACTTAGTATGGCGGGAGGATGTGAAATGATTGTCATCAAAACGTGTGGAAGGAAAAATAGTTACCATGGGGAGACGGTTAAGAACAAATTTAATTAAAAAATATGCCGTAAAATAATATGTGGGGATCCTTGTGTTATGAAGTAGTTGCTGTTAGTTCTGTTTTGGAGTTTTGGTATTTTTAAGGTGTTTCTATCCGAATGATTATTTTGTAGCACGTGCTAGTTTCTTGATAAACAGTTCATAGTCCAAGGAAATTCAATGTATAGGCCACACGGTTAGTTCCTGAGTTTTGAGAAGTATCGTCTATCGAAAGGATTTGTTAAACTTATTGTAGTTCTTTGAAGTAAGCATATTCGGGGATTATAGCTGACCTTGAGTTTTGCCTCCACTGAAGTTCCTGTTTTGTATGCTTGGTCCTAGCGAGCAGTTTTACCGCTAGCATTCAATTGGCTCTTTAGTACTTGTTAATTACGACAGTGTAGACAATTCTATCGTTCACAAGTTCAGCGACAGGATATGCAATGGAAGGGTCTCATGGTCAGCTAACCCAAACACGTCCACAATTTGGTTATTTAATTCGCTGTGTTAGCTAGTAGAATTAGTTGAGTAGTAGAGTTGCTGTCAGAAGAATAAAGAAGAATAAAGAATAAAGAATAAACTGCTGTCTAAAGAGAAAGAACAGAGTCTTGGTCCGCTCGTTAAAAAGCATGCATGTTAGCATGCCTTTCCGTTGCAAGCTAGTTTAGTCCTGTAGTTTTCTTTGCTTTTGATAATGCTCGAACTTGCGTAAGGCGTAGTTTATTTTCAGTATACGTGTCGATTAGTTTGTGAATTAGTTATGGCTGCTATGAGTCAATTTCAAAGTTCGGTTTTCTTTTGATGTGTTTGTCGCTTTTCCCGTTTATGAGTGTCGTTTTTGATTTCATTGCCTTCGTTTTTGAGTCTTTGGGAAATCTGGCTTATTTCGAACTTTTCCACTTGTCATCCTGATTACTAGACAGAGAGCGCGAACCTTGGCTGAGGGGGCCGTTCGCCAGGAAAATTTGGCTGTGAATTCAGGTTCGAATGAGTGGCCTGCCCCTCCTCCACCCGTTCAGCGGTCTAGAGAACCGTTGTTCCGTTCATTTCTAAGGTCAATTAATAGATCACCTAGGGCTGAAGCACAAGCACAGGCGTTAAGTGCAATTTCGACTCCCAGTGAATGCTCTCTAGTTTCTTTTTGTACAAGCGACCACGAGTCCGACTCTGAAGAAGAAATTATTTATGAAAACGTAGAGCCCAGAGAGCATTGTCCTAGTCGTGAAAGTATAAGTGAAGATTCAATTCAGGAACGGCATAATTCATTTGTTGATAGTTCTTTAGAGTCAGATCGGTTGTCTCTTGCACCAGTCTATGCCGAAATGGAAGATCAGGTTAGTCAGTTGTGTCGAGCAGTTGAGCGAATGCAGGCTTCTGTTAACTCACGGGGTAGAAGTGTCGGTGTGAAATCGTCAGTAACGTTTCCAGTTTTTAGGGGAGATGAGTGTGAGGACGCTCATGAGTTTATTAGGAATTATAAGAGGGCTGGTAGGTTAAATGGTTAGGACGACAACAATTTAGCGTTGGGGCTTCCTCTCCATTTAAAGGGTCATGCTAGCGCGAGGTTTAAGACTTTGTCTACGGCTCACGAGATGTCTTTTGATGAGTATCTGAGCAATTAATTACGCATTTCGCCTCCGGAGCCAGCGAGTGGCGCGTAAGACAGGCGTTAGGGCAGCAGCGACAGCTGGAGAAAGAATCAGTTGCAGATTACTCCGATAGTCTCCGAACTCACTGTGCGAGAATTAATTTGCCTAGGGCTGAGTGGACACATTATTTTGTGCAAGGCCTCCTACCTGAGATCCGCGAATACGTTATTTTGCAACAACCTGAGAATTTGGAATCGGCAGAGAACTTTGCTAAGTTAAAGGAATCGGTGTTGGCTGGGTCGAGTAAACGTACAGATTTCATCCCTAAAGAGGTATCGGCACAGATTTTGAAGGAATTGACGAAAGCAATTAATCCTAAGGATAAGTCAATTAGTGCTGTGAGTCAGGACCCTTACGTGAGGAAGTCTGAAATGAAACAAATTATTAGAGACGAGTTTCGAGAGTTAATGGGAAGTTCTAGTTCTAGACCCAGTGGTTATAATCAGCGTTCTAACCAGTCTTTTCAGTCAAGGGGTTTCCGGTCCCGTTTTGGCGATGCCGTTTGCTATAATTGTGGTCGAAAAGGGCATACTTATTATTTTTGCCGCTCAAAACCTGATCCTAGAAATTCTCGTCGTGGAGGCGGTAGACAAAATTTTTATCGGAATAGAGGTCAAGATGCTTCTAATTAGCAACCTAAGCAGCAGGGAAACTGAAGTGCGTCCCTGTCTCGTTACAAAATGAACCCGTGATGGGGGCTTCAAAAGTTGTAGAGCAGAATCAAAGTTTATCGCCAGGATCGTGCGATGCTGATAAATTGGCTTTCAATAAAGCGCGGCCTGTCGATGTTTCAGTAGATACAAAAGCTGATTTTGGGCAAAATGTTATTAATAAGAGTGATTTTCAGACCTCGCCAAAACAATCTTCTGATTATCTGCGTCAAGGAAGTAGGCTATCAAAACAAGGCACTTGTGTTGAGAGTAATATTGTTGTTATTCTATCACTTGTTTTTGCTATCATTCTTAAGTTACTTGAGTTATTTGAAGGAGTCATAACAAGCATGGTTAACGTACTCAACCGACCTCCAATGTTTCAAAGCAAGTATTCCGGCACCAGTAAGCCAGGTTTTTCCGCTTTGTCTGTTCAGGATAAATTTCCTTTATACTCGTCTGAGGCCTTTACAGAAGAGAAACCCCAGAATTTTGTTATTGTTAAAGAAAACAGTTTAGTTTTTGAGGAGGTTGATGTTAATGTTAATGACACAGTGGATTTTCAAGATGTTGTTGTTTCGGAGGTCATACCCAGTGATATTATACTTAATGAGATAACTGATAGCGGAGTGCCTTTATCTAATAACAATTCGTCTAAAAGAGATAGTATAGTAAATAGTGTACAGGGGTCAGTGCGTTCGTCCGTTCCGAGTGTTTTAAACGATTTTCGCAGCGAAGCGGGAGCAGAGATAGAATGTAACGCCGCTATGTATGCGAATTCTTATACAAAGCCTATTTCAGCTTGCGTTGATAATGGAGTAGAAGAACCAGATAGTAATATTTCTCTTCCTTTTGTGGCTGGAAGCTCTACTCTGCCTGTTAGTATAGAGGGTCATAATTTTTATTGTTTAATAGATTCAGGAGCTGCTGTCACAGCAGTAAGTGCTAAAGTGTGGCGGAAGTATTTGTGTCACGCTTGTCCTAAGCTACGTAGATAGACCTGATTCGGAGAGTGTGACTATCGTCAATGGTTCCTGTTTAACTATTCTGGGAAAGTCACCAATGAAATTTGTTATTGATTCTCGTGAGTTTCCTTTTGAAGCCGGCGTGATTGAAAATTTCTCTTATGATGTTATCCTTGGTAGAGATTTCCTTGAAGAATTTTGTTTTAACGTTGATTTTGAAAATGGATCGGTGAATTTTCCTTCTGAACCAGATCTGCTTCCTTCTAAGGGTGTACACTTAAAAGATGATAGTGATTCGACGGATAAAGCTTTTATTTCTTCGGTCCATGCCTCTCGCACTTTTGTTATTCCACCTCAGTCAGAAATTTTGGTTTCAGGGGAACTCAACTCTTTACCAAGCGCCGTTGGTATTAATGGTATGATTATTCCGAAGTCCGATTTATGCTATCGCTATTCTGTTTTTGGAGCTTCTGAGCTTGTCAGTGTTGCAGATGACGGTATGATCCCCATAAAGTTGGTTAATCTTTCCTTCTAGCCAGTTAAAATTTACCGTAGAACTCGTTTAGCTGATTTTGAGGAGGTAGATCAGAATGTAGCAACTTTTGAGCTAAATGCGACAGAGAAAATTGAGGAGCCGTCCAATCATGAGCAGCTGGAAAAGCACAATTATTCTCAATTGCCTGATTTGTCTGATAGTATTTTGTCAACTGATGACAAAGTTAAGTTTCGTGATTTGTTTATGAAATACCGTGACGTGTTTGCCCTGTCTGATTCTGAGTTAGGTGGAACGTCGTTAGTTCAACATGTGATAGATACGGGCGATGCCACCCCGATTAAACAAATGCCTTATCGCAACTCGCCTGAAGGTAAGCAAGAGTTGATAGACAAGTCAACAATATGCTCGAACGTGGAATTATTCAAGAGTCAGTTAGTGCTTGGTCTTCGCCTGTTGTTTTAGTTAAGAAAAAAGATGGTTCTATAAGATTTTGTGTTGATTATCGTAAGTTGAATAAGTTGAATAAGGTAACGAAGAAAGATAGTTTTCCCTTGCCTCTGATTGCTGATACTTTCGATTCTCTAAATGGAACAAGCGTTTATAGCACGCTTGACATGAAGGCAGGTTATTGGCAAATAGAACTTCATTCCTCGGCTCGAGAAAAATCTGCTTTCGTTACTCATAATGGTCTTTACGAATTTTTAGTAATGCCTTTCGGTCTTACGAATTCTGGAGTAAGTTTCCAAAGGCTAATGAGCCATATCTTGAGAGGACTGGAGTATCGATTTGCACTTATATATAGATGATATAATTATATTTTCTAGATCGGTTGAAGAGCACTTGGTAAATTTAGAAGAAGTCTTTAGGAGGCTTCGTCAAGCTAATGTTAAGTTGAATCCGAAGAAATGTAGCTTTGTTAAACAAAAGGTCGAATATCTCGGTCATGTTGTAACCCCCGAAGGTGTAAGCCCCAGCCCCGACAAGGTTCGTGTTGCGCAGGAATTCCCTACCCCAAATAATTTAAAGGAACCTAGAAATTTCTTAGGTCTCGCTAATTATTATAGGCGTTTTGTAAAGGGTTTTTCTCACATAGCCAATCCCCTAAATGCGTTGACTAAGAAGGGTGTTTATTTCAATTGGTCCGAGGAATGTGCTGTCGCTTTCGACAAGCTGAAGCGTGCGTTAAGTTCTGCTCCTATTTTAGCATATCCCAACTTTAAGGAACCTTTTCTGTTGTTTGTTGATGCTAGTTCCACGGGGATCGGTTTTACCTTAGCTCAAGTTCAGAATGCAAAAGAAGTTGTAATTGCTTACAATGGGCGCGGTTTGAATCAAGCAGAGCGTAATTATAGTACAACGGAGAGGGAAGCACTTGCGTTAGTCGAAGGAATTAAGAAGTTTCAACCTTATCTTCAGAATCGCAAATTTACAGTTGTTACTGATCACAGTTCCTTGCGTTGGTTAATGAATGATAAGGACGCTTCAGGTCGTTTAGCAAGATGGGCTTTACTTTTGCAGCAGTATGATTTTGAGATTGTTCATCGCCCTGGTAAGATTCATGGCAATGCAGATGGTTTATCTAGGCGTCCTTATGTGTCATGCGATTTTAATTCACTCCAAAAGGAGGAGCCACAAGTGGCGAAAACTCGAGAGTTGCAAAGGCGTGATCTTGACCTGAGTGAGATGATTGATTACCTAGAAAGTGATGTTTTACCATCAGACGATCGTGCTGCGCGCAAAATTTTGCTCACGAGTGATAGTTTCTATATTGGGCATAATGGATTACTTTATCATTTAGGCGACAATCGAAAGCGCAATTCTTGGGATTCGTTTTCTCAGCTCGTTGTTCCACCAACGTTAAGGTGGCTGAACACAGTTTTGCGGGCGGTCAGCGGTAACTCGCGTGACCGCGCGTGTTTTTAATTAGACAGACAAACATGGCGGCGAAAAAGCAATGGTACACAAAAGACGATTTCTCAAAATCTACTCATTAAAATTTTGTGATATTTGGCAGAATGTTTACTTTTATCTTATTTTAGATAATGAAAACTTTAAAATGGAAGTTGAACAGACGAGTTTCATGACACATTTATTAATTACAATAATATTATATTATTGATTATCCAAAGGTCCGTCTGTTAAAATTTGCTTAAATAAGTTTCAAATGGTAATGATTAGTTATTGTAAGCTGTGTACAAGCTTATAGGAAAATCTAATGAGCGAATTTTATGTAAACTGAACAAAAGTGAAATTTTAAGGTTGTATTTTGTCGTTCATGTTGCCATGGAAACGACGAAAACGTCAAATTTTACCTGTCAATCAAAATCTTTCATCAGTGTATTTTTCACCTGCCAAATTTCAGCTTGTGAGCTGCAGCCTTTCTCTTGCCACGATTTGGCAAATGAGATACACTCACAAACTGCCAAAACTGTGTTCAGCCACCTTAAGGTTTGAAATTTTGTCTAACATGCATGACCATGTTTCTGGTACGCATTTTGGGGTCCATAAGACGTTCAATAAGGTTAAGCAGAGATATTGATGGAAAGGAATGTACAAAGATATTGAACATTGGTGTAAGTCTTGTACTGAATGTTCCATGAGGAAATCGCCTAGAAATTCGAAGAAAGCACCTTTACTTCCAATTCCAGTAGAAAATGCCTTTGATAGGGTAGCAGTTGATGTACTGGGGCCTTTCCCACCTTCTAATAGAGGCACAGGTACGTTTTCGTTTTCAGTGATTACCTTACTAGATGGTGTGAAGCATTTCCCGTTCCAAGCGTTGAGGCAACTGTAATTTCTCGTCTTTTGGTGGATGAAGTCATAGCCAGACATGGTGCACCTAGAGTTTTGCTGTCTGATAGAGGGAAACATTTCCTGTCTAAAGTGGAAGCAGATGTTTGTAAGATCTTTCAAATTCACAAAGTAAATACTTCTAGTTATCACCCGCAGACTGATGGCCTAGTCGAAAGGTTTAACTCTACCTTATGTCAGTCACTTTCGATGTATGTCCCAAAGAATCAAGAAGACTGGGACGATTTTATACCACTAGTTTTGTTTGCTCATAGAACATCAGTTTTAGAAGCCATCGGCGATTCTCCTTTTTACGTTCTGTATGGCCGTAAGCCTCGTTTACCTGTGGATGTCAAGTATTTACCGCCAGTCGCTGATGACGTCACTACTTCAGTTTTTGAACATCGTATGCGTATTGTTGAAAAGCTTGAGTAAGCGCAAAATTTGGCAAGAGAAAATTTGCAGCATGCTCAGCATAAAATGAAGGATTACTATGATCAGGGTGCTAAGGAACCAATTTTTGTGGTTGGTCAGCGTGTATGGGTTTACACTCCTCGGACTAAAAAGGGTTTGTCTAGGAAACTTTTGCACAATTGGTTGGGACCATACAGAATAGTAGAACAGTCGTCTCCAATTCATTTTCGATTGCGTACTGATACTAATAAGAAAGTTACTTTTGCCGTGCATGCTAATCGAATGAAGCCATTTATCGATCCGTGCTTACGACCAATTGAACCTCCACTATTTGATGACCCAAGTGAGCGTTATCTTGATGAGTCAGATATTCCAGATGACTGTTTTGAGTCAGAGCTTCCTGTCAATAAAAATATTGACTCTAGTCCACCAACTTCAGACTCTGCAAATTCAAGCACCCATTTAGATCGTCAGAACCGACCGGTGCAGTCGCAATCAAATCCTGATCTTTCTTTGATAGATGACGAAAGTATTTTTCAAGCTGATCGGATTCTTAAGTCTCGTAGGAAAAAGGGCAAAATGGAGAACCTAGTTCAGTGGCATAATTTTCCAAGAAAGCAGTCGACTTGGGAACCGGAACAAAACATTTTGGATAAACGCCTAATCGTTAATTTCAATAAATCAAGGAAGTAGTGAGTCCTCTCATGGTCGATTCATTTTTATTTTGTTTTTCTTTAGGGATCAAGATTGTATTGAAAGAGTTTTCTTGTAGAGAGATTTCAGTAAATGGATTCCATGCCCAGTTGCGTTGTCTTATACTTGTTTTTGTTTTTGTTCAGTTTTGCGTGATACGTGCTCAAAATTTTGATTCTCTTACGCAGAGAGTAGCATTTTATCCTGTTCCATTGATGATTAGTCATTCTCCTAAGCCGCTTACTTTTTATGCGGAAACAAAGCTTTTGAATGTTCACACAGTTTTTAATTTTACTGACCTTAGCGGTGGTTTTGCCATGAGTAACAAATCTTGTTCTGTACCTCTGGAAAAGTTTTTTGATCAATTATTGCTTACTGTTCGCGGTTTTCAAAAAGTTGTTCGTCGGCTTCTTTCTTTGCCAGGCTTTTCAACTTTGGTTGAGTGTGACACTTATTTACCGAGGTATTATCAGTTTATGGTAGGAAAAGTTTCGAGAATGTCGTGTCCAAGAGCCTATAAAAGTTCCGTTTCTGAGTGTAAAACTTGGCCGTTACGATTCTGCCGCGGCATGTCGGTTGACGAAAGACAGTGGTTGCTAGGGAGAGGCCGCACGCGACGTTGAAATTGGATGTGCCACGCAGGGGATCTAGGTATTTTTCGCGCGATTTGGACCGGAACAGGCCATAAATGCGAGGAGAATCACGTTAAGAAACTTAAGGCCACTTTAAGAACTCTGAGCAACGCTATGTCTATTTCTCAAAGTATGATGCGTTTTATCAACGGAAAAGTTGTGTATTTGTTTAAAATTACCGATCAAATGAACAGTAAATTGGATATTTTGTCTCAGGATTTAAAAATAGTTCAAAACACGTTTACTAGTTGGCAGAGACAACTCAAAAAAATTGCCAATTCGGTCAGACGCCACGAGGGATTGACGATGGAATGTCTTTCTAAATATACTGCGGAAATTAACCGTGCCTTTGACGCCTTTCTTAGACTTTTTGAAATCCAAGATACTTTAAGCCAGATTTCCCATCTGAACGATAAACCGTTGGTAGGATATTCAGATTTGCCTAAGTTTATTTCTTCGCACTCGTCTGCCAAACTTTCTATTGATCCTTCTTTGAGATTGACTATAACAGCATTAGAGGAAGGTTTGTCAGTCCTTGCAGGCCCTATTGTTGACGTTGAACATGATGGTCAGAATTTGACTATTGATGTTTTATTGTTAGCACCTGAGATCACGGATAAGAATAGTTTCTGGGTCGTAGAACATTTGACGCCCCTTAAGTTTAATATTTCGGGTAAGTGTTTTTCAGGGCCTGTTCACCTCACAAACCTTGCTTTAATTAACTGTCCAAATTCGAGGCAGGTAGTGTCTTTAGAGGGATTAGATAGGTGTTTTAGTAGTGAAGTAGGTTTTTTATGTCTCAAAAATGTCTTAAAGTCGGTTTCTAGCTTGCAATGGTTGGGTTTTGCGTGGAATCCGAACCTGAAACTTTCTTTCCCGCGGAACCACGAGGTCGCTCCAGACTGTGACCATATCCATCCGCTAATTCATCTTGGAGGCAGATATTTTCTCTCAACAACTTCTGGAACATTAACTTTAAGCAGTGGCGAGTTAGATGTTTCTCCATTGGCAGTTTATAACTTTCCCTGCAACGTCAGTTTCATCGGAATGAAAACGAGCTTAGGCACCTGTCCTCAAAGACTACTGGTATCACTTCCACTGTTTTCAACTGATATGATTACATATGTTCAGTGGGATCCAAATTCAGATGATCTCACTCCGCTGGACTTGCATCAAGAATCCCTGACCATCCCACCACCTATTAAGATTAACCGTACTGTGATTGATAATTTTGATGAGTTGTTTCAGGGTTACGATGGCCGGCTTAGTGATACTATACTTTGCAGAAGGCAGACAGTCTTATTGATCAGATAGAAGAAACTACGTACTATTTCCAGTTACGTCGAGTACATTGCTTTCATTGCACTAGGTCTTTCAGTGACCAATTTCATCGTCTTTTGGATTGTTTGCCGATGTATCTTCAGGATATTTGGACGTCGAGCCGCACATACGCCTCCTCCTCCCTTGCAAGCACACGTTTCTAACAACCTTCAGCGCAAGGTATGCGGCCATTGTTCTAAACCCATAAAGAACGATCGTCGTAAAAAAGCTGCAAGTAAACAGTGTCGTGACCCGCGACGATTTGGAGCAAAGGAGCAGTAGCAAGACTTTTCCGGACAAGACATTCCAAGCTTAAAAAAAAGGAACTGAACTGTATTTAGCTCTCGCGTTTTTTTTGTTTTACCGATGATGTATTATTGTATTAATTTAACTTTGGTTAATTTTTCGAGGTTTTTAGATGAAATTGGGGCTACTCAGTTAGCTGCAGTAAGTGGTCGCTTCGCGTCATTTAAGTATGGTGTGACAGTCGTTCTTCAAGGCAAACAACATCTGTACTTCATGTAAATCACTCTTTTTCGTGGCAATCTATTGATTTGTTTTTAGGGTTATTTTCTGGCTTTGGTCGATCTTTGAATTGGGAAGTAGATAACCTTGTCGAGTTCGTGCATATTTGTCATTATGTCATGATTTACGAGCGCTACGTCAGTGACATTTTTCGCGCAACTTTCCCGCGAGATTACTGTCGTTCGTTTCCAGAGAATCAATTCTGCGAAGTGTTGTTTGCTTTGAAAACATCCGGTTACCTTTTTCTAGCTCGTAACGTTATGGCTTTTGCGTCACACGAGTATGAAGAAATTTTTATTTTTGAAGACCTGTTGTTAGCTCATAGTTCAGCTAATTTCCAGCAGTTCGTCAGCAATCGTTTGACAGAGTTAGAGCAGAATTCACCGTTTTGTCACGTCGCATCATTATAGTTTTTGTTATTGTACTGTTTTTGTACTTATAGGTACTATCAATGGATCTTGATTGGCAACGTATCCGCCACATGGCAAAATGGGTGTGCATTTTTTTGTTTCGAGATGAAGGGTGCCGCCATGTTTGATTGGACAGTTTTACGCTGCAATCACCTCATATGCATCAAATGCTTTCAGAAGAACGCTGACTTTTTAAAGACTATGCGCTCTTGCCACCGTGGGGTAACGTTTCCGGAGAGTGCATACGAGTATATCGTCACATATACTCACAGTGGAAAAGTGGCAGCTGAAGAGATATCATAAACTCTTTTCTCTTCCTTTTTGAGACATTTCTTTTCTTCTATAAGTGCTTAATTGCCGTATAATCCTAAAGAAGTGTATGCGTTTTTCTCCTATCCGCATCGAGGACGATGCTCAGTTTAGGTAGCCTGTGTACAGCCGCCCCTCCCCTCAAAAAAATCGGAAAGGAGCGTCTGTGATTTACCGTTGATAATCGTGTTCAAAGACCACGTGACTTTTTCAGGAATGTGTGGAAAATGATTTGATTGGTTATTTCCCATACATCCTTACATCACTGAAATAGCGAGATTTGATTGGCTTTCATTTTCGCGGGCTTTGCAATCGGAGCCTTCTGTACAGAATCTTTCACTTTCGTTCGCGACAATAATATGATGTGAGATTTTGACGATGAGTTCGTGCGTTCTTTGTGGAGTAGACATCGTAAAAAACACGGATGAAAATCTTGTTGATGGTCGAAGGGGCAATTCTTTTAAAGTTCGAGAGGAACTGCTGTCTTTGGAGTGTAAAGTCGAAATCAATTCCACGTACATTTGTAGGAATTGTCTTTGCGCGCTGAATCTACCTCTACAGAAATGTGAGCCTCGGAACTTTTGGTCAGCGTAAATCACTTTTAATTATTTATGCAAAATTATTCCTGAACCCGATTATCAACGGTAAATCACAGACGCTCCTTTCCGATCTTTTTGAGGGGAGGGGCGGCTGTACACAGGCTAAGTTTAGGCGGGGAGGAATGTTATGAAGTAGTTGCTGTTAGTTCTGTTTTGGAGTTTTAGTATTTTTAAGGTTTTTCTATCCGAATGATTATTTTGTAGCACGTGCTAGTTTCTTAATAAACAGTTCATAGTCCAAGGAAATTCAATGTATAGGCCACACGGTTAGTTCCTGAGTTTTGAGAAGTATCGTCTATCGAAAGGATTTGTTAAACTTATTGTAGTTCTTTGAAGTAAGCATATTCGGGGATTATAGCTGACCTTGAGTTTTGCCTCCACTGAAGTTCCTGTTTTGTATGCTTGGTCCTAGCGAGCAGTTTTACCGCTAGCATTCAATTGGCTCTTTAGTACTTGTTAATTACGACAGTGTAGACAATTCTATCGTTCACAAGTTCAGCGACAGGATATGCAATGGAAGGGTCTCATGGTCAGCTAACCCAAACACGTCCACAATTTGGTTATTTAATTCGCTGTGTTAGCTAGTAGAATTAGTTGAGTAGTAGAGTTGCTGTCAGAAGCTGTTGAAGAATAAACTGCTGTCTAAAGAGAAAGAACAGAGTCTTGGTCCTCTCGTTAAAAAGCCAAGCGAGCTTCGCAAGCCCTCAACAAATGTTCAGGTGGGGGAGTGTTTTTTTAATCGAATGTTGGCTTTCAAAAGTGTCAGGGAAAAGGCTTCTGAAATGTGTTTGGACATCGGAAAGATCTTCGACCTCATCTTCGAACACACTAAAAATTCAGTCTCATTTTCTTTAGTGTTATTACGACATTACACATGTACTAAGATGAAAGTAACATCAGAAACTGTAAAAAATACCACGCAACGTGCTGGGGTTTGTTTAAGCGAGGCTGTACTCGAAGTTCATGGCCTCACAAAAATGCCAACTAAAACTATCAATACGGTAAGCAAAACATTCGTCAGATTCTCAAAAGAGTAACCTTCAATGCTGAGAGATCGCTGCAGTTTTTTTAAACACAGCACAAACCATTGCACGTTACTGGGCAATTGGCTGATAAACAACCTTTACCTTACTTTTACAATAACAACTCAATTAAAAGATAAATCAATGGTGCGCGTAAGTTCCTGAAATAATTACAATTAATCTGATCCACTGTTCGGATACTTGAAATAATACCATAGTATAGCTACTACAATACTCACTGACGCTCAAATACAAGAACAGTTTTAAACTAAGGGGCTATATCATTCTTTTTGTTATCTATAGTAAAACGCTAACGTGTCTTCTGATCTATTTTATTCTAAAACAATGATCCGGTATTAATATTTAAGACTATATTAAGGCATTGAATGAAACCGTTTCCTGTCCTCTGTTGCTACGGATAGCAAAGATGGCCTTTGATTGAAATGTTAAAAACTAGGACCAATTTTTTGCATAAGAAGCTATGCCTGGAAAAAAAAATTACCAAAACATTATCATATTTAGGGCTCCCTAACTGCCTTTTTTAAGTCTACAGGATCATTTTGTGTATGGGGTAAGGCACTAAAATAGGGAGCATGGATAACACCCTCCGAGATCTGCATAATGATTCTTTTTATTTTTTTCTAAGCTTGCGAGCGGGCGAAATCCTCCAAATCCTGCAATCTGATTGGTTCCGAGGGCGGGCGGTTTTTTACGATCTTGCCCGCTAACCCAAGGCGGAATCGTTGGCAGCTTTATTCACAAGTTTGTTTGTTGTTTGTGAATGAGCAAAACCGGTGATTTTTAACCATTTTTCTTTTAAAACTTGCGTTATTATTAGCGTTAGCTAGGGAAAAGTGAATTTTGTTATTCAGACAAAACATCTGAAGGGAGAATCAAGCAAGTCAGCCAGGAAAACCACTAAAGTAAAGCAAAACAGGCGGCTCGTGATGTCGTTTCACTAGCTTTATAACCTACGCTGTAAGTACCGCAATCCTGCTCTTATGCACCGTTTATTCGACATTTTTCCTCTGTTTGTAGGTTTGTTTTCCATTTTTGCTGTCTGAATCTAGATTCTACCGTTTTTCATTGAATTTTGCCTCGCTAGTTTTCTACTTTTCAGAAAAGGTTGTTGTCAACGATTGCATGTTGCCTTCAATCTTAAATAAACAACACGAACAACTTTTCCAGCATTCAGTTATCGCCGTTTTTATTTCTTTGTTTATAACTTGTTACTCATATCGCCTTCTTTTATTCAAATTCAATTCAAAACCTTAAAATTGGTATGTGTAATTGGCTCCTTTGTGCAGTTTTGATCCCGCTCGATTGAACTAATCCTTAAAGCAATTTTTGAATTATTCAGCCGAAGAAAATCCTTGCTGTGTTTTTTTCCTGGGGCTTTTAATATCACGTTCGTCAATTCTTTTATCCTTGTTTGACACTCAGATTGTGAATTGCCTAGCAAGACACAAAATCCTTTCTTTATTTTAAAAGAGCGCAGTAAGTGCCATAATAGAAATTACCGAGCTAAAAATCATGTTGTAATGTTTTGTTTTGGTTTGCAAACGATCGCGCGCTTCATCAACACGAACGCGTCCTACTTCAACACACAGAGAGTGAAGGAGAATTTTCCTAAAACAGTTTAAATCTCAGTAGGAAAAAAATAAAAATGTTATTCACCGGCCTAGTTCGGTCCGTATTGGGATAAATTGTGCCCTCGGCCTACGGCCTCGGGCGGTACTCAAGACCTCGGGCACAGTTTCTCCCAATACGGACCTCCCAGCCGGTAAATAACATATATATATCCTATGAAAGCCGAATTCATTAATTGCTTTATTGTTCATTCAAAATAATTCCCAGTTTAAAAACAAGCTAAAACATGCTAACCTTTGTCGATGTTAAGTTCACCTCGATAGTGCATTTTTAGAACATAAAGGGCTGTTCAGGTCTGCAAATATACTCCAAATAGCAGTTGTTGTTCGTCTAGTTGTCTTCTTGCTGTTTTTAGACAATAGTTCGTCGTGAAACGAGTAAAATGTTCCGCCGACTCTTCGTCCATTTTTCTTTTCACAACCAAAACAACTCGACCTAGTCCCCAGGTCTTCTCGGTTAACGGTGCATTAACCTGCAACTGTGCTGCACTTTTGACGTCAACGGTAGCTGGTTATGGTGAATTATGCGGTGCTTTTAGCCAATCAAAAACGGAGAAATGTTTTGAATGAATAATATGTTATATGTTCTTTCGAAGTTGTGGCGTAATCAGAAAATCAGCTTTAACTCTAAAATTCACGTAAGTCCAGTTAGTGTCCAGTCAAAACAAAAATAGTCAGAGAGATATAAAAATTACAAAGAATGTATTTATAAACAGAAATCGCTGATTCACATTATCATTATTTCAAAAAGTACAACTGGTCAACTTTGGTACATTACATGAAAGTTGTCGTTTAAAGTCTTCTTGTAGGAATAGTTTACAATACTAATTTGTCCCACCTTTTCAATAAATAAACTCAAAGTTGTTTACGAGTTTGTAGGAGAAACTAATTAGCGAAACTAATAATTACATGGATTACTGATTCAACAAAAAGTGTTTACTTGACAACCAGTGTCAAACAATCACAATTAATAATACTTAATGAAGTATAGCTAAATGCAGTCCATCAGCTAAGACCCGAAAATTTGGATTTATGGCTCACTTGAGGGGAACAGCCTAAACATATCTTAATCTTTGACTTAAAACCGGCATCATAAAAATGATAGCAAGGACAGAAATAATGTATCTTTATGTTATATTTTCTTTACCCGAATGTCAGCAGTGAAGAGTGATGATATGTGAATGATGTCATTGGATTCTGGCGCTTTTGTTCTCAACTAAGCTCTAAACTGAAGATTAGAGCTAGTTATCCGGTCTGATTTGAGGTTTGTTGCCTCTTCGTAAAAGTATGTTTTACTTAACGCAGAAAACGCCCTTTATAGCGGGGCTCCCGCACGCGCGAAGCGCGCGTGGGACAGAGCCCCATACTCATGGAATATGGTCAACCTCTTTTCGTTTGGTTGTCACGTGATTGACCGAGCGTACGTACGTACGTACGTACGCGTCTACAGATTGTACGGGTGGGGTAGGGGAGACTATCAAAAGGAAGGGAGGGGTGTCTCAGGCGTGTCTTGGCAAGTCCACATCTTTAATATAGGATTTTAGTATAGGACATTCACAATATGGTCAATTGACAGCTGTCAAAACAGGATAGCCACTGACCAGTATCCCATG
Source organism: Porites cylindrica (assembly GCA_964035525.1). Taxonomy (NCBI): domain Eukaryota; kingdom Metazoa; phylum Cnidaria; class Anthozoa; order Scleractinia; family Poritidae; genus Porites; species Porites cylindrica. The sequence continues at coordinate 22,922,173 of OZ037778.1, read as the reverse complement.
ACCATATCGCGGGCTCATGTGTCAACTCATCGAGGTGACGTGATTTATTTGGAAGCTGTCCGCTGACCAGTTAATTGTTTTACTAGATCGCGAACAATGTTCAATCTCATACTAGTTAAACTGATAATGCCCACATATTGGACATCAATGTTTTGATCAATTGACAGCTGTCAAAACAGGGTACCCGCTGACCAGTATCACTTGACCGTATCGCGGGCTCAGGTGTCGACCCATCGAGGTCAAGGATTTTTTTGAAGCTATCCGCTGACAAGTTACTTGTTTTAAAGTGATCGCAGGCTCAAGTTCAATTTTTTTCTAAATTCATATGAAATATGTTGTGTTTATGTGCTACACAGTTAAAATTTTGATTGCAAACTGACCTCGGACGCGAAAATTCAGCTAGCTGTTACAGGCAGGGAAGACAGTTGGTTTTGACTTTTCTCACCATGGTCACGCGTTGGTCACGCTCTACGTCCAATTTTTATGTTCTGATTGGTCAAAATTTGACAGGTGAGTTCATGCGGAAAATTTATGCAGCATCTTGAATCTTGTTTACTTTGACAGCTGAAGCTGACAGAGTTTTGTGTCAACTTGTGATGTTTTTAACTGTCTTTTTCCACTGGATGTGCAAAATGAAATTCAGCTGCTATCAGGAGTCTTCTGTTATTCATGGCTAGTTTGTTTATTGGGTTTTTGGTTGAGGAATACGTCGCTTGTCAAAGTCGGAAATCCGATTTCGGATGGCATCGTTTTCGTTTTCACCTTGCTTGATGCGTAAGAGGATTGCAAAGTCTGAAGCGATACTGGCTTTTCTTGATAACTTTCAGGAGCTGCATCTCGAATGGTAAGCCAGAGAAATTATTGTATTTGATGTTTGTTTTTTGTATCTAATTTAATGAAGTCGAGCGTAGTTTATGCGGGCATTTAGTTTATGCACGTTTGTAACATTTGAGACAATGATCTGACCGAGTATCAGGTTTGATATAAGCTTACAGAACTTTAAAAAGCCTTTAGACAGTTTCTCACCGCAAATAGAAAGAAAACGTTCCAAAGAATATTTAGTTATAATTCTGGCCGGAAAAGAAAGCTTTGAGCGATTTTCTTGCCTCGAGTTCGTCTTTGAAAAAAGCAAACACCGGGACGCCGGCTTAAAACATAAACTTAAGCTTGAAGCTTGAAGACTCAGGATTTTTAGGGACACTTTAATACTTGTCTTCCTGAATGAAAATTGTTGTCTCTGTATATGTTTCACCGAATTATATTTCTTTTATTGATTGTTAGTAGTCTTTCTTGTAATTTTAATCGCTGTGCCGATTGTTTTCAGTCGTTCAGTGAACATCGCTTGCAGGAGTTATTTAACTCAAAATGCCGCGCGTAACTCTGTTAATGTTCATTCAAACACTCGCCACAGCTCGCACTACAAAAGTGAGAACCGGATGGCCGTATAGGTGATTTTGGAAATTTTTTTAACAGTTTATGAATATTGAATGAGTGCAATTTGTATTGTGAAATACTGCTTTCTGTCCGAGGTCTGCCGGTATGATAAAAACAGTGCCTCATACTACTGTTTCACCTCAGATGTGATGTATAAATGGTATAAAAGTTTGGTTTACACGCACCCAGATTTGTTGACAAGATTTTGCAAAGTAAACTTGTCGAACGCAAAAAAGTTGGCCTGATTTTTTTTCCACTTATTAATCTACGGTGATCAAGAGCCATTATGGCTCTTAAATGTGATCGAAGATGATTACCAGTTTTTAAGTGTACATATGAGGCTATCAACTCGATGTAAGATTTGGTTCACTCTTGGGCTGTTTGCAAATTATTTTTCTCTAAAATCAGGTAGCCTTTCCCTCAAAAGTCACATAAATGTGCTCTAAAGTTAACTGAATTGTGGAATTCGAATACAAGTTTATTGTTTAATTTAAATTATAAATTTATTAATGGGAGCCTCGCTTTTAGCCCTGGCTAAATCTATATATTACAATAGCTCTAAACATGTTTTTCAAGCATTGTGCTTTAGCTGGCCTTAATGGTAATTTTATCAGTTAGATGATTGAGAATGCTAAAAGCAATATGGCAGTCACTGTGACGTCATATATGACGTCATCATATCTTGACTAGTCTATCTTGACTACAACAATATCCCAGATACCTAGTAGTTCAAATATACTTCAAAACAATAAATCGTGTGTTTTTAAGAGGGAATCGAAGGTTTGTATACAAATCCAAGATGGCGACCAAAAGAAAGGCATGAGTGGCAAATTTAAAATTCGATTTACAAAGTGAAAGCTACCGCTCTGTCCTTGATATCATGCATTTTTGTGATGCTTTTTAGTCAATATTATACAAGTTTTTTTTTCTCTTAAGTAAGCCACACAACTCTCTTAGCTGATGGACTTGATGATTTTTCAGGAGATTCCGATGGACAGGGTTTTTGTTACTAAACGCAAGCCAGTTCAAATAAGATCATGAAAACGTAGTGGATATCCACCAGGAGAAACTTTATTTTTCTGGAAAAGATTTTGTTGGTCAAGTAAAAGTCAATTAAGTCCAACGGAATGTATCCTTGTTTGACCACTGCAACCAGTTAGTATCAAAAAAGATAGTACTACCAAAGGATAGATCTTATTATTAAAATCACTTATAATTATCAGCCGGCACGTGCGTTTTCGAAATCTCTCAACCAAAACAAACAAATATCTATTAACAAACCTTGCACACTTTTGCGTAAATAATAAATACCACAATGACTCAAAAGATTGGTTGCTTCTGCGTACTTAAACACTTTATAAACGGGTTTTCCGCAATCTATTTGCAAATGATAAACAACCACAAGACCACCTCAAGGTCCTTTAATTCTCCGCTCTTTCCTTCACGATGTTCCATTTCTGATTTAGAGCCTTTTGTTTAACTCTTCTATTCTCTGGTTTTGCATTTCTACAACGCTTTCAATTTTTTTCATGTGTTCCTCGTTTATCCTGATACCCTCTGATATTCTGTCACAGTTTTCCTTCAAGTGTTGCAATAATTCTTTTACCTCTCCAATTGGCTCTAATTTATGCTGCATCTCGCTGAACATTGAAGAGAGATCTTCGTTATTGTTTTCTAAACTCTCACGTTTGTCTTGGGACCGTTTTCTGCTTGCAGGACACATCTTGATGAAAATGAACAAAGAAAAAAAGTTCTATTAATTCATGTTCCTCGTAATTCAAAATAATAGTCAATGAAGACGGTGTTGGAGTGCTTAGCAAAGGGACTGAAAACGAAGGCACTTTAACCTTTAACCTTTATTTGTCGCCGGCATTCCTTCATATGAACAAACAGGACCTGAAAATGTACGCCCTTCTTGAGTCATCTCAAGGGGAAAGATGACTAGGAAGGACTATGTCTATACATTCCATTCAGAACTATGCCTGAGTCTTACGATCTGCGCAGAACCGGGCCGAAAGGGGGGCGCTTTGCAAGCTGAATGGACATTTGATGATTATTACAAAGAGTGCACTAAACGATAATGAATTTAAAACTGGAATCACCTCGATATCTTAAAACGATGTTTAACAAATGAGCATTGCAGTGTTATATTATGAATGGGCCCTGTATACTGCAAACGGCGTAAGACTGCTGACCTTTGAAAAGGAGAGATCGATCCTAAAGGAAAACGATATATATATGACTTTTGACCTTTAAAAAGGAGAAATCGGTCCTAAAGGACACTAACCTTTGCTAACACTCTGATCCCGTTATGCTTCATTCCCACGAAAGGGAAAAGGTCCGATTTGTCGGCTCCCATAGATATTGAAACTTGAGCCACCTTGTGACCATTAAGAGTGAAGTGAATAGGAATTTGATCGTAGCTTGCTTCATCAAAGTCGGCCCAGCATCCAATCAAATCACCCCGATACACTACTGGACCTAAAGATAACAGTGTACGTCGCATTACAAAAAAATCCTATTCGCTATTTGCACATCTCCCATAATACACCTTATTTCCTCCTTAAAATTTTGCATAGTAATTAATTTTAAATTCCCCTGGGACAACTGTAATATCCAGGAGAAATTAAAAACAAAGATTATGCAAACTCTTGGGGGGCAAACAAGGTGTGTTAAGGGAGAGGTGCAAACAGAGAATGGATCAAGCTCTCGCCTCAGTGATATCACATATAATCCAGTTTGTTGGAGCGTTAACTTATCATGAAAAGGTTGCATGGCTTGGGGTAAAAAATGTCTTCCACTGGGGCTCCTGCTTTGCCACACAGAGGAGGAGTGAGCATTTTAGTAACGCTCATAGCAACAGATTATAACCAGAACAAGCCAATGAAATAAAAAGGGTCAAATACACGTTATCAGGTCTCTCCAAAGATACTTTTGTTCCTGACTGATGTCCTCAAATTTTAGCCTACCGTAAATCCTCTATTAAGCCCCCCCCGGCAGGGGCTTATTTCATTTAGAAAAGACGATGGTATCAGTTCTTCAAAAAGAACTAGAATACAAAGTGGAGAAGCTCAAGATTAAGAAGGTCTAGAGCCGAGGATCAGAATCAAATCCGAACTTCCAGATGGCAAATAAACCATCCCGGATCAGTCCACACGAAGTTTTACAGTCGTGATTGATAAATACAGTCTATCATTTATTAGTGAAGAAAAATTAGGGGAGGGGAGAAGGGGAGCTTAAAAGAGATGGGGGTTATTAACTTTCTTCCCCTAAAAAGGGGGAGGGGGTATTTTTAATAGAGGATTTACGGTAATTTTCTTCCACGGTTGGAGGTCTATATTATGGAAGCCATGACAAAGGCAATAGAATTGACATTCATGAGCATAACCAAACTTGGAAAATCTTTTTCTCACAGGGGAAAACAAGGAATAACTGGGTAAATAAAATAAATTGTCATATTCTTATGTATTGTCCATCTTTACCATTCTTTTTCAGAGGTCTTTGAGCCACAACCTCTTCGTTTCAGTAACTTGAGTTCTTCATAATACATTCCTAACACACAGTTTGGCAAATTTAAGGAACAGTCTGTTACAGAAACAGTCTGTTACAGGAACAGTCTGATACGAAATTGAACGTCATAGGTAAGTTCAAAAAATGTCTGGGAAAAATGAGAGTTTTTTTGTTGTTGTTCTTTTTTTTATTGTTTGTTGTTGTTGTTGTTTTTGTTTTTGCGCTTATTTGTCCACACTTAAACAAAACAGTCTGTACCGGAGCTACCGAATAATTCATATAACAATTTTAGTTCTATGCATGAAAAACTTTGTGAGCAAAATGTTTTGAATGATCCCCTATTCATGATCATACTCACCTTCCTTCATCACAAGCTGTTTTTTAGACCCGTCACAGTAAACAATATGTCCATTGCATGCGTGGTAACCGACAGTGTCGCGTATTTCACCCGCGGCAAAATGCACGTCGTGTTTTGCCCGGACTACTCCAATAACTATGTCCCTTTTCATTCCATCTTCCTGTATAATGACCTGGAAAAGTATAACAACACAGCTTGTAGTGTGAAAGGTTTGAACCCAGGAGTCATTTCAAAAGTAGGTTGAGTTTGATCGTCCGGGTGAACGTAGTCCTGAATAGGACTGTTGTTGTTGACAGTGACTGACGTTTCGACAAACTGTACGGTAGTCAAAAGCACTTATGATTAAATGAAAATGAACAAAAAATCGTTTTGTAGTGCCACTGGGGAGACATTTTGAAACATCGCGCGCTTACATAATTCGAGCGAAAAATCGCCTCCATTTCTACTAATAGCCTTCAATTTGCATGTCAGTCTAGCTAAGCACAAACTGCCCTGGTGAAACCCCGTTTTGATGTGTAAGCCAGTATTTGTAATGAATTAAAACTAAACGGAGCGCCCGCTCAGCAGAAAGGTTAAGTTGCCAGGGGTACAATAGGCGAATCTTTGCTGACGTCATTGTTACATTTTTCCTCATTAGCATACGACTTAACTAATAGAAGCCGTGGCCGTATACTGTATATGAACTAAATACAAAAGTTAAAAGAGCTGATTAAGTTGAGCAATTTGTGCATTTTCAGCTCTTTGCAAGCAATATTGAAGGAAATATCAGCCATCAAAAAGCTGCGAAATAGCTGGGTGGCAAAAAAGTTAACGAGCCAAACATTCTCTGTAAAATTTCGAGTTTTTAGAAGACAGTTTCTCTGAACCATTCGGTTTATTGGGCTCAAATTTTCAGAGATAACTGAAACTGTTATGCCCTCTCAATATTCAGAGTTTTATTTTGTCAGATAGTGATAAGCATATTTTTATGAGGCAAAAAGTGTAAACAAAGATGCGCCTATAGAGAAAGAACTGGTTGCGCTTGACACTTTTGCCGTATATGACTGAAATTGATCATAATATATGATGATTTGTGTATGTGAAAACAATTTAAAAATGAAGACTGCAGTTATAAAAGCAGTTAAAGCAATTGCGAAAAAACGCCTTATAAAGATGGTGAGCGCTACAAAGCTGACAAAAGGAGACTCTAACCGTACAAACTTAGCTGTGAGGCCGCTGACGTTCGAAGAACGCTTAGGTCACCCACTTCACGACTTTCTTAGTAATCACTGATATCTGGCAACGCATTCACGGAGTGACCCTTATTTGTATTTTATCATTATTTTGTTTTATCACTGGCTTCTTTTCGCAACTTCCACAGCGTACATTACTTCGAAGATATGATTCTTGATTTATGGACCCACCAAATGACTATTTTCTTGTACAGACCAGACAGTTAGTTATTAATAGTATGTATTCATTTGAGTGTTGGCTGTTACATACCTCAAATTTTGGCACTTTGTTTGAGAACGGAAGCTTATATCTTGCCCCATGGAAATCTTTTCGTGATGAGATACTGCAACCCCTACAATGTTCTGGTCCAAGGTATGTCAGCAAGTGATCTTCGATGTGAATCCCTGCACTCTTCCATGCCTGAAACAGGATGATGCGATAACTGATGGGCCTCATAGAAGAAACTTCAAGATATTTAATCCATTCTTATTTAAAGCAAAGAGAAAAGACAGCACTTCATTAAAAAGCTAGTTTGCAACGAAGGCGATTCAATTCTAGTAAGGTCTAAGAAATTATCCGTGAGGCACGGGAAGAATTGTTCGACGGGAGGAAAATTCGTTCGTTGCTGTGTTCCGTTCACGCGGAACCACCCTGACAGCTCGAAAATTTAGACGCCTGGCTGTTCAAAAATTTGAGCGCCAAATCGAGGTGGAGACGCCATTTTGGATTTGCTAAATTAGCGCTCTGCGCATGAGCAGATGGTAAAACCACTGAGAAAAACTGCTTCGTCAGTTCCTTTTGAGCGAAAACAGAGCGAAAATATTGAACGGTTCTGTATGAAAGCGATGTTTCGTCAAATTTTTCAGTCCAGTGGAAAATTCATGCAGCGCAGTGTAAACGTATTAACCTAGCCTCAGTTACTTTGTAGTTTCATAGTTTTCTGTGATAAATTGTGTATGTTAATATCGACGACGAGTAATTGGGCAAGCTCTCTTTATCCATATAAGTGTGAAGTGTATAAAATGATTTTCTATTTCTCCTCCCTTATGATAGTGCACTCGTGAAATGTAAGTTAGCCACTCTCTCAGTCCTCATTTTCCTAAATATTAGCTTTTATTGCCTTAACTGTAGTTTAAATTGAAATTTCCCATTGCCGTATCTTCACTTAATCGTCATCAGCCATTCCAATAACCACCCTAATAACTAGGACTCCCTCTCCCTCTCTCTTTTGGTCATACCTAGTATATAGTGCTATTACTATTAAAATGATTTTGCTGCTACTGTAAATCTTTTATTTGAGTCAATTATGAAATTGTCAACACTCGCTACTTACAAGAGGTCCATCAGGTGAGCTATGATTCGATTGACTGGAATCCGTGAATACTCTCCTGATAATCTGGTTGCACATCTCCCGATTTCTACTAGTCTCGTCAAACATACCGTTCATTTTATCTTCATCTGAAAAGGCAGATAAAAAATATCACCCATTCTAGTCCCCATTTTTCCTCAGGGATAGTCCAGCGAGCGAAACGCGAGCGCGCGTGAAAAACACCCCACGCGAGAAAGGCATCTCGCCTGTCGCTTAAAGGAGTGCTTCCATTCGCCTCGCCAGTAAAGGGTCTTTGATACACGGGGATTCTCCACGTTCATGAACCCGACGGCTATGGCATGCTGATGAGCCCCAATAAGGGCGAAACAGCTGTCCATGGCTGCCACTGCCCGGGTGATATGGCTGTGCGCATGCGTGAGGTACTGGCCAGGCCGTGGGTTGGTGTATGTGTGTCCCCTGCTTTAAGTTTGTCTTATCTCACCCTTCTCGCTTGGGCTGATTTTCACGCGTGCTCGTGTTTCCTCGCTTTGCTATCCCTGAGGAAAAATGGGGACTACTCGCAGTCTATGCTAGCGGAGCTCCGAACGCTGAACCTCATCGGAAAGGAGGTTTGGTTCACCCCTCACGCTCGAATCTTTTTGGAGTTTGAACATACGTACGTGCGGAAGGCTAGACTGAGAACAGTCTCTCTTTTGCTCTAAAATCTTTGGAACGAAGCAAAAAATTCAATTGGAATACACAATAAGAGAGAGGCTACTCACAGTCTGTCGCATAAGAAATCATGTCTCAAATTTTGCCGTTTAATTCAAGTATAAAAAGCCATGAAGTTTTTGCAATAACGACGGTTAGGTCGAGTTTTACTCCTCGAACGTCAGCAAATTACTTTTCTCAGTTGTTTATTACTTATTGAAGCTTTGCTTTAAGCGTACTTTAATATGGGTATGTTATACTAGTGAAACAGAAATATTTACATACTTGCGGAGGACAGCTAAATTATTTCACCTGATAAAGGGAAAGAGAATCCGTACTTCGCAAAGTAAATAACCTTCAGCTTTTCAATCATGTGATCTAAAGCCTGTACCTTAAATAGAAAAGCAAAAACTAAATATAGTATTTCATCGTCATCCTTTCGCGGGTTTGTAACGAACCAACTCGATGACCTGCGCCCACTTGGCTTTTTGGCGCAATCAGTAGAACGCTGCACAAGTATCGCAGAGGTCAAGGGTTCGAATCCCAGCAAGAGCCTGAATTTTTATCAGGCTTGCTTTTCGCAACTTCGAAAATTGTGTCTATAACGACGACGATCTCATTTCATTTACTTCTTTAACCCCGCAGTTCCGATATATGATTTTCAAATAGTCATTATTTCAAAAAGTAAACTGATAGTAATTTTTATTGCGTTTTGGCTGAATTTTCATTCTGATTATTTTTGCTGCTATTTTTGTTAATTTTTGGAACTGGAGGAGGGGGGCGTTGGTGCCTATAAAAAAAACCGAAATACCGAAATAGACTTCGATCAAAACCGAAAACCGAATACAAAACCCTACCCTAATTTTCAAAACCCTAGCCTAGAACTCAAATGTTAGTGATATGTGGAACATTGGACCAAACGGTACAATTAAAGAACAGCTCCCAAAAAATCTGTCGGCCATCTGTCGCTAGACTGTCGACCGACGGTTCACCAACAGAGGACCAACAGTCGGGCGGCCGACAGAATAAAACTAATTCTGTTTTGTTGAAGAAAACTGATACTCAAACTATCTCTTTTTCCTTGATGATTGAATATGAACTCTCACGAAAATTTTATCATCGACCAACAGCTCTCCTATAGTTTAACGACAATCGAGTCGGCCGTTTGTCTGCCGACTTTTGGTGGACATTTCGGCGGCCGGCAAACGGGGAGCTGTTCTTCAATTTTGCCGGTTAAACAATATCACATCATCATTCTAGATAATAATATCATCACAGTATCAGCACTACCTATGGATTGTATATGGTCGTAAAACGGGCATATCTGCCCTAGGATCGTCTAGGAGAATTCACCAACCTGGATTGAATAGCAATAGAGGACAATGGGGGAAATTTTACGTTCGCAAAAAGCTCTCCTACGGCTGTTTGACCTCAATCAAAAATCCAGAATCCCACACAGGGCATGTTGGACCTGGACTGACTGTGAAATGGAAACATATAAAATAGCCTAACAGGTGATTGCACAGAGACCCACAGAGGAATCTAACGTGCTTTATTTTTGCTAAAAAAACGGAAAAACCGGAAACCGCAACGGAAAACAAAACCCAAAAACCGAAGTTTTTCAGTGCAAAAAACAGAAAAACCGACCTAAAAAATGGCCAAAACCGAAAATCCCAACGCCCCCCTCCTGGAGGGGGATAAATACCTAACGTATATTTTATGCTACTTTTATTACTTTGCTGTTGTTATCGCCCATATATAATAGCCGCACCGAAAAGTACGAAATGTAATTAACATTTTTGTCGAATAGATTCAGGAGGCTAAAGTAGTGACTTACCTTTCGCTCCATTTTTTTTGTGTGGTGGTTTGATCTCCTGCGCAATGCCAAGAAAAACTGGGATAGAAGGTTGAAGGGCACTGGGATAGGATGGTAATCTCTGTAGGTTCGAATTGTCACGGCTCTCTTGAACGACCACGCTCTTAATGAGTTGTTCTTAATTCAGTGGCGAAAGAGAAAAAACAAATTGTTTAGGTTTTGGGCTGTAATTAGATATAGAGGATATTACATGGCCGCGCGGGGATACGAATTTTATCTTCGAGTGCTGAAATTATCTCTCAAGAGTGAGCGAAGAGAACGAGTGAGAGATCCTTTCAGCACCAGAAGATGAAATTCGTATCCCCAAGCGGCCATGTAATGTTCTGTTTATTTTATAGATAAAACACATAAAACACAACTTTTTTATTTCGGCAAATCTTCCTGAAAGTTCTTCAAGCTCGGAAAAAGTATCGATGTGAAAATTTGGCAGCTCACCGAGAAAGTCACTGTTAACTGTACTGTCTTCGCACCTCGAAACCATTTTGTGAATGAAATTTCAAAAGAACCGGCCGCGCGCCTGAGCGGGAAGCTCTCTTGTAATTGGCCAATCATGTTAGTAACCATGGCGACATCAATATCCTCACACGTTAAAGATAAAAATAGTATCTTCACTGCGCGCGATGAAGATATGATTTTTTAGTAAAAGGAAAAATCTTGGTATTTCATCAGTATCTATATAATTCAAGCCTATTTTAGGAATGTTTTGCATCATAGATATAATACTTTTTCACTTAACTTTGGAGCGCAAAACTAAAGTTTACAACAGCAACAAAGAGATAAATACCCCCTGACTCTATGTTTAAGTAACTTGGAAACTCACTTTTAGTACTTAGGCCCTGTTTATACGGAGAAGCGTTGTCCCGGTTAAGCGGGTCACTCGCCTAAACCGGAGCTTTTCAACATCTAGAATGTTAATCAGTTCGTTCACTAGGCACATTTTCGTGTTCCACCCATCAGCTATAAAAACTCCACAGATCCATTTTCGAGTAGAAATTTAGAGTCAGTTTCCCTAATATAAAGGCCCTAAATGGTACCTGATTCACTCAGTTTCCTAACCCTAATCACTAAACTTCATAGTCATTCAGCGTTCGGCGTGGGGTTTCCGGATTCTGGGTATTAGGCAAACCCGAAATTTGTGCTCAAAAAACGGTCCACGTCATCTTACCTGAACTCGTTCATACGTGTGAGAGAGGACGGCAATCATCATATTAACAAGAAGGACTAAGGCAACTATGATAAATATTGCATATAAAATTGTGCCAAGAAAGTCTGATGCAGATTCAGTGGTGCTAAAAATTTCTAGTTCTGTTATTCCCAAAAGCGTCCAGACAAGATGCTTCATGATATTGTACCAACTGAAAATGAAATCAGTGAGAGAATGAGACCAGAAAATATCAACAGTCGCTGGTGCACTTCTTTTCTATCAAATTAAAGAACACCACAAAACAAACTGGCGAATGGCCATAGCACCGCAAGCGTTATACAGAAAACAACATGGTTAATTACAATCGTCGATTTTCACTGTATATTTTCGCTTAGTTTTGTTTTTAATACGTGGACGAAGAAGAAACAGTGCTTACCAGGAAAGTCCATTAAAGTTACAATCCAAGTTACTCCTATAAAAAAAAAGAAAAGAAACAATGGTTAACTGAAACCGTAGTTAAAACTGCTCTTCTAAGTAAATGCCGTTTAACCTATTTATTTATTTATCTATTTATCTATTTATTATTTTATATGTTAGGGGGCGAAGAATACCAACAATAGTACCTCACTTGGTTGAAGGAGTTAGACTGTGAAACCTGAACACCGAGACTGAGTGAAACATAAAACATACCACTTTAAAAATTCCAATAAGGTAACAAAGAAAATAAAAGAGAAAACATGGATAGACAAAATCAAAGAAGATTAAAGCGGATTGCAAAGGGGGTCAGTTTGAAAACTTTTTAGCCTGACAGTTTTTCAAATTTATCTATGTCATTTGTAATTTTTAAGATAATTCTTGGAAAACATTCGTGTGTTGTGACGCTATGAATGAATTTGCTTTTTACAAGTCAAGTACAAGTGTTCTTGGGTATAGTTAAGCTCCATAGCGAGTAAAGGCGAGCTATTGGCTACCCTAAACGAACCGAACTAGACCGCAGTGTGACACACCTTCGTCTTCCCTTGAAAAGCTCCTTTCCGTTTTTTCCCTTTCGGAGTGAGACGATAATAACGAGACTTACCCATTTTTGTTCTTTAGCAACCTCTCGCCTGTTGATATGTACGATCCCTCGGCAACGTATATCTTAGTTATGGCCAGAGAAAAGGCGAGAACTCCAACCGTGAACTGAACGAAAATTATCGCCACGTCTACAATGATGCTGATAAGAGCAATGTGGGTGGTTCCAGTAGCTTTGCTTGTCTCCATCAAGTGCCCAAAGACTCTTAACGTCAGAATCATTGTGTTTAAACCATAAAAATAGCCCGCGATAACCAAAGCCTTATTCCCAGGTATGGAAGTGGACACTCCCCATGTTACCATACGCAACAGGAAAGTCACTACATAGATGACGAGCATAATGAAGTCTAGCACATTCCAGCGGTCACTGAAATAGAAAAATTAACGACAATTATACCAAAACTTTGACGAAACTTACTTTAGACAGTTTTTTTCTAAATTCAAGAAATTTCTTCAACTCGTTTGTAGTAAACGTGATTCTTAAGCTTTATCTCTCTATTTAATGGTGGTCACAGACAAATATTTTTTCATGACCCATAAATATGAACTGTTTAAATTTTGGAGAATTGAGTTTGCTCACTTTACCTGAAATATTTTCCTAATGAGCTGAAGATCTTTCGTGAACGAAAGCTGCCTTCTACTTCAACTACGAACTCAATGTTTTCGTCTTGGCTGTCACTAGATTGTTGTTGATAGTCGTATCTTCTTTGTTTTATAGAGTATTTGCGTCCTCTCTTCAATGCTACCCTGGCGTTGTATTGTTTTATTTCTGAGAGAAATCGGCCGATAAAAAAGACCAAGATCACCCATTCCGTGGCAGAAAAGGAGATAGTTGCTGGGGAAAGACAGATCGACATGTGTAGACCCAAAAGAAATAGGTAGCTCAGTGTGTCTCGGACAAATACGAAATATGGAGTGGTGAAGAAATCCAGGTATTTCTCTAAAATAAGATCAAAATTAATAAAACCTTCAATTAGTGGCTTTCATAAGTATGCAGGGGTGTTTTCTGACCATAAGCCAACTTTTGAGTGCAAATTAATTGAAAGTATAGTATCTCTGAAAGGGAACTTGTACTATTCTAAAACATATGTTGAAAGCGTCTATTACTGGTCGCTTCATGTCCTGAATTCGAAGTGAAAGATCATGTAAGCGTAGTTTGGAAAACCATTTCTTTTTCCTATTGCATTTCCATGGCCTCACTCAAACTGTGCAGAACACACGTTACCAGTGATAGCGCCGGTATTTACAGTGGGAAGGTATTAACAAAACAGCCATGGGTGTGGTTGGCTGCAGAATATTGACAATAGAAGAACATGTGCCTCAGAATATACAAAGGAAAAGGGTAAATAATTAACATGCACACAGTTTTAAGAATGAAGTACCATTGTAACATGCCCGCGGTAGATTTGCTATCGGCAGGTCATGTTTTCAGGAAATAAATACAACTAAACGTAACAAGAGACCTAAAAAAGCTAGAATTGACGTAATGACTAAAGACTACTAATGTAATATTGATAATGACAACACCAGTTATCATGACTAGAGACTACGGATACACTAAACGATATTAATACTAAAAAATACGATATTGATCATAGTAAAATATAAGCAATCAAATATCTACAAATACTAAAAAACATAGAGTCAAGCATTATTTCTAAAAAAAGGTTTTGGCTGTAAAGCCTACATACAATCTATCAGTTATTTCTGCCTAAACATAATATTGGAATTACCCTTACCGTAGATATCTTCTTCGTAAACCTCTAAAAATGCGAAAAAATAACATTGAAGATATGGTTTGTATGGTAAACAGAACGTATAACGCACTTGTGCGTCAATTAACTTGAAAGCTTATAACTTTAGGAAAATCCTAAAAACAGTGCCTTAAAAGTCTATTTTTACTTCAATTGTCAATTACGCCTTATTATTTAACAATTATTCCTCGAGCCCGAATGGGATTCTCAGTCTCTGAGTCTCTCTAAAAGTCTGAGTCTGAGTCGCTCTAAAAGTCCGGATGGCCATGCGATTTACCGCCAAAAGGCAAGGGTGATAGGATGAGAAATTTCACAACGGCTTACATGTAGGGGCGGACACACGGACGGTCGTACGGTCACGTGATTACCAAAATTTCTCGCGTCTATTGGTTACCATTTGTTCTTACCCATGGTGCTCTGCTGGGCGCACTTCGCGGGCGAAAGAGCTCCGCTATAAACAATTGGAGAGTTTGCCCAACACGAGTTCACAAATCTTTGATTGGAAACAATTTGCCATACACTCCTTCTCTCTCTTTGGGGGAATCAGATTCAGTCCACAAACAAAAAGACGAGTGAATCAACGGCTAGCCTTTCTCTAGCAGAACGATGGACGAATACAGAAATTCGGCGACAGTTAAATTCTGTGCTGACTTACTCCCTGCTCACAGATGTCCTTCTACAAAGTTTAAAAAAAGGTTTAGAACGCTCGAGCGTGAATTGATCAAACCCTTGAATTTCTAAGGCTTGCTTTCCGGCAAATGAACTGAACTGTGCGTAATAGTGAAAGAGAAGTAGCGAAAAATTCCAACTTCTAATTAAATCTTTTCTTATTGTTTAGAATAAACTATTCCCGAAACTGAAAATGTTTTGATCAAAGCTTTGTAAATCGAACTGAATAAGTGCATGGAACCTTGCGTTTCCTGTCCTTTATCTCTACTATTGGAAGGAATATGTGTGAAAATCTTCATTATAAATCTGCTTATTTCAAAGAGCAACACAACGACCAAGACTGACTATTAACCGACAATATACAGAGCTGGGGCAGCTGCAATATCAACTATTACCATTGTATGAGGGTGTTTGTGGATAAAAGGATTAAGCTAAAAACACTGAAGAGACCTTTAGATTCTGAGACGATGACAACTATTAGAATAAGTCATTTTGGCGGGTTAACGGGATAGCCGTCGTCAATTAACTGCGGCGAGTTTAAGCGAGAATGTCGTAGTGGCGGAAACAAGTTATCAAATATATAAAATTTTTTCCTTTTGTGATCGGGAGAGGGCTTTACCTCTCTCAATAAATATGACCGTGTTAGCTTTTCGGGTAAAAATGTAAAAGGTGTCTTTTTTTCTGAAATATGCGAAAATGACTTTAAGTCCAATCTCATCCTCGTAGTTTTTCTCGTCCTCCACTTTAAAGGTATCTAATTTCACCTTGGTACTAGTTTCGTGAAATGCTCTCACATTATTAGAATTATATAAGCACCTCTTAACAGCATCCTTCCAAGTTTTGCGTGATCTTCCAATTGAGTACGGAAGACTTTATTTTCTGACGCAATACGTTCGAGGTCATCCACCACTGGACGGTCTCCAATAGCAACGGGAACAATCTTAGCTCTTACTGTTTCTGTCAGATTTTTTGCATGATGACGTAGTCTTCCTTTTTGGCCAAATGATCCAGTCGAGTCATTTGTGAACACAATGACAACCTGCAGCATAAGACATACGCCGAAAATTTCTATCTACATACTCCAAAATGGTGGCAAGAATATTTTTTTCTTCTATATTCATGCTAACTAGTGCTCTTTGACTAGATTTCATCTGCAGAATTTAAAACAATTTTTACCAATTAATTTTAGACCAATTATCATCTTGGCAAGAGAATAACTAAATCTGTAGCCTGAGAAAACAGCCATTGCATCTCTCCTCGCTGATAAGAGAGAGGAGAGACGGTTCTTTTCACAGGCTCCTAAGTGCCACCATTCAAGGGTGTATGGTGTAATAATTATGCAGCATAGCCGTTCTCCTCTGGGACGAGACCTGAAAAATTTTTATTATAGGTTCATTGGATTGTAAGACAGGCACATTGATGCATTATGCGCCTATACGAAAACAAGACAAATGGGAGCACTAAAACAGGTACATTGTGGTTCTACAGACCAATACCACGTGGTGTCATGTGGGTCGAAAGGTAGGCAAAAGACGCATCATGGGTCTGGCATAATGTGAACTTGATTCAGACTGCCGCCTAGTAAGCTCAATTGGTTGGGTACCAGACTAAGTGTTACCTTTGCACAGACATCTGCATCTGTCTTTTCCAATTAGGACGAAAATCCGTAGGCTCCTTCTTCTGACTCACTATAACGTTAACCACTAAAGACGTAACAAACCCTTTAGAATGCGCCCTAATTTCATTCCCCCCCCCCCCTCATTAATTCATTGCTCTTCAGTTCTCCTTCCCAACACTGTGAGCCCTTCTCAAAATCTTAACAGCACCAAGAAAAGAAACCGCTCTCTGTAGTTACTCCGATAATTTGAAATTTCCCAATGAAAGCAAACAACATAAACTGATTTATGCGCATATTCGAAATAATTATGTTAAGCTTATGCATTGAAGCCAAATCCAGTTGTATTCTACCTTCTTCGAAGTTATCCGAACAGCGTTACTCTTGAAAGCTTCCTCTGCCTGCTCAAAGTCATCATGAAGAGCTGGACAGTAATTCACCGGTGGGTTTAGGGCATCCAATTTTCTTATTAGGTTATCTCTGACATTTTTAAACACAAGGCGACCTCTGCCTTCTTGGTCGTTGATGTATGTGGATTCGCTGTTGTCAAATTTAATATACTGGAAAGATTTTCCTCTCTTCAAGCTTACCACGCAGTAGTTAGTTGAGGAGACGCCAATTTGGCTGATGATGTATTTGATGCAGTCGATTATCTTCGACAAATCTTCTTTGCCTCTCTTTCCCGTGGCATTAAGAATAAAACAAAGATCAAGCTCTGTGAAAAAAGTTAAGATCACACAAGTATTTGCAGGAACAACTTAGTAAGACCAGTAGCAAAACAAGCCTGATATCAGGTCCTGAAGAAGAAATTACATTTATTCCTCCTATATTACTTGTATTTTTGTGTTCGTTGTTTTGAGATTAGTATGCACACTTTTTGTTAGTGGTCATTTTTTGATTAATTCCACAGCTGAACTTGCTGCATGGCTTGTCTATAACGACATAACCATTATGCAACTTCGATCTGCTGGCTAGTTGAGTATGGAACATTAAGAGGTTTGATTGCGCTCAGGATCATCCATATCAGGAATGTATTTATTGATTTTTTTTCCCTAACATTCCGAACAGGAAATCTTCGAATGATGTGAAGGATGCGTGTATAGGCCACTAGACTGTGCAACTAATTTTTGCCAGGTTCTAATATTCATTTTTTTTGGACAAAAACGTATTTGCTTCGGATACGAAGAAAAGATTTTTTTATCGCTTACAAACCTTGGCGCTTTCTTCTCCATTTGTTGATGTTATGGATGACAAACAACACAGCGAACATGAAGGGAAAGAGAAAAATATCGAGTAAACAATAAAACGTCAGCAGCATCCATTTCATTGGCCACTTCGATTTCCAACCTGCGAATCGCCCTCTCCAAATTTTGTCCAGCAAGTTATAAACAACTGGGTGCGATAGAAACTGCAGAACAAACAAAAGAAGAAATTCATTCCATTTACATTGCAATTGGGTTTCACAATACATCCCAGTTCATCTAGCAGGGAGGCGACTTGCTAATTGACAGCCAGCGGGAGAAGCTGCAGCTGAAAATTTTGAAGACTATTGAACTATCGTAAGCTATTTTGATGCAGGGTGGTTTACCCACTCGGTGACTGATGGTTTTAAGTCAGTTGCATTATTGACAGTGAAAAGTAAGAGCCCATCACACCGGTGTCTCCATTCTGATCTTTGCTTTTCGGATTTCCAGCAGGCTATAAACAGATTCAGTTATCAGCTGATTACTTAAAGCATAAGTAGGGCTCCTGCCAAAAACGCGACTCACTGGTGTTGTTACTGTGTTTCACTTACCTTTTCCTGGTTATGTTCAATGGCTTTGTCTAAAATCAAGTCCAGAGTATCGCCAAAAGCTTCTCTTTCTCTTGTATCAGACTTGAGAGGGTCTATGAGAGAAGTAGTAAATTCCTCCACGGAATTTGCTAATTTGTCAATTTCTTCCACATCCGGCCTGTCTTGGCGAGCTTGGAATCTTAAATATCCACTGACCTATATGCAATAACGTGGCCAATGATTTAAATGACATCAAAATATAGGAAAGAAGAAATGAGCGATTCCCCTGTAATCAAGGAGGCTATCGCTGTCCGAAGATGAGTCAGCATATCTTTTGGTAAACACAATACGGCTCTCTAGTTTTTTTCTGTCATACCTTAAGGACTGCTATACACGACATAACTGGGAATATATAGAGAGGACAAGTGTGACGTCACATTACAATGATAGCAAAATGTTTGGATCACAACAATGGGGAGCTTAAGCAACGACGACGGCGACGGCAACGAGAACGGCAAAAAATCCGTAGGTTCATGTTAGGCCATCGCCATTTTTTTTCGTTTAGTGTCGAATGCGTTTCCTGGTATTGGATCGGTCGGTCGGATTGAAAAAAAAAAGAAAAAAGAAAAATAACTAGAAGTCCCGGAATAGGAGGCCCTGGTACCTCAGGACGACGGTAAAAGTTAGCATTCACATGTTTGGATTAATAAAATGCGCAACATACTGTAAAAAAATGTTCCTGTTTTTGTTCCTGTTTTTCTCTATGCTGTTACTATGCTCATTTTTCAGATTAAAAGAATTATTTCAAGTGAAAAATGGTTTAACTACGTCGTTACTTTTTTTTTTTTTTTTTTTTTTGAAAATGCCAAAAATTTAGGTCGGTCCGACGACGCTAAACGGCGAAAAAGATGAGGATGGCCTTAGAAAAACAACAACTTTGCACGCTTTTTTGCCGTCCTTGCATGGCTGCGACATTGAAACTTCCTAAATTCACGCGCCCGCTTCATAGAGTAGGTAAACACAACATAAAAATTTTCGTTGTCTTTTTTCTAAACTTAGATACGGTCCTTTCGGATTCAACCCCAGAAAATGTCGCCAACTTTTGTACAAAATAAATGAAATTGAATAAGATCAAAGAAGTTTTAAACAGTGCGAATGCTCTTTTTAAGTGAATTTTCGGTTTGTTGTTATCCAAAAATTTTGCTACCACAGCAACGTGACGTAACGACTTCTCTTCTCCATTATACTGGAAACTTAACTCTTCACCAGTCGGGTTAGCATAGCGCGCGAGACCGACACATTTTTCCACAAATCCAAGGATAACATGCAATTCCCTTATTTCGCTTTAGTCCCAAATGATTAATTTCCAGACCAAAAGGGCGTAAAATAAAAACTTCAAAGGTGCCACTTACACGTAGACAGCTTATCTTAGGTAGTACCCACAACTAGGGCCGTTGCCTTGCAGAATACCTTTCACGTTTTTCTCATCATTTGCTAATGAAGTGAATTCGAATGTCTGCTCGTTTTAATGCATGGATTTTTTTTTTTTTTTGCTCACAATTGGCATTAATTTTATTTAAAGTCACCTACCTCAAATGCCTTCAGAAGTGCATTCGTAGCACATTGTCCGAGGTTTTTTGGTGTGATGGCTTCTGCTATATCATCAAAGTCATCAGAAGCCAATTTTCTGTTAAGTCCCTTCTCGAAGTCTGTAAATTACGAAGAAGATGCACGTGCACTTTTTACGTTTGACAATAAACTTAATAATTTTAGTAAGGTCATGGACACGTGAAGGCGCAAAAAACGCCAAAGAAAATGAGAATGAAATTGTTAAGTGCTTTAAAGGTTAGTCTACAAGCCTGGGGTGCCCCTATATTCCCTTTGACTGTAATTAAGGAAACTAACTTGCACTGTATTAGAT
Organism: Porites cylindrica; assembly: GCA_964035525.1. Lineage (NCBI taxonomy): Eukaryota > Metazoa > Cnidaria > Anthozoa > Scleractinia > Poritidae > Porites > Porites cylindrica. Next base: position 22,901,812 of record OZ037778.1, on the reverse strand, counting down.
CGGGTTTTGGTCTCCTACGGTACTTTTTAGCTTCCTGTTATTGACTGAACGTCGTCGATGGCACTCGGAGTTTTAGTTATTACATGCTAACGAGAAAAATCCTTAATTGAAATTAATCTATGTAGCTACAAGTGAATTTCACCCCCAGTCATGAGCAGCATACTAGTTTTGCAGCTGAGGTGGGCTACTCCGTCTTTGAGCCTGGTGGAGTATTAGAGAAGTTGAGAAGTACTGCGTTACTTTCTCTCCACGACGTTTGACCGCGCACCTGTGCAATACTATACTGCCATACAATAGCCCTGATTTCTTCCTTACTTCCTATACAGCGTTTTGCAAACTCAATCTGCCTATTGCACACGACTGAAACTCGCTTTAGCGGCGCACCAAATCACGATCATTCTTGAGGGTTATAACTTGCTTCCAAACTGAATCGCGAGAAAATCAACCTCATGAACAATATCCTTTCGACTTTCATGGAACACAAGACTTGACCAACCTGATACAACTGGCTTCACTTCACTCATTTTTGACTAAACTGAAGAGTTCCTAAAAAGAAAACAATGTAAGAAACATCTTAATAATTCTGAATATAATTGCGCTTGAAGGGAGATAAAAAAAAAACTCTTTCGAAACTCTTTAAAGCGGACGGTTCAAATTTAAGGCCTGTTTCAAACGTCGTGCTACTGCCGTGCTAAGCTGGCTCGACTATAGCTCGACTGCAGCACGACACTAGCACGACTTGGTTGCGTTTCAAACGTCGAATTTAATTCAGTCGAATAGAACGGCTGTTGCCGAAAACAAAACACAATAATAAAGAAACGGTTCAGCAAACTTTTAAATGTATTCTAATGCATTTGTAATTTATGAATTGAGTTCGGCACGGTACGTCGTAATTAATCCATCCGTCAAGTTGTCAATCAAATAGCTTTTACGTCGTAACTTTTACGAGGTAAAATTTATCTGCTTCTTAAGTTGTCAATCAAATATAATTTTACGACGTAAAGTTAATATAGTTAACTTGTCAATCAAAAAAGGTTCGCAATGTTTAATAAGTTAACTTCAAAGTCTTAATAGATTAACATCTACGATGTTTAGTAAGTTAACTTCAAAGTCTTAATAGATTACCATTTACAATGTTTAATAAGTTAACTTCAAAGTCTTAATAGATTAACGTTTTCAGTGTTTAATAAGTTAACTTCAAAGTCTTAATAGATTAACGTTTACAATGTTTAATAAGTTTACTTCAAAGTCTTAATAGATTACCATTTACAATGTTATATAAGTAATCTTCAAGTGTTAATAGATTACTTAATTGACTTCAAAGTCTTCATAAGTTTTAAAATAACTAATATTGCTATGTTAAAATACGTTCATTTCAACGCCTAGATTTTACACTTTTCAAAATTAAATGAATTAACTGTAAAGTCTCAATCGGTTATCAGCGTTACGATTCATGCAAAGAGTTAGTATTGGTCAACCGTTTTCATGCCTGATATAAGAAAATTTGTATTTCCACCTCTGTCCCATATTTATTACTAAAAGAACGCAAGCACTGGTTTTCCGATTAATAGCTTGTCAATTTCATTAAAATAAATATTTATTCGAAATTGAATATTGCCAACAAAGATCCAATTATAATGATCTATTTTTACTAATGAAAGATCTCCCCCTTCTGGCAATATTGAAAATTATCACAACCTCTTGTAACTTTACGCAAAAAAAAAACGCCCAACCAACAAACAAGTAAAACTAACCAAAGAGTGATACAAGACAAATTATGTATTTCATGTAAAATCCTCGAGTACTCCACCAACATGAATCGACTGACAAGAGAAACTTGCACACTTCCATAGCATAATCTACCCAGCAGAGAGAGAAAAAAAACTTTCTTGGAACAAGCAGCATTTTGGCATGAGGTAAAAGTCGTGTAGGCCTACCACCCCTTTTTATTGCTACAGCAATATTGATGTTGGAAACTATAATCATGAAGAGCTAACTAGACTCCTGCAACCTGTTGCTCAAATTAATGCTCAGTCCATCATGGAGTTGTATTAAAACATGATGAATAGTAAAACACTTAATCCACCATAATATTCAAGAATGAGATGCAAAGACATTGAATGGCATCCTAACGACACTTTTGTAAGCAATCTGTGTGACTACTTTTGAAAACAGTCTATTATTATTTAGTTAATTACCTTGCTCCCTCCCTACACCCCCGAATTAGGTCAATATACACTATTTAAGCACTAACAGAGAAAACAAAATCTAAAACATTTATCTGTGCTAAAATATAGTGTAGAAAGGTAGGGCTAATTGCTCACTATCCCCCCTTTTCATCAACTATAAACATTCTAATAATTAATTTTTAAACCATTACGTGAAGTAAGTTGACATTCTCGATATCATCTTTTCTTTTTTTTTTCTTTTGTGACGTTAGCGCAAAAGCAAATTGATTATAAGATTAGGCAAGGGCTGTTTTTTATCATCAAATAATGCGGTAACACGACTTTTCTGAGGCTTTTCGTTTGCCAATATTTTCATGAAAACTTGGTGCTCTTCCTGCCTCAAGCTACTAAAAGTGGCGACGATGATTTTATCTTGCCACTATAGAGAGTCACTAACGTGGCTGCTGAACACATCTGAGTTTCTCACATGTGAAAAAAAAAATCTCTCAGGGTTCTAACTGTAGCCATTCGTTTATGATTCCCTATTCGAGTTGCTAGGGAAGTCTTAATGATTCATTGAAGCGGAAACTGGCCACCAATATCAATTCACTTGGAAGCAGAACGCGCGCACTTGAGTTAACGATCACTTTGATGATTACAGGGCTGTTTAATCTATCAATAATGATATGCCATCATGTAAAAACGAAATAAAAAGGTCTCTGTTTAAGCTGTCCTTTTTGAGCTGTTCGAAGACGATTGGAGAGGTTAAGCCTTTTATGACGGCTGATTTTCTTTCTTTTCTTTTCTTTTTTTAAACCTTTTTTACTGTCGTTTTGTGTTTGCTGACCTTCCTGCTTTACGGACACCCGCTTAGTACGAACACCTCATTATTACGGACAGTTTGCCTTGTCCCTTGGGAGAGGAAAGCCCTTATATGGACACTTTCTATGAACCCCTCAGGGTCCATATTAAGGTGGTTTGAATGTACAGAGAATGCTAAATTCACGACATCAGCCTGATTGAAATCAATAAATTCTAATAAAATCTCTGATTACTTTCTACTTTTACTGTTGCTGTGGTTAACAAGCTTTATATATATAATCAAGCTTTAGGTGTACGTGTGGCGCGGCATCAGCAAGAATTTTGCACTCAACAGATGTAGAATCGTTTTCAGTGAAAAACATTAGAGATATTCAGAACAACTGAAAATAAATAAATAAATAGATACTAAAACCAGACTGTAATCTGCTAAAAGATGTGACTATTAAAGAATAGCAAAAACGTTATTTTGTTACGAATATGAATCCGTGTGCGTACTTGCCAAAATGGCCACGCTACGCCCCTGTAGCGTACTTTTACTGTCTCGCACTGAAGTGGAAACTTCCTCCATTTTAGAAAAGTAAATAACAAAGTTTTATAACAGACGAACTGACTACTGGCAAAAAAAACATGTATTTGGGCCGGTTAAAAAAACAGAGGTTAAACGGTGTTTTAACATAAATTGGCGCCTTAATTATTTTCAACTTCATGCCTATCTTGATTAGTGATGTAAGCTCAGTATAAATGTTTTCTGGTGCGCTAGTATTAATTCACTACAGTAGATACGTTGTCCCGTATTGACGGGAGCAGCCATTTCTTCATCATCATTGGAGTCAAGTAAAATGCTATCTGTTTGTGTGCAAAGAATAATTAATTGGGTATTTGTCCGGCCAACTAGGCTTGACGCAGTTACAGCCCTCAACTCAAAACAAGCCACTTATAAATACAGGTTTCTAAAATACACTTATTTTTTTCTGCTGTTATCTAAACTACTCACTTTGTTTAAGTAACTGACCCCTCAAGTCTTCATGCAATTTCGTCTTAGCTGATATCACCAATTCTACCCTCGTACAGTGATAAACTGGCACAATTACCTGAACTGAACACGTATCTTCTTTGTAGCGAAATGACAAGCAGACTCTGAAGCAAAAGATGTTAAGTATTCACTGCTTATTACTCTTCCGTAAATTAAAATTAGAACGACGAATAAGATCGACCAATAAGAAACAATGGATTAAAATCTACCAATCATTTATCACTGTTCTGTAAATCATTGTAGCGGTTCTCTTAGAAAATGAATCTCTTTAGACTCGCTTGTCTTGGTAAGACCTTAAACCTACAGGTTTTACTTGACTGCTGCCAAAATTTTTCCTTCCTTCATTTGGTTTTATTATTTTAATACGTTATGAGAAGTAAGAAAACAGTATGCTTAAATTTTCTTGTGGATGAATTGTTTAAACGCATAAAGCAAAGCGTACAGTGGTTTGCAGTGGTATGCAATTAGGTACAATTATGGGTCATAGGTTCCATAGCCTGGGGCTTTTGGAGCCATTAAGCTACGCTTTTATCACGAACTCCCAAGAATGAAGGTTATATTGACGGATAATGCCACTAACTATTCTTAGAAAAATGTTTCCATTTTCCTTTGGAAGCGAGAAAACCTTGAGAATACATCTTTAGAAAGAGATATGTTGGTTTTGCTGGATTTTTGCATGTTTGACTTACTTCTGTCAAGGAGTGTTTTGTGATAGAAGTCATATACAGCACTACACAGTCAAGTCACATACGAAAAAAAGAAATGTAGAAATATGAAAACAAAAACTGTAAGTTTTAGTCTAGTTGCTATTAAATTTCCATTTGGTCGTCAATATTATTGAAAAAAAAAAACTTCTTAATACCTTTAATTGGTTTAAACTGAAGTGGAATGAGTAGTCTAATCATATGATTATATATATTTCCTTACATTCAGATAACGGCCACTCTCAAATTGCTATTCAAGGTAAATTCAAGCTCTTGGCAAAGTTTTATAGTTTGATAAGCCCCCCCCCCCCCCCCCCCGATCGGAACAAGCCTCAGCTGAAAAAGTGCCGCAACCAGTGTTGCAAACTTATAGATGTATCGGTACCATCCGACTGAAACACCTCGATGAAAGTCATTGAAAAGCTCTCAAAATACAAAGATCTTGAGATTGAAACCACGAGAATGTGGGGAATGAGGACAGAAACTTCCCTGGTACCTCAGGACCAAGGAATGGCCCTGGATCTAAGAGAGTCAAGGAAGCAATTAATAGAACTGAAAAAGTTTATAATAATAATAATAATAATAATAAT
>OZ037778.1:22876495-22886495 GCA_964035525.1 Porites cylindrica | reverse complement strand
TGACAAAAAATGAATTAAATTACAAGTGTTATTTATAAAGTGGTGTAAATTTGGATTGAAATAAAAAGTCAAAAATGGGTGTGGAAAGTCGTGTGACAAAGATAATACATTAGTAATAATGAAAAATGAATGCTTATGGGGAGTAGATATTGGATTTTAAATATTTATGCGAAAGGTAAAATCCCTACTAAAACAGACCACCCCCCTCCAAATTTGTAGTGCCCCATTCCTTAATTCACCGGAGCAAGCATCTCAGGTCCTCATGTGGCGCCGAAAGAAAATTCGTTAAAAAAAATTATGGAAGCGAATTTCTCCAATCTGGTTTCATATTTGTTATATACTTATTAAAAGAAGTATACAGAAAAATTATGGGCGAAATCCATTTTGTGGGCAAAACTCGATATGAGGATCTTACAGAGGCTGGCTCTTAAGCTTTGAATGAAACTGTTTCCTGTCGTCTTTTGCTATACGGATGGCAAAGATGGACTTTGATTGAAATGTTAGAATCTCAGCTGGGGCTCATATTTTTTCTGTGTCCTCTTTATGGTTGATTCTTTACATCTCCCTTTGTTTCCTTTGTAAAAGGCTATGTCTGCCAAAAAAAAAACACCTAAACATTATCATGTTTATGGCTCCCTGATTGCATTTTTAAAGTCTACAGGATCATTTTATGTATGGGGTAAGGCACTAGTTAATGTCACTATACTGCCTGCCCTAACAAACGGGACCTTCATTAAACAGTAATACATGTATATCCTAGTGACTATTAGCCCCTTCAACGGGAAATATACTTGAAGTGTTTATAAAGAAGACAAACTTCAAGCGTGGGGGCACGCTTACACCAACCCACGGCCTAGCCAGCACCTCACGCATGCGCACAGCCATATCACCCGGGAAGTGGCAGTCATGGACAGCTGGTGGACGGTAGAAAACGATACTATAACACCTGTATATGGTCATGCAACCTTAATACATTTTCGTTATCAGAGAAACGGAGGTTTTCGAAAACGTACTGATGTGGACGTGGCTTAGTTCTAACTGAAAATATTTAACCGGATAATGATTAGAGGTTTTAGATGGCAAAAATTAGCAAAACAAATTTTTTCGCATGCAAAATAAAAACTTCGAACCCTTCATCTTATTATAAGTTTTGAATGACTATTCTATGCTCTCCGATTTCTACCTCAATAAAACCAAATCATATGTTAATGTACATGGTAAAATTCCTAGCGGCAAATGGGTTAACTGCCAAGTTCCTAGATTTTTTATCGCTGATTAAGTGTCTAGTTACGTCCCAAAACTTGCATTAATCATTAACAAGACACACAAATGTCATCTAGTTCAGGAAACCAAAGATATTGCGATAATCAAACTAAACAGATTTTAGCCTACGCCTCTAAATTTCGATTAAAAAGCTCACTTTCGAACAAAATAAAAATATTTAAGTAAAATCAACACACAAAAACCGGAAGGTTGAACTCTCTTGATATCTCCCTGTCTCGATCTTCTCACCGGAAGTCATTTGTTTGAGACACACTACTTCAGAAGTTTTCTTCGACATCACACATTGAGCGCAACCCTGAAAATATAGAAACATCTGATATATTTTGACACTTCGATGAAATAGCGTCAGCAATAGTAATTATAAGGCAGCTCTTCAGGTGTTGAGAATTTCAGACCATATATTTACCCCAGATAACCTTTTTCTTTCAAATGTCCTTTTATTTACGTTCCTATGTATGAGGGTATATCTATGACACTACTGTTAACGCTGCACGAAGAACCGCTAAAACCTGTCCGCCATCTTGGTAAAGATGTGCCGATGTCAAAAGTAAATCAATTAAGTTTTCCAGCCGGAAAGAAATGCAATCGCTGTCAATTCCATTTTGGACTTTTTGCAAAATATCTATCAGGGCACGCCTACGGTACGGAATAAGCACCTCACGAGGTAAGCAAGATGGAATGTCTCGTTCGAATACCATTGCGGTTTGCTTGCAGTATGTACTAAATAATACTGTTTAAGATCCAGGCCTGGATCCTAGGTAAACTTCTCACGTGATGCCCTTTTTGCAAATTGCCCTTTTTGTGATGCCTTTTTGCGTTACGCTTTTTGCGTGTTGGCTCTTTGCGTGATGCCTTTTTTCGTGTAGCCTTTTTTCGTGATGCCTTTTTGCCTGTTGCCTCTGCGTTATGCCTTTTTGCGTGTTGCCCCTTTACGTTATGCCTCTTTGCGTGATGTCTCTTTACGTTATGCCTCTTTGCGTGTTGCCTTTTAGGGTGATGCCTTTTTCTGCGTGATACCTATATGACAGTGGCTTTTTTAGTATTTCTTCCTTTTAGCGTGGTCTTTTCATTTTTACCAACTTTGACTCGGTATATTTCAGATTTGACCTAACCCTTTTCACGTTTAGGTTATTGAATTTTGTCATAGATATACCCTCATACCCTATGGGCGCATAATTTGTGAAACGAGAAGAGCCAACTTCTTAGAGAATCTCAAGTGTCCGAATTGGCAAAAAAAACGCACAAAACAAAAAGGCCTGTTTTAAAACGAATCTGGACCACCTGCCTTGCCTTGTGCTCTCAAGTATGTTATTCGTCATCTTAAGGATCCCCGAAAATCCGACTCTTTTTGTATTACTGTAGATAAAAAAAGTTATTTTTATTAGCCATTTATAACCCTAACTGTTATTCAGTTCTATTTCTTGTTTGTCACTTGGGAAAGACCACCTACTCTAAAAAAAGGCCTATCCTGGTCCTGAAAATTTTTGAGGTATTTTAACCGCGCTCGTCTTGACTTATTTTCCACCTTATATGGAGTCCATTATTTAAGCAATAAAAAACGCTTTCCGTGTTTGCATAGCCTGATATAAACACGAGAGGGGTTGGGAGAATTCGAGACATGCACAGTTATGCAAACCCGAGACGAAGTCTCACAAAACTCAAAACAGAATCGCAAGCCAAAACAGAAACACAAAAACCCAAAACAAAATCACCAAACTCAAAACAGAAACACAAAAACCCAAAGCAGAATAACAAAATTTAAAACAGTACCACAAAACCCAAAACAGAAACACAAAAACCCAAAAGAGTATCACAAAACTCAAAACAGAAACACAAAAACCCAAAACAGAATAACAAAATTTAAAACAGTACCACAAAACCCAAAACAGAAACACAAAAACCCAAGACAGTGTCACACAAAACCTAAAACAGAAACACAAAAACCCAAAACAAAATCCCAAAACTCAAAACAGAATCACAAGTAAAAACGGAAATCCTAAACAGGAACACACAATCAGGAAACAGAAACACTATTATCCCAAAACGAAAACGCAAGACCTCAAACCAGATACACAAAATCGAACACAGAATCATCATAAAACACCAAAACAGAAACACCCAATGCGATGGATCTTATCTAGGCACGTGACGTAAAAGTTGTCATTGTAAATCAACCTCATTCCCAGGGTGGGTCCATTCTCGGCTTTGGAGCTCATGTCTCAGTTTATTTTTTTTTTTTGTAATTTAATCACTGTTTATTTCAATTTCTTGCCTTACGACTAACGAGACCAGAGCATTTACCAAACGGCAACACAAGTTCGAGGAACTTTATTAGAGTTTTGTCGTTCTTCAAAAACCGTGTTGAATCATCAGCAAAAAGCCCTAATTTGATCTCCTGTCCATCCACCATGATACCTCGAATATCATTCCTCACCTTATCGTTGAAGTCAAAGTTTGTAACACGATAATAAACAGGTACGGAGAAAGAGGATCCCCCTGAATAACGCCACGCTGGATGTCAATATGTGCGGTAGCGAAACCATTGTCCATTGTTTGAAACACAGCTAGAAACATTATTATAAAAAGTGTGAATCCATTGGGAAAAAAAGGAGCCAAAAAGGGCAGCAGATAGGGTACGAAAAAGAAATTCTCTGCTTACAGAAGAATTTTCAGAAGGTTCTAGACCTTCCTTCTTACACAGACCAGTTTAGCCGAAGGAGGTCTTTGCACAACGACCAGGAGGTTCTGCCTACTTATCTATACCATTGTAACTGTTCCCTTTATCTCGAGCGAGGTGACACTGAGCGAATCATCGTGCGATGTAACGTGGTACACGCCACGTGAGACTAGAAGAAAAACTCCGTTTCAGTTTTGTATTCAAGGAAAATCGTCAATATTATTTTGAGAAGAAAACACGGCACTGCTAAGTGACGCGATATAGACCTTAACGCACCGTTTTTTCAACTATAAATTAAAATCTGCAGGCATATTCACCAAATGAGAAGGGAAAAGAAACATTGCAGAACAACATTTTCCTCCGTTTCAGTTCTCTTTCACTGCGTTTTGTACAAAGGAGAACATTTTTCTTCTCTAGACCACCAGGCCCCAGTTGTTCAAACGTTGGATAGCGCTATCCACCGGATAAATCACTATCCAGCGGATAAGTATTAGGGAAACCAATTACGCTATCCGCTGGATAGTGATTTATCCGGTGGATAGCGCTATCCAACGTTTGAACAACTGGGGCCAGAGCATCAATCCACACAATAAACAACAATTATAGGGCAAGCTGAGAACGAACACTTCCGTAAAGTGGTACTTTAATGAACAACATGGTTACTTACAAGTATAGAGTGGATTGTACAACAATGTTAACGAAACGTTTCCAGTTCAAACAGAAAGAGAGCGAGTGGCTTATTTTCCCCTCCTCGCACTCGCGTCCTTTCGCCTGCCTCTTAAATTACGTTCGACTTCTCACGACTGCACCAAATGGAGAGGTTGCTCTCAGGCAGTAGTTTACTCGTATTCTCACACGTAACGGGTGCCAAAAGAGGAAATTTATTTCTGAAGGAAGTAAATGGTTTTATTCTTAGTGTGTTTGATCAATGTCTAATTTCTCCGGCTGCCAGTAAGGGGGCGTTCCTGCCATCCGGGACATAAGATGTGTATTCTTAAGACATGAAATCGAGGCGAAAGCCAACAAACTCCTCGGCTTTGTGCACCGAGCTTCTTGGTACATCCAAAGCACCCAAACGCGTCGTACACTTTGTCTTTCTATCGTCCGGTGCCATCTCGGTTACGCAACCAAAGTATGGTCGCCACAGTCCATTGGCTTACTAAAGCGAGTAGAAAACGAAGCTTTGAAGCTTCCCTTCCGTTGCGATGTAACCTATATGACCCGTCTCCAACTAACAAATCTGTTACCTATCTCATACTGGCATGAATTTTTGGATATAGTCTTGTTCTATAAAGCTGTTAATAACTTAGCTTTCATAGATAGTGAAGCTCTGTAATTGGTTGGGCTGCAGTGGTCTCCCTGTCTAATAATTTTTATGTATTCATGTATAAAGATTGTATTCTAGTTAGGCGAAGCCAAACAAATAAATATTAAACTCTGCTCACTTCAACAAGAAAGTCATGAAACATTTTTCCCTCCCATCCCACTCCCTTTTTTTTCTTCCAGTTTACTCTCTCAGATGGCGGGTGTGCCCTCACCTTTGCTGGGATAATTTTTTTGTGTATTCGATTTCGTAGCTGTATATGCTTAAATGAAATAAACGGCCACCCCTGTGGCCAAAATTCATCCCAAAATAGAATTGTCATTATTTGGTATCCCAGCAAACAGAGCTCACCCAAAGCGAGACTCCGCCAACATCTATAATTGACTTGATAATTATTATTAAAAGGAACATGGAGCATATAAAAGTTGACAAGTTCAACCTTTTTTTTTAGACTTCCGGTTTCTAGTGGATGTCACCCGTGTGAACCCGTGTCCCAATACAGCCAACACCCTCTAAGACGGACATCATTGGGACTGGCAATAAAAAGAAAGACTGGGGACAGGTCTGGGTGTCAGTTTTAGGTAGGTGTTCTTCAAGGGTTAGTTATATGTTATAGCAATATGTTATAGCCCACTAGTAGCGAAAAGCGTCGGCTTTGAAAACCAAAACAATGGCAGCTAAGTCGCGTTTTGCGAGCTTGAGTTGTTTTGTATCGATATTTTTGACCAACTAGTTGGATTTAACTAAAACAATTATTCCTCTCGCCCTCATGGCCTATGAGTCAATTATTCCTCTCGCCCTCATGGCCTATGAGTCAATAGCCCATTCGGCCTTCGGCTTTATGGGCTGTTGACTCAAAGCCCATTCGGGCTCGAGGAATAAGGAATACCATGCTCTCCAAAAATGGTAACTGTACGCGTCTGCTCAAAATTAAAAGCAAGCAAAAAGAGACTGAGCCGGGATAAAGGAAATCGCTTAAATCCATGTAAATCGCAACGGATCGGGAAAGTAACCACACAGGAAGCAAGAAGACACCAAGTAAACAAGGTAAAGCGTCTTTTATTGAAAATTCATACGAGTATTTATCTTCTCGAATCTATTACTTGAATTCCCATGCAAATCCTTTATATTCAACCGCAAGTACTCTCATATTGAGTTTGGGTCGCCTGTGATTAAATTAGCAAGTCTTCGGCGTTCGTATAGCCTGCGAACAGCAGACGCATTTCCGGTCGTCGCTTCGACCGGAAATGCGTCTGCTGTTCGCGTCTGCCGTTCGCACCGTTCGCAGGCTAGCGTTCTTACCGCACCCCCACCCCGCCCACAAAATGACTTGCCAAATTTGGAAAACAGGATCACGTGACTCTAAGGCTCCTTCCCTTTCTCTTGGTTCCGTCACAGGCCTGGTTCCGTCAATTGAATCATCACGTACAGAGGAAACAGTTCGTAGAATCACGAATAGATTAACCTAGAAGAAGACTGACAGAATGGCTAACCGTACAAAAGCAACAGAACAGCTGTGCGAATTTGCACAATCGAAGAAGGTAAGTTTTAAAGCAGACTGGAGAGCCAGTATCCTCGATCGTCAGTTCGTCACTGTTCTCAGCTTCAATAATTATTCTGTAATACCATGTCACGTACATGTATTGTCCGAAGTTTTTTTTTCTTATTTTGATCACTAACGAGAGTTTATATGTTGTATAAAGTCTTTGTTTTTAGTGAGTGGAGTCAGGGTAAAATATAGCATTAGATCCGCTAAATTAAGTGCAATTGTAACAGAAACGTGAATAATACGAGTGCTACATGCCATCATCCTGCATAATCTTGTATCTCATTGTAAGATTACATGTACTATGTGATCGTCGTTAACTTATACAAGCCTTCGTTCAGGATTAAACCAATTAAAAAGAATTTAATGGGGTGAGATCTTCATCCCGCAGTTCTACATGTGACATATGATTTTCATATTCATTATTTCATTATTACAGTTTATCATTAAACACTATCAATATTTACGCTATGTGTACAGTTATGTTGACTCATAGGTTTATGTACAGGGCCGGGAGGGGTCATAATCAGAACAATACCATTCAAACTTAGTCTAACAAGAAAACCACACATGCAAAGTCTATGTCTAGTCAGTGTTATTAAACTACCAGTAATATCATTAAATAAAGGATGATCATTGCAGTTATATACGCAACTTTTGCAGTTGCGAAAAGAAAGCCTGAGAAAAATTCAGGCTTGTACGGGATTCAAACCCTTGACCTTTGCGATACCAGTACAGCGCTCTACCATTTAAGCTAACAAGCCAACTGGGAGCAGGTCATTGAATTGGTTTGTTATAAACCTGTGAAAGGATGATGATGAAGTTTTGAATATATTAAAAATCATATATGTGAACTGCTAAGTGAAGAATTAAATGAAGGATGATCATCGCCGTTATATACGCGACTTTTGCAGTTGCAAAAAGAAAGCCTGAAAAAAATTCAGGCTTGTATGGGATTCAGGCTTTTTTTTGCAACTGGAAAAGTTGCGTATATAACTCCGATGATCATCCTTCATTTAAATCTTCACTCCACAGTTCACATACACTGTATATGATTTTCATATGTTCAAAACGGTAATATCATTGTTAAAAATGATATAACATACAATAGGTCAAAGGTGAACAGCAAATTCTGCAACTTATGTGCAATAGTTAATTTATGGAGTGGTGAATTACAGGTAAAGCATTGAGAGAAAAAGCATGCTGATTAACTTATAAGGTATTGCCTCTAATCATTACCAAGAGAAATACTCAGAGATGTATTTGTCCTTTCAGACACCTGATGTCCTCACCACTGGAAATGGGTGTCCTGTGGATACTAAGACGGCAACTATGACTGTGGGTCCTAGGGGACCTGTGTTACTTCAAGATGTCCAATTCCTGGATGAGATGAGTCATTTTGACAGGGAAAGAATCCCTGAGAGAGTGGTACATGCAAAAGGTGGTGGAGCATTTGGCTACTTTGAAGTCACTCATGATATCAGCCGATACTGTAAGGCAAAGATATTTGACAGAGTTGGCAAAAGAACTCCTTGTGTTGTACGCTTCTCTACAGTGGGTAGGTATAATAATATTATACTGTTATTATAAAGGAAAGTCAAAAAATTCAGGTAAATAATATTCAGGTTTATTTCTTTTGATCATTTACCTGCTTAATCATAGAATGTAAATTATTCAGGGAGCTGAACAACACAACCAGTTTGTTGACTTAGCCTCTTAGCTTGCTCATCAGTTATTTTCACTTAATTTGATTAATGATCTTTTCTTAGTATGTTCCTCTACAAGATGGTAATATCAACCATTTGTGTCGATAAAAGCATAATAAAGATAATTCTGTTCTATTCTATTTTATTCAAATGTACACAGTTCAGAAGCTATATTGTCAGTCAATAAACTGTGTTTTAATTGAAGAAACAGCATTTTTCAATGCTATTGATGCATGTCAGCAGTTCGGGAGCATTTTTTATCTTTTGTTTAGAAGAACAAAGTGGGACCAAAAAGGCATTAAATAGTGAATAATGAAAGGAAAAGCTAAGTTTCAGAAATGAGCTTTCAGCAAGCAAGGTAATGCGTGGTTGGTATGTCTGTTAATTGCTTATTTTTCAGCTGTACTATAGGGTCAGAATTCTTGCAGGAAAAAATGACATGTTAAACATTAAATCTTGAGTGTAAATATGATGTTTTTTCATATGTACAACCCAGCTTGATCCCTCTCTTTTTAACACTGAATAATTTAGCACCTAGTGGTGCTTGTTCAATTGGTACTTGTGTAATTGGATTTAACAGTCAGGTTTTTTTTCCTGGATCCTCACATACATGCTCTGTGATCCAGCTAAGCACACTCCTGGGAGGGTTAATTTTGTTGATTCAACTGTACAATATATATTTATAATTTCAGGTGGTGAGTCTGGAAGTGCTGACACAGCTCGTGATCCTCGTGGTTTTGCCATGAAGTTCTACACAGAGGAAGGCAACTGGGACTTGGTTGGAAATAATACTCCAATATTCTTTATCAGAGATCCAATACTGGTACATATATTCAAATGAAATAAATATTTATGATCTGTAACTCTTATAGGGCTTTGCTTTTTGTGGCATGGCATTTAAAAATTACAGTAGACTTGGACATTTCAAGTATTTCTTAAACAGGAATGCTCTTACAGCAGCATTTAAGTCTCCCTTGCTTCAAGATTAGATCGAGAAATGAGGAGGCAATTAATTCTACACGAAGTAGGATTTACTCTTTAAAGGTTTTTCATTCCCTTCTTCTGGATATTTACTTTTTGTTTCTGAATTGATTAAGTACACATGTTAGCGACGACCGGAAATACGTCTGCGGTCGTAGGCTATACGTGTGTATAAATACATGAAAATTCAGGGGCCTCAATTCCAGAGAGATTATGTCATTGCCTGGAAATTCCTGGGGGGAGGGGGGATCATCAAAGACCCCCTTGGAACGGAAAATCCTGGGGGATGGGGGGGGTGCAAATCAAAGAGTCTTCCATGGGGGGGGGTTCTTTTTTTTGACCACCGAAGTGTTCACTTGTTCCAAACTAATCAACGCTTTCAAGAGATAGAATTAATTTTGTGGACAGTCCCGATCTCGAAAAGCTCTAAACCTAAGCTTTCTTCGCAAAACATGCGTGGCTGCAGTCACGCAACGATTATT
>OZ037778.1:22831495-22868995 GCA_964035525.1 Porites cylindrica | reverse complement strand
ACACTAGACTACGAGCAGTCTCTCTTTTTTCTTGGTCCGTCGAGCAAAACGCCCGAGACACGCAAATGACCACGCGCGTGACTGAAGGCGCGAGACACGCGGCTTCGCCGCTCAACGCTCGCCCGCGCGTGCACTCCCCTTACTAAATCTGAAGAAAAAGAGAGGCTTCTCGCAGTCTAGGTTCACACATTCATATCAATAGATGATGTCAGCGTGAGTATCGCTACAGAAGAAGGTTGTTTTAATTCTGGGAGATACAAGAATCGAGAATTGCCCCGGCTATCCCTGTTGATGTTATTGGGGTAAAGCATTATACGAATAGCCTCCATAACCCCGGCTGTTGGAAGCACCAGTATGATTCCTATCAGTAAACTATACCTTGTTTTATTTGTGTATCTTAGGTGACAGGTGACGTGGCGCGTTATAACACAGCCGACGATGATAACTTTTCTCAGGTTCGTACTTCCACAACTGTTTTTAGACTTGCTACAAGTCGACTTTTCATAAGTTCTTAAAAGCGAGCGAAACGTAACGAGCTTCAATAAGAGGGCGTAGCGACCTTGTTTTGCCTGAATGGATTTGGATCATATTTTAAATTCACGCGGGAAAAAATGACTGACATATGCTGTGTCGGAAGTGGCGTCAGATGTCACTCCTCCTATTGGTGAATTGTCATCACGTCACCGGTGGAAATTTCAACCAATGAATTTCGCACAACTTGTGTAAAAAGTCCTTTAGAATGGCATAACCAACCAGAAAAAAATTAAAGGACTGTTTGAAAGTCTAAACTGTTATTTGCAGTAGATATTGACTCGAATTTACCAGAAACAGACATTAATGCCGTGTAATGACTTGTTTTGCTTTCCTGAACGCAGGTGACAACTTTTTGGAGCAAAGTTCTGAATGAAGCGGAGAGAACAAGACTAGTTAACAACATTGCAGGACATCTTAAGGACGCTAAGGAATTCATTCAAAAAAGAGCGGTAAGTTAACCATCCTCGTTCATGCATTCCGGGTAAGAAGGATTTGTGATCTTGGAAACCAGGCAATGTAATTACAACACCATATGAGAGAGTAGGGAGGGGTTGTTAAGAGCTGGGTTAAGATAACCGTGGGTGAGTGCGAATTTTGATTTCAGATATGAAAGCTTAAAAAGCAAATTCAGTTTAATTCTCTTTCTCAACGATTTGGTGATGGGATAAAAAAAAGGTAAGGTAAAGGCAAACAAGAGCCAAAGTCCCAAACGGCCGGAGCTTATAGCGGTTTCCTGAGCATGAGGCATGCCTAGGAGTATTGCTACTCCCCCCCTGGACGGATTGCTAGTCCATCGCAGGGTTACCCCTCAGCAGTATGTTGTCGGTACCCATTTACACACCTGGGCTGGATTGTTCAAAGCTGGGTGAAGATAACCTAGGGTTAGTCTGAAATTTTAATTCAAATTTACAGGTTTCAACAGCAAATTAAGCTTAATTCGTTTTGGCTACAATTTGATGATTCGAAGCTCTCAAAAGAATGCGGAAAAGTATCCGAAAAAATGCTTTTGAACAAAAGAAAAGTAAACCCGGATTGAAATTTAACCACCGGTTAGCGCTAATCGGCCTTTGAACAACTGGGGCTGGGTGAAGAGAGACAAAGTGGAGTAAAGTTCTTTGTCTAAGGAAAAAACGTGACGGGTGAGGCTTGAAAGCCGGACCTCCGGATCTGGAGTTCGAATTGTTAACCTCTCGACCACACACGCCTCCACAATGGGATGTTCTTAAAAAAAATGGGAAAATTATCCAAGAAATTGCTTTTGAACGAAAGTAAAAGAACCCCGGATTAAAATTTAACCCCAGGTTAGAGATAATCGGCCCGTTTTTTGAAAGTCCCGATAATTAACGGGCCCGCAAAGCTGTTGTTGTTTACATGCAAGATGGAGGTTTCAATAGCTTGGCATCTAACATGAAAAAACTATCAGTTAATGAAACAAAATGGAGTAGTTTGCCAGCCGGGACCCGCGCTTTTATTCTTGATAGTTCGATTTGAATATTTGATTTCGGCGTCCCGAAAAATTACCGGCACTTTCGAGAAACCGGCCGCTGAAGTGCAAGGAATTGAGGATCGCTAGCGCATTTGATGATATCGAGGACAGCAGGTGCCTGGTTTCGAGTAGAAAGTGGGGAAACCTTGCTTTTCCTCTTCTCAAAATTAATATTCCAAAAAACCCCGACAGTTTTCATTATCAAGAGTATTTATGGAAAGTCATTTATTCATCATTTCTAGTATTTAAGCTCTTAAATAACCTGATATCATGCCCAATTTTAGCAGCTTTAATACATTCTCTCCTTTAACGTGGTCGCGCCGCCTGCCGGAAATCAGTTTACTTACCAAGCGAAACGAAAATTGAGCCTGATCTCAGGTTAGGTCTTGCAAAACTTTTGCTGTGTAGTCCATTTTGATGTCGAAAACTGCGTAACCCTGTTAAACAATTTTTAGAATTTTTAGGTGTAGAAAATTTAAGTGTCTGGTAGTTGTGATGTGCAAGTAGTTATGCAGTGTGCATCTTTAGAGGCTCTATAGATCTGTGCTTTTGTTTTAGGTGCGTAACTTCAGTCAAGTTTCTCCTGAGTTTGGTCGCCGTTTGACTGAGGCCCTAGCCAAGTTTCAGACGGTAGGTATCTGCAACAGAATTAACCCTTACGAAGAACTTATTTTTATCGCATGAATGAATATTTATTTTTATTATGATTTATGGCTGAATCCGCCAGTGGGCAAGGTGAGGCGAATCCTGTGTTCTGATTGGTTACTGTGTACTTGAGCGGGCAAGATAAGCTTTATGAGCAAAGACGTTTTTGAGCGACGCACGTCAATCGGAAGTGGACTTTTTTTCATTCCTGAGTGGTATTTTTGCCCAAATTTTTGGACAAATCGCCCCTATAAAAAAAAGAGACCAAGAAAGACATATTTGGTATTGTCAATTTATTTTAAAATGAAAAAGATGTCACTTCCGGTTGACGTTCGTTGCTCAAAAACGCCTTTGCTTGATCTCCCTAATGACCAAGCTCGTTCGGTCAAGATGACTGGTTATTGGCTTAGTTCTTTTTTGCTTTTATATTGTCCTCGACCTCACGGTCCATAAAAGCGAGAAAAAGAACTTGGTCAGTATTCAGCCATATTGACCCCAGGCGTGGTCAATAAATCTTCATACATCCTTACCGCACGGTGTCACACGGTGCGTCGACTCCCCCAACCGCTGTCATTTTGTGTCCCTCTTTACTCCCCCTCCCCCCTCAACTAGACCGATATAAGTGAGGAATGTCACACCAAAACTTTGCCGATCACATCGATTAAAAGTCGAACACCACTCCCCGTCTCAAAATAGAAGATACGAAACAAAAGCTCTATTGCCTTCCAAAATTGCAACCACAGTAATAGGCGGAGGGTGATGTGGGGTGTTTGGTGTCCAGTCTTAACACTTAGCAGTGACGGCAGTAGCAAGTGAAGACGTAGGGAGACTACTCTTGGAGACAAATCACCTGAAGAAACGGAGAAAGAAGAGGCTAATTGTTGTCTTTCCTATTTCAGCACAAGGGAATTTCCGCACAAGCAAGTCTTTAAGATGGGACTGAAGCTACAGCATACTGCTTCCAACACAAGTCTCAGTTTAGTTATGTACTGACAGGAAAGTGTTTCATCCGCATTTGATTCTTTGTGTTGAATTATTTTGTGTCGGGTAGTTAACAGGGACTGAAGGGCTTATAGAAACTTTAAATAGACCAATTCCTGTCTTGATGAAATATAACCTGTTATATCATACCAAAAAGAAGGCTTGAGAGCTGCATTTAAAAACAAAAAACGTAACAATTTATTGCAAACACACGTTTTTTAAGCTGATTATCTTGGCGTTGGTTCATTTGGAGGATGTCTTCTGGGTTTGGAGTGGTCTTTCTCAAACTCATTAATAACTGACTGTACCTGGAGTGACTGTGACCGTTGGTCACAAAAGAAACCTTTCAAACCAGTGTGTTTGTGTATTAACGGTGTGTGAGGTTATTACTGAAAAGGTAGTCAAGTTGCTCATAACGTATCAATAAACTTGGACTTGTCTGCATCTTTCTAGTCTCGTTGAACGACCACGTGACTGTATTTAGAACTGTTTGCAAGTTCTTATCTCACCCTTGATAATTTTATAGTTGCATTATTAAAAAAGGAACACCAACAAAAATTGATTCGAAGCATTTTTTAATAAAGGTGGGCGATTTTTGAGAAAGTATTTTTGTTTGTTGTGTATTGCGTGTGTCCCAGTCTTCATGTTATTCTGACGCTAGTTAAGATTTGTACGGATTATTGTCAAGTATTTTGTAGGAGTCGTTCCTTACAAAGCACAGATAGAGGTCTAACGCTCCCTCGGTGAGGATAAGCTAAGCGTAACTACCGACTGACACTCTTACAGAGCTTTAGAAGGACTTTGTATTTTGTAATATGACCTTTGTCCTCGTCGAATAAAGTTATTATAAGCTTTTTGAAGAAAATTTTTGTGTGTGTGTGTGATTTGTCACAAAGGAGTGACTTACATAACCAAGTGACGAGATACAACTGAGATGACTATTGCACAGTTTGCCGAAACGTCAATCATTGTAAAGAACAGTCCTATTCAGGACAACCGGACGATTATATTCCACCTTATTGTGTGCTTTGAAATTCAGATCCGAAAAACATTCTGAACCCCAGTTTCTGCGAGCCCTGTGATTAGTTTCAGTAGTTTATGCCTCATTTGTACAGTTTTATGTCTTCCCGCCACCGTTTGAAAACCAATATTATGAACAGGTTCCAATCTTTGTACCCAGAAAATTCGCACCCATGCATACTTAAACATGACGTGTAGGTTTTTTGGCAAAGATTTCACTCTAAATGCGGTGACGTGTTTGAAGGTATTCTTTTAAAACCCCTACGATACTTCAGCCGTTTCTGTTGAAAAATAAGATGAGTACAGAGTGGCATTTGTGAGAACAGCGCTTTTTCACTAGCTCAGAAATCTCTCAAACAACCACAAGGAGTACCGGCCAGTTTGTCGATCCCGGATGTTGCTGGTAACAATCCTTACTGAGCCACAAATAACTGGTAAGATTTGTACAGGCTGTGATTTGTGACTTCAGTTATGTTAGTTGACACACTTCCAAAACCGGTCAAAGTCAAATTCTGCTAAATTTTCAATCTTTTTTTCCTTGTAAAATGCTGAAAAACAAATATAGTACCATGAAAGTACTTCCAAAGAGTTTTTATTTGAATTTATCTTTGATTTAAGTCAGGACCGTCTTCCTCGTCAATTCCTTGGGGAATTAAGAAATTGTTGTACCTGGAGAAATTTGCCCGTAAGAGAGTTGTGTAGTAAGTACATCAAGGAGAGATTGCAAGCCAGAACTTTTGACCCGCAGAGACTTTTTTTTTAGCAAACAGTGCAGTACTAAGTCTTGTTTGTTAACAAAGAGTAAAAAGTTCTCGAGTAATTTCAAAGCGGGTGTTAAATTATGTCTTCTCCTCGAGATAGACTCTCATTTAAAAAAAAAAAAAGAAAAAAAAACATTTTCCCGTTGTTCTGTTCTTAGCAAAGTTTGTTGGTTCAAAATAGTTTTGATAATAAAGACTTTTGTTATAATGAATGGTCTTTGGATTTGTGGTAAAGTATTGACGGGTAGTAAGCTTAACAGACCATGAATAAAGCGACATGTTGGGTCGACAGGTTATTTGGAACCCGCTATTGAAAGCCTCAACACAATTATGGCGTAATCGTAAATTCTTTCTCTTGAATTCTGGAAAGAAAAATACTAGTGAACTGAAAGAAAATAATCCTAAATGGGTCCAGGGGAATGAAAATTCTTCTAAGTTGCGAAGAAGTGTGGTAAGTGACTGTTTTTCTTACTCCGGTGTGTACAGGTAAACTTCAATAATGGCCACAAGAGAGGACTCTGTTGATTTACATAAGACAAAGACTTGGACTGATTACAACAGTATATACTACAAAGTAGAGACAGATTTCATTAAAACGATAAATGTAAACAGGAGTGACGCCTTAGCATAACTTATGGTTTTCAGTTAAGAATCAGAACTAGCAATGAACAAAGACTACATGTTAACTCGTCATATCCAATATTATCAATCAGCTGTTTAAGCTTTAACCTCCCAGCAGGTAATTAAATTGTAGAAGTACCGCTACAAGAGGAAAACGGAAGAGTTTATACAATTTCGAAAACTCCTTTAGTGCACCATCTAATTTTTTTTTGACCGTGCTCATAGAGCCGCGGAAGGGAACTCGAATGCAACGTACCGTCAATTCAATTTTATTCACACTTAATAACATAATTTATATATTCCTACCTGACATTATATATAGTAATGTAGGAATACACTAATAAAGAAGAAGAAGAAGGAAAAAGGAAAATTAATGGCTAGGGTAGAAGTGTACGGTGGTCAGAGGAGCTTAGCTTTCGAGCTAACCACCGCTATATTATGAGTGGAAACACATAATGAATGTGCGCTTGGTGCCATGGCAACTATATGGACGATTATGTCAGTCGGCATTTTATGTGAAACAGTCCGCATATTACATTGTTACCTTTGAGAGTTAACTAGAATTCGCTTGTATTCTTTTTTGAATTTATGGTAGCTAAGTGTTTTTATCTTAGTAGGAATCTCTTCCCAAGTTTTGGTTATGGCAAACTGAAATGTGTGTTTTCCGTAATTTGACCTTACGCGTGGTACATGAAAGTTAAGATCTGAGGCATATCTGGTATTGTGTGAGTGAATATCTGGCACCTTTACGAGGTAGTTTTGCAACACTTCAGGGATATTGGCTTCATTTTGTGAGATTTTGTGAGCTAGCAAGGAGATTTTGATTTTAAAAATGATATCTATGTTATGAGTATACTCTAGAAGTTTGAGGTAGGGTGCACTACTTTCTTTGTTATGGCTAAAAAATATGAAGCGTATACATTTATTAAGTTTTGTTTGAACTTTAGGTAATCTACTTGAATTATAGAACATATAGAATGATTTGACCGGCAAGCATAGAAGTATATACTCAGCATTTTTAAGTTTAAATTTTCATAGAAATATGAAGACATAAATAGTGGTTCATTACTGAATAGTACATTTTGCCACAGATTTCAGAGATAAAGTCAACAAAGGCATGGTACGGGTAACGCAGTCAGTTCTCAATACCCTTGTTGGAACGCTTCTCGGATCACTTGTTTTCCTAGCAACATGTAAGTTCTTATCCTCGCAGTTTTAACTTCAGAAACGAGAGGGGAACTGGTCCGAGTTAGCTTTGCCAAAGACTTATGGGATCGTTACTGGGGAAGCGCGGTCGTTCACCACCTATTGGCCAATTTTTTCCCTATCCCCAGTAACAGTCCGAAAAGTCTTTACGAAAGTTATCTCGACCTAATTTTCGTCTCGTTTCTCGAGTGTCCTTGCATTTACATCAGACCTTCAAAAAGGAGCTTTCAAGAGATCGTAGTCTTCATCTTCTTTGATTCCCCGACTATTCTTATTACAGCGCTAGCTATTACTGACCAAGTTTGGAACAACCATGATTGCTGTCATTCCATCACTGAAGTCAGTGATAGAATAATTGCAGAATTAATAACAATTGACATCACATGAGAAAGCGGAGCTGTAGCTAATCGATGCTAAGCTGTTTGTTGGTTTTGGCAGTACAGAACTCAAGAAGATATCCGAGGATTTCAAAGCTATGCGAAGACAATATAGCACAATGACAAACTGTAGTAGAAAGAACACGTTCAGCTACCACTCGATGGATGTCAACTGCTTTAAGAGAGCCACAAGAAAATTTTACCTGAAATAAACCATGCGTATATTTTTCTCAAACTGCAAAGCAACAGGCAATTTTTTTAAAGAAATTTTAAGAAGATGCAGAGCGGATTGTATGAGGTTGGGAATATTTTGAGTGGTTAATGAAGCAATGATTGATTTCGACTCTCGAATGCTTTGAAGAATTCAGCAGATCTCGGGTTTATTCACCTCTGCTTGCAGCCTCAGTGGATCACTCTCTGAGATCTGTAGAATTCTTCATATCAGACTCAGTCTCAGCCAATGATAGCTAAATCCGGGATGTAAGATCAAATATGGGAGTGAAAAAAAGTGCTGCCGGACAATAAGCAGAAAGCTGCTGTTTAGCCGAGAGGAATTGCTGTTGGTATGGAGTTGAATTTCTGGTTGAGTTAAGAACGTTGGCGAGCCCACAGTTTTTGCACATTTGTAAAATCTTGTTTGTTAAAAGGAACTATAGTCGATGATGTTTGTTACCATTACCATCGCCGACGAATGGTACATTATCTTGCGATTTTTGGATATCATTAACTATTAATTTAATTTATTGATAGGTTCAAACGCTGCAGGAGGAAAGAAAATTCATGATAAGCGCCAGGCTACATCATATGTGTCTCAATATCCAGCTTATTTCCCAGCTCCAAGATATTCTCAGTACAATCCATCGTTTAGAAATTCTGGACACACATTGCAACCATCGCTATCAGAACAATCACCGTTTGTTGCTTCATCGCCCTACTCGCAGACATTAAGTGCACGGCCTCACGAACCGTACATCTCGTACTACTACCCTCATAAGACGCACTTTAAGGACTGGTCACGAAAAGTACTCCAGGCCGGTGATTATGCTAAAAAGTGGCAGACCGCGAGGAAACAAAAATTACTCCTTGCCAATCAGAAAGCTAATCAAGGCAGTGGAGGGATCAAGTTTTTTGTCGCAGGAATTAATAAAAATGGGAATATGCAAAGCGAGTGGGTTGGTCAAACTCAGCTTCAAAAACCAAATGATGGGAGCACAGTGAATGTTAAAACTGCCCTAGCTAGTAACGGTCCGCTTGATTCTAAACTTCAACCACAACTTGTGGCTAATCCAACGATGTCACAACAACAGTCACCGATTCAGGTCAATCCGGTGTCTAAGAATACAAATTTAGCAGCAGAGCCAGTCAGTATCACGCAACAAACACAAACCAGTTCGTTTCAGGATAAAGGATCAAGAGAAAATGCTAATTCAAATCACACAATTTTGAGTGACAATCTTGCAGGTGCTGTCTTAGGGCCCAATGCTCATTCCTTGCTTCAGTCAGCAACTTCACAGCAAACGCCAGTCAGTACTACTTTAGCAACTCACCAAGGAGTAGTAGGCACGTCCAGCAACTTCAACAAAGAGCAGTCTCCAGTGACGAACGTGCCTGATAGTAGAATTGCAGGACAGAAGCAAAGTGAAAAAATACTTTTAGAAAAGGAGCAGCACACGTCAGTTAGCGAGCTTCCAATCCAGGGTGACTCAAATTCCCAGCCTCTGAAGAATCCAAACGCTCCTCTACTTGGTGCAAGTTCATCAATCAAAGCTGGACAAGAACTTACACCTGCTAATACAACTGGTGTTGCTAACAACGGGGTAAAAAATCTCCAGAGTATTCCTCAATATTCACAAGATCTCCCTTTGGATACCCATAATATGGATAAGACCACTGCTCAAATTCTGAATTCAAGACTTACGTCTATATCTGCGTCAAGACCACAGTCTGAAGTAAAGTACTCTCCAAATTCTGCTTCGAGCGCGAATACGATTCCTAAAAACACCGCGGTGGTGACTAGAAATAGTGCACCTGGGAAAGATACTTCTAAGGAAGCCCTTATAAACAGGGAATTGGCCTTGAAAAATATACTATTTCCTCCACCTTCTGAAACGAGGAAACTGCCCCCTGGAGGTACCCGAAAGAACGTGACACCGCAGCAGACAGTACCGAGCTTTCCAGCTTTCCGTTATAATGAGAATCGTCCAGTCTCTAGTCAGTTTAGTTTCAACACTAATCGAAGGGATGAAATTGCACATCCCCCCAACAGAAAGTGGCTGATGCCTCAGTCTAATCCCGTTCCTTACAAAAGCTCATTTCCTCTCATGTTGCACAAGATTTCGCCTTACTTTAAGATGAAGCGAAACCTGAAACAGATGGCAAATGGGCAAGCGAAGGCTAGAAGAAGATTTCTAGAGCTGCAAAGTAAGTGATTCATGTTTTTCATTTACGGGATTATTCGTTTTCTGTAGTAAAAGCTGAATCTTCCGCAATAGAGCTTTGTCACAGCGATATGTAACAGATGCCCTGTATGGTGTATTTGTTTTCGTACTTTCGGTGGCGTGCTCGTAAGAACGTAAACAACATAAATATCATTTGGAAAAGTTGACGAAACTAATAACCAGAAACAACGACTTCTGATCTGAAATAGTGAAAGAGTATTTGAGTCTACCCAAAGTGGGAACCTGTCTTCTTCCGTTGACTATTTTGGAGGCGATAGCCACACGACAACAGACCCGTGGGGTAAGGCTAATTGAGCTAGTTCAGACGTATCGAACTTAAATTTTGTTTCTGGCAAACAGTGGTAACATTGTTTAGAGGGGACGCCAGGGAGAGGAAGCATTGGACTCCTCCACCCAAAACCGTTGCACCACATCGACATTAGCAATCAAAACATGTGAAACATTTCCAACAGCTAGTATATTTTTGCTTTTATTGTTCACCCATAATCATTTCAACTTGTGGATTCTCATATCTTTACCAGAGTCGACATTGGCATTCTTGTCCTCCCTCATTAGCCTTTTACTTGTAGCATTTCATTTCATTTTGATAGAGGGCTACATTAACTTCGAAATTCCGTCTGTAGTTTGTCTTATATTTATTTAAGTTATGTTCTCTTAAAGCTGTCCCTTGATCGAGTGATTGGATTGTGAAAGAGTTTGTGGATGCGCATCAGTGGGTAGGATACCTCTATGGATGACTTAGTTTATATGGACCTAACATATGCTGCTTAGATCCTTGTATCACGTGACAAAAGATGATGGACTTAATGGGATTCTACAAAAACCGCAGTGCAAAAGCTTATAACAACTGTGCATCGCAATCCTGTATTTGGCGATAACTAGATTAGCTGATTCTGCGATCAAAAAATATAAAAGTTAGCTAATATCAATCTGCGTTATTTGAGATTATTAGATATTGTTCTGGTGCTGATCTTGGTGGTAGCTGCAAATATTCAAGTGTGATTTCAAATATAAAGAGTAGGGCAGTGAAAAAGGAAGAGCCATAAGATTTAGATGCCGGGCTTGTTTTTCAGGATATCATGATCTCAAAGTCTGGGTTTGTAAATCGAATTTGAACTGTGACGGGCTGATGATAACTGTTTTGACACGGTCTTACTTTGAACTCTGAAAGCTTTAAAGACATGACCACTCTGCAAGCGTCGAGGTTGCCATCTTGAATACAATATTCACGGTAAAGAACTGGGCTCGATCCGGATTTAGCGTCCACACGATTCCGGATTCATAGCGTATTCAAAAATTTCCACTCTGGAGAGCGGATTAAAAAAGTTGCGGATTCGTATGCCGGATACACCGGATACGTGTGGACGCAAGCCGTATCCGGAAAAAAGCGGTGACGGCTACGAAAACGTAAGTTAAAAAGGAATTCGCGCTGCTTCAAACTTTATCGCGTTTATTCCATTTCGTTTACTTCGTCAAATGTTGGCAGATGTTGTTGGAGTTGAATTTTAAAGTACTGTATCAAATTTCAGGAAAAGAACAAGAAAGTTGTTGTCGTGGGTTGCCGTCCTCGGCAAAACGTGAATTTAGGCACTTTCACGTTGTAGTCGCGCGCCGACGGCAACAAAATGTACAAAAAAAGCGTGATGCACGTGCAAAGTTGTTGTTTTACTAATCAAGCCTATTGCTTTTTTGCCGTTCTCGTTGCCGTCGCCGTCGTCGTTGCTTAAGCGCCCTTATATCCGGATACTTGTGGAAGGGGCGTTGGTACTATCCTGGGCCCAGTTGTTCGCTTAACCCGGGGTTAAATTCAACCTAGGTTTCTTTTTCTTGTGTTCTAAAGCATTTTCTCGGATAATTTTCTCTGCTATTATTAGAGCTTCCAATCATCAACTTGTAGACAAAAAGAATTAAAACTGAAACCCTTTTAAGCTTTCAAATCTGAATATAAATCTCGCACTAACCCTGGGTTATCTTAACCCTGCTTTGAACAACTCGGCCCTGAAGTGAGACAACACCTTTCTAGGAAAAGGTCATTTCCCTGAGATCATTCTTGCGCATTGATACATAAAGCTAGTTTAGTGATTGTAAAAAGTGTAGAATAATGTTTATAATGTTAACAATAAAATTTTCAGAGAGAAAAGCATTTAGGCTGATATCATTTTCCAGTCATTTAACTGTCACTTTGACCTACAGCTCTTTGGTTCAGGACTTCTCTTACACGGACGATTAATTGCGTCAAGACTCCTGGTTGTAAGCTGTTACCAAGAAAATCAATAAGTATTTGACGGTGTCCCTCACACTTACGTATATTCAGGTTGTAAATTAATTACCTAGAGATTTGAACACAGTTAAAGGAGATGATGGAACATTTCGGGCCAATAAACAACTTCTTTCTCTCTTCCTCTCTCTATTTCTCCTGCAAGGTTAATAAAGCGATGTCGCAGATGTATATGTATGTTTTGACTAAAGCGCCTTAATGATCAAGAAAACCAAGGTAAGCCCAAACAAACTACTGAAAGTTTAAATTTGATGTTTAAACACTAATCGATCCCAGTTTATCGATCGTTAATGCGTTTAGCAGTTTAAGATCCCTAACGTTCTTGTCAATAAATCCTAGAGTAACTTGCTCTGGCAACTATGCATATAAAATGATTTCTTATTGAAAGTGTAGACTAACTGATACGCTTTACAAAAATGCCGCAAAATGTCCTCCGAGAAAAAAGGTCTTTTATGAGTTGTATAAACTGTCTTCAAGGGATATCGGCATTGGTTGCCCAACCTCTGACGAAACTGCATATCAGCCTTGGGTTCAGAAAATGAAAAGTTTGACAGGGAATGAACGTCTGGCTTAAGCTTCTACTTCCAAAATTAAGGCTTAAACGACTTGCTCCTGGGCTCTCAAAGATCGCTGCAAAAAGGGAATGGTATTCTCGAAAAAAGGTCTTCTTGAACAGTTTTAATTGGCTACTTTGATGTCACATGACTCCTAAAAGGATTCTTTTTCCGCCGAAAGCCTCTTAGTGGGAATGTCAGAGGGTAGGCAAGATCAATACTTTGTTCCCATAGTTACGGTACTTACATGCTAGAAGCTTTTAACCAATCACAGTAATACAGGCTCCACGGTACACTTTTTGAGATTGTTGTGTTTTTTTATTAGGCATCTGCAAAGCGCGCTGGAAGAAACATGCATCATAAGACCTTAACAGGGGCCCATAACCCGCAGCGAGCAACTCCGTTGTGCCTATGCAACGGCGTTTTCACAGACCAGTCGAGTTTATTTTTAGATCGATTATCTTGCGAATTTTTTTACAAATCAGCCATCAAAATCTAGAAAAAAGACTAGAAAAAGTATTTCTTATGTTTTGAAAGCATTTACCTCTTTTTGTAATTATCATACTATTGATGCGCACGCATACGGAACGGTCCTTCCATTTTGGCGGGAAAAAGTACTCAAAATAATGCTAAAAATAATTTGATCTGTGAAAACGCTGTTCCTTAAGCTAAGTATGGGTGTTGCCACTCCTGGTTATGGACTCCTGTCGTCAAGTGTTAAAAGACTACAGAGAACAGAAGATCAAGACCAGATGTCTTAGCTGGTGTGGAGGCTGTTGGATGCATTGTAACGTAAAGGTACAAAATATTAGTCAATGCTTGTTAATTCATCTGTAGCTAAGTGGGGAGTCATCTTCTCAATAAGCTACTTCAAATGGCTTACATAAATCAGCGAAAGTAAACCATAAGGCATGTTTTGACTGCAGCACTCTCCCACTTGAAATTAACATAACATTTTATGTATTTTTAGTTTAACGCGGAGAAATCTCAACATTTGTTTGGAAAAAATTATTTGATTTCGTTTCAGTTATTATTTGTTTAAGAAAAAAAGGAAGAAAGAGGAAAAGATGAAAAAATGCTCTTCATAATTCGCTTCCCCTTCTATCATATAAGTAGAGTTAGTGTCTGTGTTTACAAAATGACATCATTAACAGAATGTTTAAGAATCTGTTACTAGACCTTTGTTTGCGGGTAAATGTTGACACAAGTTAATAACCATATAGCCAAGTACAAAGAAACTTTTCAAATATAAAAGAACTACAAATAGCTTATGAGTATAGAGAAAATAAACAAACCAACAAGGTGAGAAAAAAACGTTTATAGTTCCTCCTCACCTTAAAAATTAGCTTCAACTTTGATTTTAAGATTTATCGAGCTAAGATCTGGAAAGACTACTCCCTTGAAGAAAGGAACATGTTTTTTTTTTCTGCCTATCCGTTCACCCGAGAGCGAAGAACTATTTAGTCTAAATCTAACTAGAAAGCCAGATTATCGTTTTCTGGAGTTTTGAAACGCCAAGACGTAAACACCAAAATGGTCGGAGATCTAAATTTTAACGATGAGCTCAGTTCGCGCCTTTGATATGGTGGAAGTACAATCTTGATCTTTCGCACAACATGCTTTCAAAAGATAGCGCTCAAATTGCAGCCCGAATCTTACTCCAGTAATGCCACTATTTTTTGCCAAGAACGACAAGCTTGCTATTTCCTGCCTTTTCATTTAGTATCTGTGTTGATCAAAGCAATGGCGTGTGGTCGTTTGTTGGGAGATTGTGTGATGTTTAGGTAACCTGTACATAATTAATAATCCTGGAAACAAATTCAAGAAAAGCGCCTTTTGCAGGACAAGGCGAATTTAACATCGACGTAAAGTTCTACATAGACAGAAATTAATCTAATTTTATGAGCTGGGAGGTGCTGAATTTCTTCACCGCAATATTTGAAATATTAACTGTCTCTCACGTTCTTCACTCTGTCATTTAGATGAAGAAGGTTAAAAACACAGGAAAACAATTAAAACAGATGCATTATGGACATGCATTTTCTAACTCGATGTTAACGCAGCAGTCACTTTTTATCATTTTTGCTAGTTATTTCACCTAAGTTCAAATGATCATTCCCAGGGACATTAATTTTATCTTAAAGATGGGATCCGCCATAAGAGGTGTCAAGGATACAATCGAAATTTCACGCTCGGTAAATTATTCACACGACCTGTGGTTTTGGGAAACAAAATGACATAATCAAATGCAAATGCGATGTTGTAATGACGATTGACCTAGGAAAACTGCAATCTGCTCCAAAATCGCTTGCGATTACAAAACTAAGTCGAATTACTTGCCGAATTTCTTAGGAAAAGCAAAAAATAGAAAATTTTCCATGTGGTAAAAGGGAGAAATTTTATGTTTATTTAGCGCTAGGGCTGTGCCTCAGGAGTTAAAACCCATAGCAAGCTTGAACAGTGCACCGGGTAAGTGTCAGAATGTTTTGTATTTTACAACTTGCTAAACTGTATTTCATGGAGGGGTTGATATCGTAGAAGAAAAAGAAAACGAGCCTTCTTAACGATTTATGTACTATATTCCTTTTGCTTAATGAAAAACTTTTCGTAGAATTCGAAATAATTTTTCTCCTCTCGAAATTTGGTCATCATGGTTTTCCATCATAGTAAACTCTAGCCGTGCATGAAGACAGGCCCATATCGAGTTTCATTCTAACGAATACGAGGAAAATATAGAAAGATATATTTTATATACATGTTGCATCAATATTATATCTGCCGACTACGGTGTTTTGATTTTGTTCTAACTTTTGTCATCTGGTTAGCTCAAGATCACTTAAGAACATGTCCACGCTTCTTGATATCATAAGAAATTGATTCCGTTTTATCACTTGACTCTTACTTTTGCACAATTTGCTTTCCCATTATCTTAGAAAGATTTCTTATTTTTCGAAAAAAATTGGCGATTCTTTAGCCGAGCATAATTTTAATACAACAGTTCAACAGACTTAAAAATAGTTCATCGAAAACCTTTTCTTTTATATGAATCCTTATGCAACATTATAATTTGAGTTACCACCTTTACATTCGGACGACCTTAAGGCAAGGAATATAATGTATATAGTATAATAATAGATAACGTAATTTGTAAGAAAAAAATTATGATTGCTGCATGTAAACCTAAATACTTTAGACGCGGAAGTTTAACTTTGTGGATTTGTTACGCAAAGTACTTTCGGCTGGATTTTTTTGGACCATTTAGAAGTAGCTTTGCTCCGCGAAGTATTTCTGATTATGGCCTGATTCATCTTTTTGCCGTGAGTTAATTTTGTCGCAAAGTGTTAGACTGGTTGGCGGGTGTGCATAGGAAACGCCCAAGTCCCCAATTTTTAATCGAACATAGAATATTCAAAGGCAGTTAGTGCAATTGAGACTTTGTTCAGTTAAGATCTAACAAATTTATAGTTTATTCTCGTAAAGAGAGAGTAGGAAGTATTCAATCTGATTGGTTAAAGACTACGTCATTTGTTGCTTTAATCACCTCGCAAGACTGAGGTGATTATAGAAAGAACTAAAACACAATCAAGGAAAATACAACATGTGAGGAGATGTGAATTTTTTTAATTCTAATAGACAAACCTTGAAAAAACAACAAATCAGTTAGCCAAAGTCTGATTACACCAACAAGACTATTTTGCAACTCAGTTGAAGTGTACGCCAAGACCTATTTAGAGTACGAGAACACAAACCAGTAAAATTCATCATCTTGAGGGAGGGTGTGCTTTTTGCTCTTATTACCACCTGAGTATTAATACTTAAAATAAATTTTTGCGTTCAGTCAGGCTCAAAGTATATTTTCACATACAGCCTAGGTGTTAATTATTTCAAACGTATCTGTGGAGAATTTATTAACGTTAATTATACTAAACGCCCTTCTTTTACTGCATCTAGCAGCATTAACGTTAGATTGACCTATTTAACAAAAAGTTACCAAAGGAGGAGAATAGTCGATTTGGTTTGTCAGTAAATGACAGATAAACTGGACTATTCTGACAGAAACTACACCTTACTGCAAGAGCGTCGTTGTAGGATAATGAAAGAAGAAAATTGAACGAAGCTAAATAGGATTAAATCCACTACATTCAGCGATCTGGTCTGACGAAAGAATGAAGCACAAAACATCTTCAGAATGGCCGATTTATTTTCTTTAACACTTATTTAAGTATTATACCGTATAGCAAAAGTGTTTTCAAGAATATCAAAATATCCAAAAGTAATTTGCTTGTCTGAAGGGTTCCTTTTTTTTGGCTATTTTATTTTTTCCTTTTTTATATTTTTGTTTTTGCTTTTTTGTGTAACAGTGTTAATACAATTAGATGTGTTTGCGTTAAATACTTAACTTTTAAGTCCCATGTCGAGACTAAAGAAACACATTGATGATCTATTTAACAATTATTCCTCGAGCCCATGAGGCCGAAGGCAGAATGGGCTATTGACTCAGGGGCCATGAGGGCGAGAGGAATAATTGTTAGCTAGCAAAATGCGATTCAGCCGCCATTGTTTTGGTTTTGAAAGCCGGCACTTTTCGCTACTAGTGGCCTATAACATATAGCGTAGTAGTAGCTCAACTAATCAGAACGAAGCATTGATAATAGACCACTAGTTGGATTTTACCAATTTGTAATATTTCCTGACTAACAGCTGATTCCTTTCCGCAGGTTACCGCCGACTCAGTTATGGGTTTTAGTTTTCTACTATTATTAATATCACTAGTACCTTTGTCAAGAGCGAAAGGTAAGCGTGAAAATATTGAAATCTACCCAGGGTTAGGCTTATCGATAAGATCTTCAATCCTTCTTTCACTCTCGCTTTGAAAATGTGTTACCCACGGCGCTAATGATTTATCTACTACACAGTAAATGCATCTAGTATCTCTTGCCTCAGACTTTTGGATATTACCCAGTAAGGGGTGGGGGGGGGGGGGGGGGGAGCTAAACAGGGTGTGGTTTTCAGAGTCTGGAGTCTTAAACGGCGTATACAATTTCAATAACTAGCGCGTTGAACATGACGTCTTTTTAAGCCGGAAGCCTTTAAAATAGAGTGAAGATTGGCGATGAGCGGTCTACATTTGTAATACAAACAATTTTTTTCCAAAAACATCTAATTCCTTAATTTTTTTTTAAATTGCTTAATTATACATGCGAAACAGTTAAACAAACGTCATACGATATGGTTTCTTTTTTAAACCGGTAGCCAAATGAACAGACTCTGCTGTACCTTCATAATTCTAGCGTAGTTCACACTAAAAAAGATCCGCTATTTATATCGCCCCTCTAAATATCAGATTTGAATTCTCACCAAAAAATAGACTGAAAAGAATCGAGGCTATTTCATGGCTATTGGCTGTTCCGTTGTACAACGATATAACTTGGAAAGGAGTCTAACGTACAACGGATATGACATTTACAGCCCCTCATTTACCAAACATGGCTTTAAATTATTCCGTCCTGTTTAAACATCTTATGCTCTTAACAAGATTCAGTGATATCTATGACTTTCTCAAGCGGTGGTTTGTGGTGCTCGTTTCTCAGAATACAGTCAACCTGTGTACAACGGTCACCCTCGGAAAATGGCAAGGTGACTGTTATATACAGGGTGACCGCTATATACAGGGCCGTTATGTACAGGTTTGACAGTAATTTAATTACCATTTGACTACCCATTTTCATCTGACTAATGTTCGCACTGCCGTACAAATTTTCAGACTTGCGGCCAGTATCACCCTCTGTTGACCGCCGAAGCGCTCCCGATGCTTTGCTTAGCGAGATCTTTAACGATCCGGGTGCTACAAGTCTAACAAAACTCACCTCCGAGGATAGTGACAGTGACATTGACGATATTTCCGGCTCAGGTTCGGAACTGTGGTCGGGCTCGGGTGATCAGCCGCAGCCTTCCAAAGACAGTAGCACACAAAGTGAAACCGTGACGTCGATCGTATCACAACAGACTGCTCCATCAACTCAAACCGAAACGACAGCAAGCTTAAGCACCGAAAACTCAGACACTAACGACAACGACAATAGCAAAGACAATACTGTTACCAGTTCAAGTGATAGCACTGCAAACTCAGTTGATACCAACACCCCTTATAGTGCTAACTCACTGATTGATTCTACCACAGCACAAAATGCTCCTCAACAAAGTTCGACGAATTCGTCCTCAACGTCATCACCGGTGACGTCACAAGGCGCAGATGTAAATTTACCTTCTTCAGAGGAGCAGAGCCAAAATAGCGTTGTACAAACAGAGGAAAATGACAAATCCTCCAATGACACGTCGGCACCTAAAGCTGATATTTTCCCTAACCAAACTCCAAACACTTTGGAAACTGTAGCCGATAATCCTGAAGCGTCTTTGGTGAGTCAGCTGGCAACTCAAGCCGGATTTGACGACTCGTCGTTGTATGACCCCACGATAGTGAAGAAAACAAATGTACCAGATGCTTTAGATACCCTGTCAGCGCCTGTAGGTAAGTTTGATAGAACATTTTTGAAAGAGATATTGGAGAAGAAACTATTGTCGTCCTTAATATGAACATGATTCAATGAATTCGTGGTACATCTCATAGCACAACATCAGAATGTTTTTTTGTTTGTTTGTTTGTTTGTTTTTGAGAAAGGAAAGAGTCTAATAATCACTTGCTAAATCGGGTTTGCTATTAGTAAACTGAATATTACTATTTTATCACTTAACACAAGACAGTCCACTTTCCACTAGAAAGATGACGGATTTGATTGTACTGATGATGGTAAACTGCCACCAACATTTAGTTCCACTAATATTATACACTCTTACACTCTTATTACTAGTCTACCTGTTTATTTTATTAGCCACTATCTAACATTTTGCTCGAAAAGGCTTCTTGCAATGTTTCCTAGTATCTAAAACCTTCCGAAAACGCGTCACGATCACAACACGGCATGTTTTTGCTGCTTGCAAATCCTTTTGCCTTTCCTTCTAAACCTCTTTGTTAATCAACAAAGAAATTAGATAGGAAATTTATTTTTATTGATAAGTGTCTTTTAAAATCTACTGAAAACGCCATTTATTGCGAAAATAATAATCCAAGGATTACTCGAAAAATGAATAGAACTAAAAGAGAGTTTTTGAAGCCTTTTGTAACACCATGTTTTATCAAGCTCGTGTTTTAAACTTGATAAAACACTCTTGCTCACTTATTAAGTCATTCTTCACTTTTAAAACAAAAGACATAACCGCATTATCCAATACCTTTTCCACAGATAATAATGAAATGGATACTGAAGGACAAGTTCGCTCATCAATTCCTCAAGCGCCAGTACTCTCGCCCCAGGTCCCAGCCGTGCAAAAGTCGACTGTGGCCCAGCTCCCATACAAAGGCTCTTTTCCACTACGGCTTCATAAGTACTCACCATACGCCAAGCTTCTCAAAAAGGGCTTAGTCCCAAAGCCCGGAACGGGTTAGTTATTCGCGTGTTATTTCTTGTTAACAGAGTAAGCCAAAGCAGCTTAAAAGCTAGTTATAAAATGCTGTTCAAAAAATGTGCGGAAGTTTTTGATCAGATTAAAATAATTATATTTCTATCATAAAGTTCGCACCCTTCGTCTTGGAAAGCGCTTTCCTAGTCGGGAAATAAAGTCACGTAGCCAGAACAAAAAAATCAACTGCAGTTACCCTTGGCAGTCTTCACAGCTCGAAGGCTAATGGGACCACACAAATCATTGTAACTGATGATACAAGATAATGTGAGAAAAATGTCCGAAGGTGTCACAGAGACATGGGCATTCCCCTCTTTGGGCATCACCATTCCCAAATCCCTAGTGATATTGGCATCTCCTGTAACCCTAACCCAAATCGCTAAGGTAATATGAGAAGGGGATGCCCATATCACTATGGTTTTGGGAATGGGGTTGCCCAAAACGGGGGGATGTCCATATCACTGTAACAAAGGGAATAACTGCAGGTGTATGTTTAAGGAAAGTATACGTCTTATAAAGGCAGTTAATTATATTAACACTGTTACACCACTTTATGATTTAGGGACTAACCAACAAGCTTCAAAGAAGTCAGTGGTGCCTGGGCTAACTGATGCCGGTGGGCTACGACCGCTGCTAAATACGCCCCAGCAGCAACAAGACCCAACAAACCCTCAGGGTCCTCCTCAAGCCCAGGCCCCAAATCTCGATGTTAATCAAGCCGTGAATCCAATGCAGATGCCCTTTGGCGACCAACTCCAGGCTCCACCTCAAACCTCTCCCCAGGCTGCTGTTGTCCCTCAACAATTTGCCCCAGTTAACCTGACAGATTCGAACTCCTTAGGTCAGAATCCACAGCAAGCACTTGATCAGGTTCAGGGTGGCGTCCCCCAGGCCCCTGAGCAGGCCTTCGCGCCTCAAGCCCCCGCGCCATCTGATATGCAGGCGCCTGGATCCGAAAATGTTGCAGCTGCGTTTCCTATGAGTAAGAGTAACTGTTACCTTTTCGATACGAGAAATAAAAGGTTGTTTTTACTTGAAGGTTGGCTGTGGGGAATAAAATGAACTTCCTAAAGCCCCAGATAAGTATGTGCTTCTTTATTGCGTCAACGTTGTAGTTCACAGACAACGTAGCAGTAGTTTTCAATTGAAGCAATTCCTGACTCAAACTTTTGAACGTACGCAACGAAGCTAGGAAATAAATTTGACAGAGGCACCAGTAATGAAATTTATTTAACCCTTGATTAGGGAATAGCAACTATATGCGGATCAAGCAGGTTAGATATGATCTCTTATTAGCTTGAAAATGAGTCGACAACAGTTTGTTAAAGCAGTAGAGACATGATTCTTTATAAAGTGATTCCCTAGCGTGTTCCAGGCGTTCAGATAGTGGGGACAACGCGAAGAAAAGTGACCAGGGAAACAGCGATCGAGGGGGTGGGGGATGGGAGAGAGAGGACAAAATAAGTGAACCCACCTGCCTCCCTCCCTCTGTCTCTCTCTCTCCCTTTCTTCCGCTTTCCTCCCTCCGCTCTCTACTCCTCGCATCTCTCCACTGTCTGAACGCGTGGAAAAGGCTAATAATGCCCTAATGCAGAAACTCGCCACGTAAGTGGTCCACTGTACTCTTTAACTATTCAAACTAGAAACGAGATACGAGATAACAAATGAGCCAAGAAAAATTCATTTTCCTTTATGATTTTTATACAGATTCAACAATGAACAACGAAATGTTTCCCGGTACGCCTCAGGAGACGGCAGGTATCCCTGCACAGGGTGCCCAGGTTGTTCCGGTCTATCAGGGACTTAAGGCAAAGAAGCCACTGCTTGAGGAAGGTAAGCTATAACCCTCTTCCATTTAAAGAAATAAAACGTTTATTTTTTTAGCTACCAAGGATTTTTGATAGTTACAATTTGGGTGTAAAGACAGATATTCATTTTCAAAGAAGTAGAGATGTCGTCGCGTTGTGAATGCCATAAGTCAAGGCTAAAAGCCAATTGGTGCATACTGGATTTGCTTTGTTATAGCGCGTTTATAAATTCGGTAATGTTTTATCAGTGTAATTTACATAATTTATTTGTTATTTAAACACAGGTGTCCCAAACTCGAAATTGTTTCCCTAACCTACAAATGTGAAAGGATTTAAATAAGAATAGACTAACCTTGCTTAAGTTGTTTGGTTTTTCTCCCCTGTGTGATCTCCTAACCGATTTATGGCCAATTTATGGGTTGTATTGGAACCGCTTTCGTCATCGACCCTTCTTATCCAGGGCCATTTGCTTTGTAATTGAATGTTATTCAGTTTACTTACTTGTTTATATTATTTCGCCAGATGAATGCGAAGATATGTATGAAACATGCCCCGAAATGAAAAAAAACTTTTACTGCACCAATTACACTGACCTTATGAAGATTCAGTGCAAGAAGTCCTGCGGGTTTTGCGGTAAGATTGACTTTCCTTGCAACTGTTTTAGTAAGGGTTTTCATTACAGCGCTAAAATAAAATAAAAAACTGGCATGTGAAAACAGCTGACTTTACGCGACGTCGCCACTGGTTTCTCCGCGAAATGACGACTGAGTAACGAGCGCAGAAATTCCATACTGATGACTCGTCACTACCCAGATCTGGGTACTGCTTCTGATTGGTTGAAAATTTGCTTTATCTGGCTATAAAAAAAAAAAACAAGCAGAGAAGAAAGTAAGTTTTGGATGGCACAAGTAAAATATCTCATAGTTATCCGTCCCCAATTGTCAGTAGCTCAATTTTATTTATTATGGTTGTTTTCTTTTTTATAGCACATAAACGCAGTAGCTGTACTGAATCCCTCGTATAGTTTATTTGTTTATTATAATAAAACAAAAAATATATGTATTTTTAGTAAAATTATAAAAGTATATTTAAGTTATATATCCATCGATTAGAGATAAGTTGGTTTGAAATGACTCATTTAAGGTCGAAATCTGTCGTCGTGAATAACAACGATTCACAATTCAACTATGTAATAACTATGAAATAATGAACAGGAAACATTCACATCCTCTTACGATAATAGCCCTTTTTCTGGTTTCAAAATCTCTCTGTTTCAAAACTAGGCTAAGACAAAGTGTGTTGCATTTACTTGAGGATGAGACAATCATTTTTATATCAATGGTTTTGCACTTAGCCTCGCTTTAAAGAAGAGGCTTGGGGCAACTTAGAAATGGCGTATTGACAGAAATTTACTTGATCCCCCTATTTACAGAGGCCAAAAAACTGAAAGAAGAGTCCGAATCAGGGTACGATGAATCAGGTTCAACCAGTTTGTATTACGCTGACGAAATGTCCGGTTCTGGTTCAAGTGACTGGAAAGACGACGATGACTATGGTAAGAACTATTGCTTATGAAAATGACACTTCCCCAGTTCCCTCTAGACTGCTAACTCAACATTGCGTGACTTTTCGTTAAAGTTCAACCTGTTTGTCCTAATAGTTGCAATCGTCTAAGGTCCCAGTTGTTCAGAAGGTGGAAAAGGTTATCCATTAGATAAATATCTACATAGTGGATAACGCAGTAAGTGTCCCTAACACTTAACTTAACCAGAGGACAGTGCTATGAAAACATATGAAAACACCTGTTTTGAGATGCATGCGGAACTGTCTGGACTTATAGGGCGATCTTAATGGTTCAATGTACCGAAGAAACCATGTAATTTAACCCTTCGTTCATTTTTAATTTCCGTTTGTCAAAACTCGTGATCATACATTCCCTTACTGAAAAAAGAACTTTATCCAGGAGTAAAACTGAAACACAGCAAATGATTTTAAAACCAACAGACTAAAGGCCGCTTTCCGTGCTCAAACCGAAATTAAAACCCTTTTTCGGCCTATATAATGCCGGCAATATTCCACGTTTTGAATAGTTTCTTAGTGTTGCATGTGGGTGAAATCACCAAATGACGTAAGAAAAAAGATTGAAAAGACAGTGATCAATAACCACACCATAACACAAAAAAGAAATACCAACAATAGTTTGCACAACACCAATATTCAGCCTTTTATTTTGCTCTGTTTAGAAGAGGATGAAGAAGAGCCAGGAACCAGAAAGTCTGGAATTCCTCAGCCAATTCACAAAGTCTTAATGGCCAAGTTTGCAGCTGGCTCCGGTTCAGGATCAGGCTCGGAAAGTCCCGAGCTAGACGAATCATCCGCTTCTGATGACGACATTTCAGAGGCGTCTGGGAGTGGTGAAATGGGCTCAGGCTCTCAAAAGAAGGATGAAGTCCAAACTGGCGTGGCGGCGGCGTCTGGCTCTGGGGAGGCGACAGTTTCTCATACTTCATCGCCTACCCCTGGTGCTGCTGAGATTGGGTCCGGCTCTGGGAGTCACCTGGCTGAAGGTATAAAAACACAATTACCGTCTTTATTATATCCATCCCTGCAATGTGATTGGCTCTCATCAGTGTGATTTATTCTCGAATCCCAATATTTTTTGCTCTAAATCACATCTGTTCTAAATCGCATCATTCTGATTTTTGTTCTATATTGCATCATTTCTGTTTCGAATACAAAATGAGATGTAAAAGGCTTTTTGTTTCCATGTTTTAACAAACTGGCCATCAGATAGGTACCATCAGATTGGTACTGACTGAATTCTGCGATTTCAAAATGGCTATAATAAAGTGGTAATTGAACTGCGCAATTTTGGTCTGAAATCATACTTTTGATTTCAAATCGCACTCGCGCGCAGTCACGCGCAGTCACGCGCAGTCACACGTATGATCTCAGACCAAATTGTACTCCACTCCAGTTCAATTACCATTATTAAATTTTACATTGGTTCAAACTAAAAAATCCTCATACCAGTGAATAAATATTTTCATTTAGTCGAGGAAGGTAAGATGCAAGTCCTGTGTAAAATGCCCGCGTGGGAGGCTAGTTTAAATGGCCCTTAAAATGTTTTCTAGTCCCAGATGTGACACGGCTTATGACGTACAATTTATTCTGCAGATTGTTTTTTTTTTTCTAAGCGTAACGTACTTTAATTGTTGTTATTATAGCTTGCAATTGTTGATTTCATCGAAAAATTTTTGTATGAGGTATTTCAAAGGGAATTTATTGATTTGATTTTTTTCGATTCCCTCATAATACGCTCTGTTCGCCCCCGAAATTTTGCGTAAGTCATTGTTTTGAAATAGCAGTTCTCCCAGGGACATTTAAAAATGAAATTTTCTTCTAAATTTGGGAGGAAACAGAGTATGTTTTAAGGAATTGGATAATGGAGAGGTCTCCATGCCACGTGACCTTAGCAACAACGTGATGAGGCTTATATTTCTTCCTAAAGATCTTGCGACGGGGACTGTCAGCAGATTCAACGAAAAACACAGCTCCATTCCACGACCCCCTCCCCCTGCTCCGCAAGTATCAGTATATCCAAAGATTGATCTGAAAGAGATAGCAAAGGCTGTCAACATGTACCGTGGTGTTGCACTTAAAATGCTCGGGGAGGCACTCGAGGGAGCTGCCGAACAGAAGGAAGAGGAACTCGCGAAAAAGTCCCACATTCCGCTTCCACCCGCTACCGGCATTTTACAGCAGATGGGATTTCCCATTGGGTAAGTTCGAGATGAACACTGATATATACCATGTTCACGATACGCGCCATCTTTGCGCGCGCTTAAGGATAGCCTTTGTCGTAGACGTGATCGAACCCCGGTT
This sequence comes from Porites cylindrica, assembly GCA_964035525.1. Taxonomy (NCBI): domain Eukaryota; kingdom Metazoa; phylum Cnidaria; class Anthozoa; order Scleractinia; family Poritidae; genus Porites; species Porites cylindrica. The sequence goes on along the minus strand of OZ037778.1, from coordinate 22,842,862 downwards.
AGTGACGTCTGTGAAATACGGTCGATATCTTTGTTCTGTGGCCCATACGGACTCAACAAGTTAGAGATTTTCGTGAAAAATCAAGAGGCATTTTGGAGAAGAGAACCCAGACTAGGGAAACAGTTTTCAGATGACGTCACGGCGGCCATATTGGTGTTCCAAAACAATGGAACGGCGGCCATGTTGGTGTACCTAGACAATCCTGTGGGCGTTGAATTCTTTTCTTATGTAAAAACTTTCTTTTGATCAAATAAATTAGCATAGATTCTGGCCACGTGAGTGAAAGCGCTCTATTGCCGCTTAACTTTAAGGTATAATTTGAATTTTTTTCTCTTGGCGTGACGTTCGAAAATCAAGACAAAAAGATGCGCGACAGATGAAAAGTTCATCACATATAAAAACTATAACCGTATAAAGAACGTACGTGATTGCTTATTTAGGTATGACGAAGGATCAAAGCGAAACATGATTCCCAATACGACGCCAGTTTTTAATCCGATGGATCCCAACTATGGCATGCTGGGATATGGCAATAATGGCTACGCGTATAATTACCCACAAGCCCCTGCACTTAATGAGCCTTTGGCCGATTTTTACGGCCAGTACCAGCAGCAACCAAATATGGCAAGATCAGATATCATGGCCACACCTGGAGAAGAACCGCCACAAAGCGACGATGAAGGGGCAGCTCAGGCCGAGCAACCTGAGGAGATTCAACCCGTTACATCTCCTGCAGACGAAGCTAAGAATGCGACTGCAATTGAGACAGAAAAACAGGTGAAAATACCGTGATAGATATAGAAGTTAAGGGAACGTTAATAACTTACCGTAAATGATCTAACTGACACACCGTCTCTACAAATAAACGCCTCTTGTCCAATAACCGCTCCCCTACGATATTAAGTTTGTATTAGACGCCCCCCGTGTCTAATAGACGCCCTTCATTATAGTTACTCAATAATACTAGGAAACAGTGAAACGGAGCAAAATCATTCAATTTATTCAGTTTCTTGGCTGATTATGTATACCAAGGGCTTGCACATTACATCTTTTTCAATTTCAAGTTTGAAATGAGTAAGAATACGCTAACGATGACCCTGAAAGAGGATTCTGACATCGGAATTGAGATTTGACTGAGAGCGATATGCACGAAAGAACTCCAGAAGGCCCACAAGTATCAATGGGTGGACTAAATATCTTTGTTTGTAAACTCTTTTGGTATTTTTGCTGAAGGCATATAATTTTTGTTGAGCTTGTCATAGTTATGCGAATAAACGCCTTTCTAAAACGGCTTCTATCTATAAGCGCCCCCCGCCCTCCTCTCGGACCCAGGCGTCTATTACATGATACGGACCTTAAGATCGAGTTCTGGTCATTTTACTTCAAACGACAAACTGCTGTTTGTGGTTAACGGTTTCACGTAACCCGTCTGCCCATATTTGGGGCTTAAGATTTGCGGGCGGTAGCTCGCGGCTGCCATATTTGTTTTCATTCATCCGCTTACTTCTATTTTAGCTGAGAAACTGTCCTCAAAGTTACGTTTTTTGAAATAGAATTCGATAATCAATAAGCAAAAGAGTTCTAAATAGTCGTATTTCTTCTCAAACATGAGATTGTGATGTTTTAGGGTGCAAAAAATTTTGCGGTAAATCACTCACCTCTGAAGCGTGGTCTAGCCATACAAACATAAACTTCAAACCGCGAACTTGACGTCAAGGCCCTGGTCACGTGACTTCTTGAAGTTCGCGGTTCGGAAGAAAAGCCGAAAAACCTTAATTAATCTTAAGGTCTTTAATTTATTGTACTAGCCTTTACGTCCCCACCGCAGTCAAATGTTGAAGGTGTTATTTATTTATTTCTTGTGATTTTTTTTTTTTTGCTTTATTCACTGGTTTTCCATTTACCATTGAATAGAAACATGGGCAGGGATGTTTAAAATAATTTTTCTTATGTAGGCACCTTCTCATTTTTCTCAAAATATTGATCTTCTTTAGTTCTAATGAGAATTCTTTGCGTTTGAGGGGGGAAAATATGCTGGCAATTCGGGCCGACGATAACAACAGTTTCAGTTTTCAAACGCTTTTAAGTGTAGATCTGGTAAAACCTAGCTTAAATTTACTACCGTATTCGTTATATCTTTAACTGTAAACAGTGAAGTTAGCAATCTTAACTTTGAAGTACTTTGCCTACCTTTTGCCTATTTTTTTCATTTGACCACGGTAAAATGTACTTTCCCTCCTCCCCTCAACAACCAGAGTATATAGACGTCTCTCTCCCTGATTTTAAGGAGGTGAGGAGGCAGATATAGACCAGCTAATAACATATTTATTCATTTATTTATTTTAATATGTAATTAAATTAATGATTAACTAACGGTATTGCTATCATAGCTTCCTTCAGTGTTTTTTAAATGATACTGAGAGCTGCTTCTTTCAAAGTTTCTTTTTTAGCCGTGAAAGTACACCTCTTTGACTATGGTAGACTCTCTCATTTATGGTCGGGACAATTCACAATTCAAAATCGATCAACTGGATTGATATGCAAAACTCGAAATCAACGTGCATAAAGTTTAATCCAAATTTTAATCTAAACCCTCTGTTCTTCAGGATAAACCACAAGAATTGCAAAACAAGACCACTGAGAGCAACAGCAAAAAGTCTGAGATTGTTGACCCCTTCGAGTATGTGCGAAACATGGGCGAAGGCGCATCAATGGAGCCCATTCGCTCAAAGACCGCCTCTAATTTCAAAAACGCTGGTCACTCAGATCCTCTGATCTTGTGGAAGAATTCTCAATCCACTTCCATGAATGTTTTGGCAGAAAAGAAAAGTTCAATTCCAATACCAGGTAGGTAGATTAAAAATTCAAATTGAATTGATCGTCTTGTAATTCTTTATCCAGAGTAAAAGGATTCCCTATTGGTATGAGGTCATAGAAGATTTTCATTGTGTTTCCCAACCTTTTACCCCGTTAATAAAAATAGGAAAAAATTAATGCAACTGGATCTGTTGCAGGGTTTTGTCTAGGATTTATCGTTTGGGGGAGAAGTCCCTAGTGGCCAAAGGCATGCCCCCCCGGAAATTTTTTGAAATGAATATGCGCTGAGATGCAATCTTTTGCATTTTGAGACCATTTTCAGAAATGTTACAGTGGTATTTTATTTTAAAAATAAGAATACTCCATGTTCCTTGTTATATAGTGTCCTTAGACAGGGAATACTTACTTCATGTGCACTGACCTCGTCGCGTCTGGATGATTTTTTCGATATAGTTACCTATATACCGTAATGATAAAAATATTTGGGGGGGGGGGGCAGCTTCTACCGCTCAAATATCCTAGGAAGAACACTGTGCTCGTAGTCCATTTTCGCCATTAGGGACGAAGTACAAGTTGAATCGAACATATTTTGTCTCATAGCCAGCCAGAACCAGCCCTTTATGCCAGCCTTCCCCGACTCGCAGTCACAATTCACTCAGGGGCTTGAGCAGCCGCAATTTAGATCAGATATACCGCAACAAAACGCGACAAGTGATGCGTCTTACATGACGCAAGCAGACTCAGCACCGGTCTTTCAGCAGTATACACCCCAAGGCGAGGCTTTGACACAAAACCCTGATGATGGAGTTTCTGCGAGTAAGTTACATAGCATTCTTCATTTAAATTCAAATTGCATGGGTGGAGATTATAATGCAGGAACACTTTGCAGAGATATCTTACCTGTTTGGCCCTGTCAAATTCGCGATCAAGCAAATTAGGAATGCATATGCGCATTTGTCAACTATTTTTAAGTTAAGTGATTTCAATACAGAATGCCTCCTTCCCTAACTTGATCACAAAAGAAGGGCCTTTTATACTTCTAAAAGCGCAATTAGGTAATGTAAAAGTGAGTGTAAATTATACTGTTTTCAAAGTAACTGGCAGCGTGAAATGATCGATTTACGTACCCTTGTACAGATCGTATTTAGCCAATTGTTCAAAGTTGTCAACGAAAAGAATAAGGACGTATAAGGATATACACGTTTGCTCATAGCAAGAAAATTGTTTATACTGCTCATAACACGCGTTCTTTGATAATATACATTTTCGTCCTTTCGCGTCAATTAAAAAAAACAACAAAAATACTGTACGTGGGATGATCATACCTCCTTATATTTTTCATTTTACGCAAGTGGTAGTTTTCTAATGTTCCGTTTTTTGTTACTAACAGGAAGTCAGATTACCCAAACTTTTGCTGGTCAACAACCCCAGGAACAAGGTATGTCATTTCATGTGAAGCTAAAATTGCAAGGTTAAACTTTATACTTATAACATTTCAAGGGGTACCTGGATGTTTCGTTTTGAAATGAAATGCTTTGACAAACGATGTGCCTATTATTGTGCTTATTATGTGCCTATTATCATTGCTATTTTTGTGCCTATTATTGCTCCTTAATTATCTTGTACATGTGGGAAGGGATAATCTAATAACCAAAATATTGAAAGTGTGATCTTAATAAGACTGACGATGTACTGAACACGTGTACTATGTATTGTTGATAAGTAGGAAAAAGCGACTTCTCCGATAGATGCTAGTGGTGTGCTCGAAGTAAACAATATCAAGTCATGACTTTCGCATTCGCGGTTCTGTTTTGCCAAACGGTGTCCTTTCTTTCAACAATGTCCAAAGCAGCACTTGCACCTGTTCTTTCTCTCTTCCCGAAGCCATTAAAATCATTTCTCGAGAGATATTTCGGTAAGGATGGATGATCTGGATCGTTTTGCTTTAGTATCGAACAGTTTTGTTGTTATATGATGATCGAACTGAGTCAGGTTTGGGTTTTACTTTGATGAGGCGGGCGTCCAGAGTTTAGTTTATATGAATCCACAGGCTGAAACGGAGGAGGATTTGTGATTAACCAATTTAAGATTTAAAAAAATCAGTCCTTTATCGGTGGGTCGGTTAAATAAAGCGTTAGTTTTGTTCCAAATTATAAACACCCGTAAATAATGCCGTGTAGACGTTGTAAAAGAATAGTACAACTTCTCCGTGCTTTTCATCCTCAAATAGCAATTTTAACACGAAAGTAACAAGAATGTTTTTGGCGGGAACTATTTTTTTCTCTACCTTCGCCTTTAACTAATTACTAAACATGGTATAGATCTCCTTTTATTGATTAACTCATCATTGATCACCTCTTTTAGGACTTTTATTCATTTCCTTCTACCTTTCTGAGAAATAAGCTTTGCCTTCATTTTTCTCCTCTTTTTCACCCTTTTAATCCCACTTGTCACTTGGGATCACTTTTTCGTTTCTTTCTATGTGTTCTTAAATCACCTCAAAAACAGGTTAATTTATTTCTTAGGTAAATCCAAAACACAAATAAATACCGTTGATTTCGCACACAATGACGGACCGTTCACTAACTCATGTTCGCCACGTATACTGTATGCTTGGCGAAGGGATAGCTCGCAAGGTGAAAAACGTAACATGCCCCAGCACTCACAAGGTTCATAGCCAGCGAACGTTTGACTTGTCTCAGATGCTCAAACAAAAACCGGCTGACCTGGTCTGCATGGCATCGATTTGGAGAAGTCGGTTTGTTCTTCTTATCAACATATCAACAATAGGATATATTCTCAACTGCTCGCATTGTTACAAAAACTTCTCTAACATTAGGTCTTCATTTTCCTAACAACTAATAGGCGAGCAAGAAAGCAACTTGAGAGAGTTACGAAGTTATTTTCCCCAAGACGAGTAACTTTGGCTCGCAATGGAGTTAGAAAACAAGCTTTGCTAGCTAGCCGCCGTCAGCGATACAGTATACGACGGACAACCACGACTTGACGAGATCAACAGTTTCTTCAATGAAAAACTGTAGTCCGAGTAAATAACTGCAACAAAGACTTGTGCATGGAGATAAGGGGATCCGACCTGATGATAATTTTTGAATTAAAATCACCACCCTTTCTTTTTAATAAAAATAGTGCGATACCCTTAGATAACCAATTGATTTTCGAGGAATAATTCCTGCATAAAATGTAACTATATAACATAGCTAGATGGTTATTTCACTCACCAACATGGGAAAAAAACTATAACGTGAAAGTTGTATGACGTTATGTTAATTTAAATCCCAGGACAAGAAGAAATTTTATACGCATACAAATCTTCTTAAAGTCTATTGTAAGTAGTGACTACGACACAATGATAATTCCGTTTGCCTCTTCGGCATCGTTTAGTACAAAGTTTATCAATTCAGTTGTTTAAGGTGGGTAATTTAAAAGTACTTGATGTGGGTCTAACAGGAGCCTTTAACTTGGAGCGTGTTATATGCTTGCGTACTTGCCGAAATCAATTTTGCGTGATAAATAAATATTATCACATTGAAAAATTGTTTGCGTACACTTTTCGTCACGTATTCAAGGTCAACAGTGGCGACCATGCTCCCTTATCCGCCCTATCGCTTTCTTCTCAAACAAATCTCCGCTCTCATTTTTGGCCTTAATAAGTACGTAATTAAAAATGATAATAACGGAAAATTTACGAAACATTTTCTTGTTTCGACGGGACATAATTGGTTTACGTGAACTCTTAGGGTTGCCAAAATGTGCACAAAATTTATCTAGGCATTGACAGTTTCAGCTAATGGACTCCTGGCGCGAAATAAACAATGTGTGATTTGAGGACGTTCTGTGATAAATAGTAGGATTATAAAGGCCAGGATGTTCCTGGCCTGACCATCTTTCATTGTTTTTCTGATGCACACACGTATCGCATTGAGGCGTGGGTGTGTCACGTGGGTTATCAGGGACTCCCACGTATCATGTCTAAATAGGTGCTCGTCAGCCAGTACAACCTAAAAAAGTTTGAGTAAGTTAAGTTTCTTATTATACATTCAGAAGCCTCAATTCTGTTTTTGTTTTTGTTTTTCTTGTTCTTTTCTGTTATCCATTTTATGCACTGCAGCGTACAACCTATAATCCTAGTTTCGTCTTTTTCCTGTTTCGTAAGATAGGTTATTAATGTTACATTGTTGCCATATGGTTATCATCATTTTGACTACGGAATCAAGCGTGTCGTTTTTGTTTAGATCAACAATTGGCAGCATAATTTCCTTGAGATGACAGAAATGCTGAGTTTTTATTCTAAAATGGATAAATAGTGATTTCGAAATTCATCGTTATGGTTGCAGCCAGATGGATTATTAGAATGGTTTTACAAACCGTTAAACCATGGCTCAGTTTGTACAGATTCAAGCTACATTGTAAATAAATTGTAACCTCATCAGTATACCTCCCGTATTGTATTTAACTAATTGGTTTTCGATTAGCAAATTATTCTTTCACTTAAATGTCCTAGCTACCCAACTAACAGGTTTAGTTAGCAGTATTTCTTCTTCTTTTTACACAATGTGCTTGTAGATACACGGTTGCAATTTCAGGTGGTGTTTGTAAAAATGTGAAATAAAGCGCTAGGTTTGTGTTATTTGAGTTGAATTCCTTTTTTTATCTGCCCATGTAAGTCGTTTCATAGAAACTAAATAAAAGGTATGCCCTGGACTTTATCCTATTGATGGTCCTCGAAAAGTATCAAATTGTTACCTCCAATAAATTAAAACCACAGTGGCGGTAGAATTCAGTTGATGTTTTATATGATGAACTGAGAGCATAGAGGGATTTTTAAAATTCATTTTAAAATGTTAGTGTATCTAGGATTTTGATTCTTGCACTTTTTCTGTTAAGTTATATATTTGCTGCCTTATGTCTTTTTCAAGCCCAGCAGGTTGGTAATCGTCGACAAGCGAAATAACAGTGAAGTCGATTTGTTTGTTACCAGACCACTATTACAACAAATCCACAGTTTGTTGGGAATATCGTCTTTTAAAAAAGTTACCATATGTATAACAAACTCTTTGTACATCAAAAGTGTGTTCTTTTTGCTGTAATGAGAATGTTAATAAGACTTTATTTCCAGCAATTTTAGTTGAATTTGTTGTAACGATGGAGCTCTCCTTTGAACCTATTACAGTAGTTATCAAACGGTGTCACCCTATATTTATATAGAGAGAGCATTTTTACCAGGCTCATTAACCAACAGAGAGTGCAAAGTGCAACCCATTTCTAAGCCTCTATAATCACCACTATTGGTACCAAATAAACATTAACTATGTAAAATCTATTGGGAATACGATTATTTAAAGTGATACTTAGCTAAAGAAAGTATTGTGACACTTTTTCTTAGCTCAGCGGTTTCACAGTTAATAGCTCATGTAGTTAGTTTCGTTAATCTCTGATCTTTTCCGTAAAGCCTTGCTAATAAGCCACGTCACGTTTCTTTTAAATTAAAGCCGGGTCCTAGAGGGATTCTATAGAATGGTTTTTGCTGTTAACAGTAGGGCCTTCATTGCTCTTCGTAAAATTTAATTACTCGTTCATAAATTATTGGGACGTTTCAACTCATCAGACAACTTGAAATGTCTTGTAATTATTTGGTAATTGGCGGTTATTCAATGCTTGATTAAGATGCTGGTAAAGGTTTTAACGGTGTTTGTTCATGAGTGGTCTGAAGGGCTTTTCTGTTTGGTCGCCGTAATGCGAAGGCCATGACTTGATATTTTTTCTCCCAGAAGACGGTGAAAAATAAAATATTCTTGATTTCCTTTGTTTTTTGGATGCACAATGATAATATATCTTCTGTTTGAGACAACTAGGCACCAGATAAAATCAAATTTTGACTGATGCAAAATCGCACAATATTAAGACATTAATACTGGCAACCTAACTTCCATTTGTATGTTAAGTGTTTTGACAACAGGTCACCAAAGAACAACGGACAACGACAACATTCTTATTCTTTTCTTTCCTTTCCTCCTTTTCTTTCAACTTACTCTTCCTTGGGGCAGTAACACTGTAAAATCTCTGGTCTGTCTTTTACTTTGTGGTTTCTAAGGGATACTACACTCTATGAGTTTCTTCTTTTCCCACTCAGTGACGTAAACGTGACATTATTCCTACCTGATAATCCATAGGACAATTATTACAGACAGACATTACTCTATAAGATATAAAATAGTGGTATCGATGGTTTATTAAACAGTAACTCGTAACATACTACGTAATCACCCTTTAACCTTGATCGTACTTTGTTACTGTTACACAAAGTCTAACCATTTTAAATGGTAACTATTGGTAATTAATTACCGCTTACTGTTGTATGAGCAATTTTACCTTGTTAATTAAAACTAAAAAAGGCCTAGGTGGGGACTCTTACTGTTTACTTTGTTCTAACAACAAATGATTTTAAAAAGTCGTCGTTTAAAAGAATCTTTTACAATTTCTACCCACGTAAAAAGAAATGAACAAATCCAAAGGGAGGTTTCTCAAGGGCATCCAATAAAAATTAGCAGCTCGTTTCTTACCAAATCTAAGATTCAGGTTGAGCGCGTGCTTTCAAGAAATCAAGGCCGAGTACGAAGCATTGTTTAAAATCACTGAACTTATCCACATTAAGAAAAGATCAATAACCTGCTGTCCAAAATTGTCGTTGTATTTACTTAATCAAGTTCTTATGGTGGCTGGTAACAGTTGCCAACGTGTTTCAGCGCTAAATCGAGGTGGATCGATGTTACGGCTACAAGTTATAGAATTTTTCGGACGTTGCAAGTTACCAATGCAACAGTATACTCAATTAAAAGCCACTCATTTTCGGCGACTTCTTTTCCTTTTCTTATTATGGAATCTTAATCAGGGTGCGAAGATTAACCCATTTAAAAAATAATTTGGGTTCAAAAAATGAGTGGGCTTAAAGCCAGCTTTTCAAGGAAATGCAACAACTATGAAGATTTTTTTTTTAAATTGGCAAACATTTCTTATTGTAACGGGCCTATCAAAATATTTGGAGGGTTTTAACTACAGTTACACTGCTGCTTTAAACATTTGCCGTCATGAAAATAACCATGATAATGTTTTCTTTAATAACTGTTTTTTTTTCGGAAGACGTTACCTTAGCATCGCTGGAAAAAGGGGGTAGTACTGATCCATCAAAGAACTAGAAAAATGCTGTAAAGCGTTGTGAGCAACCTTAACATTTAATGTTAAGTTAACATTTCGTCTTTAACGGTTAAATTATCCAGTAAGCTCCGTCTAGGTCATTAACTGTAAAGAGCACTAAGGAATAGCTCACATGCACAATTGTCTGCAAGTTCTAACCGCCTCTGAAATCACGGGAATGGCAACCACTATTACTGCAAAATTATAGGTTGAGGTTTTGTGGTATCCGGAATAATCTAGGTCTAGTTGGCTGAGGCTGATGACACTTATCGGCACTTAGGATTTTTCCAGATATCACAATGATCACAAAAAGAGAATCTGATAATTTTGTCGTATTATACATTGTGTGAAGAAAATAATGTCAACGACGTCGTTGATGGAGATTAATTTGTGGGCTGATTCCTCTTACACGACTAGAAAAAAGAAATCGTGACCGACCGATCGTGTACACACTTTCGTCAAAACAGGTTGCCATTTTCAAGTCAGTTAATGCATTAACAGGAAGAAGCTTAAATAACTGTCTTTCTGAGGGTCCCTTTTTGAATTAGGGAATTCTACGCATATCTGATGAGCACTCATTAATTATAAAGATAAAACCTTAAAGCATTAAAATAACATTTAATAATTACCTAACTCTTTTAACTGATTTATGCATGATGCTCCTGACTTGCGTTAGGTATATTTGCACGTCTTACGGGGCAGCGAAGCAACTCTACTTCCGCTGATTCTAAAAACACCATCCCACAAAGCATTGTGGGAACTAGGTTAAGGGTGGTGTCCCATCATGCACCGCTTCCAGGGTCTTTTCCATTGTCGCTGCGCAAGATCGTTCCCGGCATGGCTCAGAAGAAGGATGAACTGTATAAACAAGTACAGGAAGGTTAGGGCATGTTCAATCACAGACTGACCAATACGTTTAAAACATTCTGACGCATAGACAGACCAATAATCTGAGATAATCAAAAAGAGAATTTTACTAACCATTGATTGAAAAATCAGCAGGCTAAATATGGGCTGGGGGGTGGTTTCGTTTTATTGGTAATTGATTTACTTTTGAATAAACTATGTTGGGCTTTTAAACGTCGACACAACTGCTTGTCATGTTTGTTAATGCTGCCAGTAACATATGATAAAAAATATTTTTATTTAAAAAAAGGAAAGTAAACTGAGAGGTAGGTCTCCTTGAGTCCTCCTTTGTATCGACTCACATAAATTCGACTAACAAACCTTAAATTTAATATAACACGAAGTAATTTTGTTCACATCGAATTGATCGAAATTAATCAAATTAAATTATGAAGTAACTTACTATTGTTTAAAACTTGTGCATTTTATCTT
>OZ037778.1:22793995-22826495 GCA_964035525.1 Porites cylindrica | reverse complement strand
TGTACATAACACGTGTAGTTTTAGCAGAAAGGAATGTCTCCCGCTTTGAAATTTTAATAATCTTGGTCTCAGTTCATTCCTTGGGTGTAATTATAAGTGATTAAGTTTATACCGATACCGTATTTCGACTAATGAACAGACTCATTAGTAAATGCAACAGAACGATTGAAAAATTGAGGTACGTGATTGATACAGAATTATGGATGACCAAATAGTTATCAAGTCTGTTATGATGATGATAATGATACTGATGAGGAGGAGGACAATAACGTCAATGATACTGATTGTAGTGAAGGTAGGGGTCATTAAAAAAATTCAATCTACTTTTGATATTCTTTCTTCTGTGTAGGTTCTTGGTATGACAGTTGAATGTTTCACTATCAATCTTAACTGCTCTTTAGGATTTTCTTGTTTTGAATTCATGTCATAGGAAACAACCCTCCGGCCACGGAAAAAGGAATCGCAAATGGAAAGATTCCCGCCTCAAATTCAGCTTCAAACCTGCCACCACTAAACCATCTAACTGAGCCTGCGCAGAACCTACCGCCGCTGAACTATGGTACTGAAATGGCGGGCGCTTTGCCTCCGCTTAATCACAACGTGGAGACAGCGTCAAGTCTGCCTCCACTGAATCACGCTAAAGACGAAGCGGAAAATTTGCCTCCACTGATGCATGGAATTGAGCAAGCAGCAAGTCTCCCTCCATTAAACCATGGTAATGATGCTGTACAGAGTTTTCATAGCCTTCCCCCTTTGAATCATGGCACAGAACAAGCAGAGAACCTTCCACCCCTTAATCACGGAATCGAAAACAACAGACTTCCGCCCTTGAATCATGCAAATGAGCAGGCGGGAGTATTGCCGCCCTTATTGCATGGCGTTGAGCAAGCGAAAAACGCTCCAAGTTTAGACGATTTTGAAAAGGAATCTGCAGCAAGCGTGGATGCGTTATCAGCCTTCACATCACAGACAAACAACGATTTCAGCAATAAGGGTAAGCAACCTCTTACAGAATTTCCTTTACACTCTTATTCGGTGTTAAAAGATTCCGAAGAAAAACTTTACAATGCTGACACTGCGAAGTCCAATTTACTTCAGCCTAGCGAAGAACAATCAGACGAGGAAACTGATTCGCTTAAGAATTACTACTACTCAACGAAACCTGTCGTTCAAGGAAAAGAATTCGTTGACCAACAGCCGTATGTAGCTGCCGACAATAAGCAAACCATTAACAGTTCTAAAATCGATACCGAACTAGCATCGACAGAATCCTATGAAAATGCGCAGTCAAAAGATTCTGTTCCGTCCGCTTATAATGACGAGGAGGAACATCAAAAACTTCTAGATGCGGATCGAATGTCGCAAGGCAAGGCAAAATCAACCTCTTCAGCGTTGTTCGAGAATAAGGAATCTCAAGGTACAACACGTGGTTTATTTTGAAAGTATAATTTCTCTTATGTGTGAAAAGAAAAACAGCGAATTATCCTTGATAAGTTTTAATCAGTTTCTGTTAATTTATTAGTTCTCAGTGCTTCGATAAACCTAAATAGAGATAACGCCCAGAGAAAAATAGTAGGTGAATTTACTGACCTATTTTGTGGAACTCCAGTGCGCTTAAAATATACGTTTTTCAATCTCGGAAGTGGTATTCGGAAAGCCCCAAAAGGAAAACAAATCCACGGGAAAAAAGTTTGTTCCAAAAAATTGAAGTATAGTGTAACGTTATACGACGTTTCGTTCTTTCTAACGTCGTTATCAATAACGTAAACCGTCAAGTGTCAAAGTTGTTAAAAGAGTTGAAGTTTGATAAATTTGATGGCATTCGTTCATGCTTCATGCTACCTTAACTCTTTTCACAACTTTGACACTTAACGGTTTTGATTCTTGATAATGATTTTAGAAACATAGAATCGTCTAACGTCTTGTTAAATGCTTTGAAAAACAAACGTCCGTTCGGTCAGCAATCCAATGGCATGATTCCATATAAGCAGATACCGTGAAACACATTAAATTGAGAAAAAACACATTGCCATCAACAATAGGGGCGGCCAAAGATCCACTCGCGAATTTTCTCCGCGTTTGGCAGAAGAAACCAGCACAAGAATTTCGCCCCTTTTCTTCCCAACTGAACGAACTACGTCACACCACGAATTCGCCCTCGGGGAAAATGTTTGACAAACCAGCTACAAATTACAAGGATCATGCGAGTGTCAAAAATAACAAAGCATCGCTAAAGCAAGAAATTGCAAAAGAGAAAGAGCAGATTGTGGACTCTCTAGGAAAACTAGAGCAGGGCCTAGAAGAGGCTCTTGCTGAAACAAGAGCAAACGTTCCAAAACCGGTTTCGAGGAACAACTTTGATGAGAGACTGCGATTCCAAGTTCAAGCTCCCAGTCCTGGTCCGTCCAACATTCAATTACCAAGAGACAAAACCTACAATGCACATGACGAACGATATAACCCAACGCTAAATTTACCAACTAATAATGTACGTCCGAGGTCCCAACTTTTAAGTAGTAGAACTAATACGCCTCACGCTTGGCATCCTCCAGAAGTGGCGGTAAACTGGATGGCTAATAGGTTTACTTCAGGACCGTACGTACCCCAGGGACAGCCTTATTTATCAAACGTACAAAATTATCAACCAAAACTTGACGACGAATTCCAGCGCCTGGTGCCTAATCCAGTATCTAATGAGTTGACTTCAAATGTAAATCAACAAGCCCAAAGCTTGAGATTTAATGAAGTAAAAACTAACCCAGTGAATACTAGTCTAAATTTAATGTATAATACAGTTGACAATCGACAGAGAAACGGTAACGAAACAGGCAATGGTGGGGTCTCCATGACCAGCCAGCCTCCTTATAGTAATGACTTTAATTCACCTAATTCGCCTAACTATGTTAACCAATATCTTATTAACCCAGGTGACATGTTACAGAGCTACGTTGGTAAACCTCCCTTGACTCCCCCTCTTGAGCATGCGTATCCGCAAATGAGCCATCAGCATGCGGCTCTTCTCCCGCCATTAAATCACCAGGAACTTCCGCCTCTCAACCACAATAACTTGCTAGCTGCTCCTGAGACCTCCAGGTATACCGGAAGTGATGCAAATGCGTTGTCAAGCCAAGGTAAGGCACATTATATTAACTTAAGGTTGCAAAGAAAAATAAAATAGCTGCAGCCTCGTCCACAGGTTAATTTGCGTTATGCGGGTAAGCGGAGAAGGCTTGGAACCGAGCGTGGCCCAGGCGAATAGACTTTATTCGAGATACGCGCCATCTTTGCACGCGCTTTATGATTGATGGGAGAAAAGCAATGTCACATGGTATTCCAGGGGCAAACAATAAAGATAAAATCTGCCAATATGAGTAATCGCGTGCGAGTTTTTTTATTCTCTAAAAACGAGACGATATTTATAGTCTTGCAAAATGTACAGTTCAAGTCTCGACAAGTTTTACGTCATTATTTCTTGTTGTGAGGACATGTACGGTCGCTAATACAACCGAATCACTTTTTCCCATAATTCACCATTTTTGTTTTTAAGATCAAATGTTCTTCACTTTCTGTCGTCTAGAATAAACAAACACGACAGCGATTTCTTGTATTGGTATTTTTTTATCACTTGTTTGCCACCTGAGAAACTTCGTGACATTGCTTTTATTCCATTAATCCTCAAGCGCGTGGAAAGATGGCGGGTTTCGTGAATGAAGTCTATTCAGCCGACATGCTTGACGGGCGACGTCGCATCCGAACTCGCCGAGGACCATTTGGTACGAGGCTGCATAGCTGTTTTTATTGAAACGCATAAGCTACATTTACACCACATTTACCACCATTCTTCAATATTGTAGCTTAAGGCACATGTTGAGTCGTGAGTCAGCAATTCGCTTGACCTAATCCCTGCATACTGAGCCATTTCCGAGTTCCCCCGGGCCTCTGTATCAAACGAGGTTAGGTGCTCAACCTTTGATATGGAAATGATTTTTCTTTCTCAAGCAAATAGAACTCATTTCCACAAGAAGGGTTGAGCACCTAACCTCGTTTTGATACAGAGGCCCGGGGCAACTCGGAAATGGCCTATTCCTTTAAGCTATGTAATTCTTTTGCCATGGTTGGGATAAAAAGCTTTACTTGGATAAAACGAACACTATATCGATAGGCTGTGTATTAGAGTCTTGTGCAAACGTTTCTAGATTTAAGAATTTGTTCATGCTTAGCGTGCGTATATCGAGTTATGGATGCACGCGGGAAGTTTGGAGAGCACGAAAGATGCGTAAGAGTTGCACGAGGCAATAGCCGAGTGCAACCCTAGCTTCTTGAGTGCTCTCCAAACTTCCCAAGTGCATCCATAACTCGATATACGCACAGCTAAAAGCATGAGCAAATTCTTTTATAACATAGCTGACAAAAATGCTTGCTTTTTGATTAACTGCAAAATTCTCGTAACGCGCTACACAATAACAAACGGTTCTATTGGCTGATTACGAACACGCCATAATCGTTTAGTTTGAATGAAAATATTCTTTCGGTAAAACTGAGAAAGAAAATTTCCTTCTTTATTCGTTAACGATCAATGGAAACTAAGCAGAAACAAAGGTTAAAAGAGTCTTAAAGTTCACCTAAAGTTAAAATACTAACATGTCAGCTGACATGTTCGTAAGAAGTCGTGGAGTATGGTTTGGATTTGCTGAAAACATGTTTACGTTTTGCTCGGCGAAATCCAGAAAACATGTTTTTAGCGGAGACGACTCATGACGACTGTCATCCTTCTTTAAACTCATATACATTTACGAACATTGGCTGGTCATTACGGCTTCTTGAGAAGACCTGGCAGCAGTTGTTTTTGTGAGTAATAAATTTATGTCTTCTTGTGTACAGTATGCGGTCCTTAGTCCTCGTCTAAAAGTCATTAACTTGAATATCTTACCCGAATCTTCACGTGACGAGCTGAAATACTCCCTAAATATAGCTTTTATGTTCCTCTCGATAATCCTGAGGTTTCAAGTTCCAGACATAAATATTTTGCTTAGAATTCGAAAAAAGGCGACCGTTTTCGATGGTCCTTGGTCCGCGAATGTGGTCCTTGGTCCGCGTCTCAGGCAAGCAGCACGAAAAAAAACGTAAAAATGTTATAGTTTCCCCGCGAAATCGTGATTTTCACACTATTTCATGTATTTTTTTTTCTTTTCTTGATGTAATTAAGCTAAAGTTTTTTTCGGAAGATGTTGTGAGTATAAAATAATCTCCTTTTCTTTCAAAGACTTCAGACAACAGTCTCCTCCGGTCTCCCACACGAGCGTCGACGAGCGGTTTTCAGCGCGGTCGAAAATAATTACCAAAAACTCTGTATGTATTCGAGGTATTAAAAAAGGAGAACTTGTAGACATGTAATAGGGACGATTTTCAAAACATTCTTCATAAGACAAAGGCTGTCGCTTTTTATTTTGGGAAGTTTTATTCAACCAAGGTCATAGGTCGCCGACCAAAGATCGCTAAGCGAAATTTGGTGATATTTTTCAAGAGTCGATGAAACAAAAAATTCAGAATCTACAGCAACATGCTTCCAACCGCAGAAATAAGTTGATCTGAGAACCCGTTCTGCAAAAAAGCACAAAAAAAAAAAAAAAAAAAAAAAAAAAAGCACGTCTTCCCGTTGCGTTTTATTTATTCGCAGGCTAAGTAACATAGTCAGGTCTCTTAGTGCAAAATATAGGCCGGATCGTTACAGACGTGACAAAAGTGTCAAATTTGGCACAGAGCTTCCTTAGCACCTACCGATTAATACTGGAGGGGGTGCCCGTTACAAATGGTCCTAATTACAGATAAAAGAGGGGGTTAACTTTCACCTATAATAGCAGATTGGGTGCCCTGTGGTGAGTACTCCTCTTGTTTGATTTGGCTAAAAAACATTTGTTTCAATTTTTTAAGTTTTTAATTTGCTAATGATTAGTTGTTGTTACACCATTCAAAATAGTTTTACATGTATATAATACTGACTAGTGCCCACACGGTAAGTGTGGCCATGTTCACTGTGTGGACTGTGCGGCTATCAGTGTCACTGCTAAGACTTGCCAGTGATAATATCATTACATATCAATTTAAACAGATCAAAAAGCCACCTTTCAAAGATGTCATACAATAACATAAAACTCAAATGTATTACATCCTAAAAGATAGAATCGTTAAAATTTGACATGAACGACCTCATGAACCGTAACTGACAACGCGCCCACTTTGTAATTGTGCAGCTAAGATTAGATTATAATTTGCTTCGTTGGTAACCCTGTCCTTGAGATAATGATTAAAACATGTCAACCTCGTCCTCAGGGGGAAAAGGAGGAGCAAGGGTGGCACAGTTGGTTAGTGCGCAGCCTTCGGGGCGAGAGGTCCCGAGTTCGAGCCCGGTGTCAACACCTCCTTATTTCAACTTCTCTTTTTTCTGCGTAGCTTTGACTAGCTTTAAATACCCTTAAAGCGGAGAATTAATGGAGAGAGGGGGGTAAAAGGAGCGCACCGTCGACCTCAAGTTTATCAGTTATTATTACTGTCACGAGTTAAAATATGGTCACTTTACCTTTTTCTACCTTTTTATTAAGCCCTGGGGAAGAGGTTGTAAAACATGCCTCTCCAGGAATTCTTAACACTCTTTATTTTTTGCACGTTTGCATTTAAAAAGAAGTGTATGAGGTCCCTGCATGCCTAGACACCTGTAAGCGGCTCATTCACTTCAGAGCCCTTGGACCAGAGTGTTAATTGTAGGTCTATACGATCTTTCGAAAAAAAGGAAGGTCGTCGTGTGCGTTACAATTTACAAACAAACTAGCTTCAGAAGAGCTGAAATTTACCGGAACAAGGCCTCTTTTAGCCAACCAATGATGCATCATTTATGAAAATGAATGTAATTTGTTTGATGCAATTAGGCGAATACCCCGTGGTTACGAAATCTTACGATCATGAATTCCTCAAGAGCAATTCAGTTACCAACTTTTCACAAAATAATGCTTTGGAAAATTACATAAAATACCAAAAAAAAGGAAGGGTTAACAATAATTATGGCCTGGTCCCTTATAATATTGGAGTGGTCATGATAAAGAAGCCCATCAGCCCCAACTGTGACCACTCAAACAGATTTTTGACAGATTACATACTGCAAAACTTTGTATTCACTTCTGCCTATGTTGCCACACCAGGAGCCTAGAAATCGGCTCCTGATCACACCTTGTTTTTATTGCTGAATATCATTCTAAAGAGCTTTACGAAATATTTTGTTAGTAGGGGTGTTTTGAACATGATTGATATTTAGAGATGGTGACAAAAACGAACACAAAAAAAGTCACAAAACGAGACGCATGAAACAACCGCAATCTAATATTCGTGTTACACCGATATAATGGCTCCTTTGGCTGCTATGCTGACGTTTTTGAAGATGGAAGTAGTATCACAGCTAGTCCCGGTTTATGTATACCGTTTATTACTAGTTTCACGGTTCCTGAGACTTAGGGCCCGTTAACATAAAGGTGGGGGACCCCAGGTAGGTGAGGTAACCTGCTTAGGTGGGGTAAAAAAATAACTCTCCTGTACATGCAATCTTACAACCCCGCCATCCTGGGGTGCAGTTTCTCAAGATTATTGAATGGTCGCTAAGCACGTAAACAAGAAAAATGCTGACAAACCACGTCTACGCTCAATTGCTGCTCTTGCTGCAACCTTCAGTGTTGTGGCTTTCTATTGTTACCTTTAATAATTATGTGAAGCCACCCAGCGCCAAAGTGAATTTTGCGCGAATTTGATGTATCACGAATCCGACCCCGACTAGCCTGGGTTACCTCACCTTGAAACGTTGACATGGCAAAATTTGACCTCAGCTGAGAGGGTTACCTGGTGTGGTAGACCGGGCTACGCACCTTGAAGGGTGACCCTCAGCAGTTAAACTATTCACGATTTATCATTTGAGTCAATCTTGTACCACTTGAGTCTCACTTTTACGACTTGATAAGCTGTTATTATTTTTGGACATGAGTGCTTCAGTGCCAAATGTAGAGCCTGTTCATGATAAACTGTGCTGTTTTGTGAAGCTTGGGCTAACTTGTTTCTTTTTTTCGTTTATGAGACCAGATTCTTTTTTGCTTGTTTTTGCTTTGCAAAGCTTAGACAAACTGCGGAAATTGTAAATGATATGACTTGTGCCACGGTGCTTGTTTCTCTGTCAAAACATGCACTTGCGTCCAGCAGATAACTGGATAAAGAGAGACTGAAAGGCATCCAGGCCTATGTTAAGCTGAAAAATTAATTACCTCCGTAGGAAAGAACAATTTTGGGTTCTGTCATTTCGTTATTTGCTCTTCATGAATAGTTGTCATAAATCCCTGATAATATGTGATACAACAGACTCTTTGACAATTTCTTTTTTCTGAAATTTTAATTGTGTGTAAATCGCTATGCCATACGCTAGTATGTGACATGTAATGACAAGTAATACTTGATAAATAAGACTTAAGCCACACAATAAGGCCTCCTCTCATTGAAGTGCATTAGAAAAGGGGAGGAGAACCCCAGAAGCCGAGTACTTGCAAGATATGAAGCAGAGACGAGGCCATCTTAGAAATGACTTATGAAAATGTGGGCGGACTGTGGACTTGCTTTAAGGGCACAGTAATAATCAACTTAATTATAGAATCAATAAGCAAAAATGGATGGGAATGCCAGATGTTCGAGTGAAATTGTTTTTTACAACATGAGAATAGAATTCAGAGTGATTTAAGGTATTAAATAACAATTTTCAATCAAAACACCACAGGGACCCAGCAGGTGAAATTTACAATAATTAAATCCTGTTTAGCACGCTTCAGTGGCATATTTGCAGTGGGCACCCCCTCTAATATTCATGGTACTGCAATAAGCTATCGCTGTGCAAAGTTTGGTGCTTTTGTCAACTCTGTAACGATCCTGACCCTAATAGACCTGACTAACAGGGGCACCCAACGACAATTTTCGGAAAATTATCTGTTCGGAAGACGATTTGAGATCTAGAATTTTCGGATCATTTTCTGAAAAATTTCTCGCTTGCCTGCCTCTCCTAAGATTTTCGAACTTCAAAAAAATCGTATAATTGCCCATTTTTAACGGATTTTTACCCTAAAAAGGTCACCTAGAATTTTTCGGGAGCCTTTTTTCTTCCTGAAATTTTCGAAAACGTAAATTTTGATCCCTATCATTTTCGGATCACTATACTTTCAGCTAGGAAATCCGAACAGATGGAAAATTTTTAGGGCATAAAAATAAGCCTTTATCTACCGTTTAAATACTAAAGTACGTTCAACAATGCTATGTTTATGTGGTTTTGAACTATATTCTCGTTGGGTGCCCCTGAAGTAAACATGACCATGTAATTTACGGTGCCGCAAAAATCCGAACTTCAAGAAAGACAAATGAACCTACCTGTCAACAAACTTTAATTTCGCGTCTTCACCAACAACAAGAAAGCCGAGACTTCGTCGTATGAAAGAATGTTAATCAGTAAATCACGATATCTTTCATTAGTATATACACACTCAGTGATCTTGGTGATTTAAGCAATCTGATTGGTTCGCTATCTCGGACTATTCAACAATATTCACCTCCTAGCGAGTGGATAATGTGTGAGCTCAGTGTTTTTCCCATTTTTTAGAGAACGATCTTTTAAAAGTCGACAGAATCCTAGGGCTGACTTTTTTTAAGGCAAGAAAAGACTTGGAAGGATTCAATACGGCGTTTTTCAATTTACTGTAGCACTCAGTAGTAGCAGGAGTTTTGTGCTCGATGCATTGTTTACATGCAACTCCCGTGTATTCGCGTAGAAGAAGCCGTTTCCGTTTTCTAAGAAGACAATTTTGGCTCAAAAATCGAAGTTTATTTATGAAAAACAAATTTAAAAGGAAATGTTTGCAGAAATTCTACGTTTCAAGTAAACAGGAAAAAGAATGATACAGAAAGACGACGTCTTACCTCGAGCAAATGAGCCGCCATTTTTGTCAGCACTTCATGCGAAGAACGACACAACAAACCCTTTTGGCTATAAACGTGGCGAGTCAACAGAAAACAACACAGCTCTACTTTTCTTCTCAGGTAAGGAAACAGTTCAAACTTTTAGCGGTTCCATTTAAGCCATTACGCTGTTGTTTGCGAAATGATAAACTTGTGAATTGCCATGTTTGAAATTTCTGCAAAGATCTATTTTTAAACTTACGCGTGATTTGATCTGTCAATCAAATCGTACTTTTGAATGGTTTCCTCTCTGATTTTGTTGAGATCACTTCATGTGTATATACTAAAACAATTATTCTTTTCAATCTCGGTGAATAGTGGCTTTGGGAATATTTACCTCGCCGCTTTCGCGTCTCGGTAAATATTTTGCCACTATTCACCTCGATTTCAAAGAATAATTGTTAATTATTCACCGTATTTTGTTGCTCCAAGAAATATTTCATCATTTTCGGAAAAGTTGCGGACCAAGGACCACATACTGTAATTTGTGTTGTTATTGCGAGAGAAATTTTACTGCTTCAGTCGGATTGTCCGAAGATAACAAAAGTGCATAACAAATTTAAAAACAACAATAAAAACGGAAATTTTACCTTTAAATGATGTTGATGACCAGTTGGTGTCTGTTCTGTTCCCAGTGAATGTCTTTTGGCCAAAATTTGCTGCAGCTGGTCTTCCGACAAATTTGCGAAACGCGCAACTTGCGAGTTTTTTTTTAATTCGGCTTTATTTTTGCTGCTTGTTGGATCAGGACCTAAAAGGTCAATGCCGATAGAAAAATTGGGGTGTTCGTCGCTGGTTTCTTCCATATTTTAAAGAGAACGAAAACCGCACAGCAGCTTAAAAGACGACACCTTTGCAACCAAGTACGGGCGTGCGTAAATAAAGATTTTGTTCATAGCGGCTCAATAGGACTTATATAGGGTAAGCACGCGCGCTATGTTATAAAAATAAATTAACTGCTAACCACTAAAAATCAGCTAAGGAAGATAAAAGTAAACTAACAGAAACCTTGGCGATGCTGGCTGATTTGACTGTTATAATCAACTTTTACACGTCAGGAAATCTACCTCAAACAGGTCAAACAAGGACTTACTCGAAACCCGCACCCCCGATATATCCCTTCACCATCCCCCCTGAGGGAGAGCAAGAGAACCAAGGTTACCATGGAGACAAGGGAAGGAACAGCTATCATGAAACACCAAAGGTATCTTTTTATGTTTGCTTTAAGTGGACTGCATGGCCGAGTGGTCAGCGTGCCGGACTCGCAATCCGGCTCCCCGGGATTTGAGTTCCACGCCTACGACCAGCCGGAGTTGTTTCTTGGTCCTCCTGAGTTCAAATCCAAAGCCGTCCTTGTAAATGCCAGTTGGTTTTTAATCCTGATATGTTATATTTGTATCATTTGCTTCAATTTACCTGCAACTTGTTAGCGCAGCTTACTGCACGTACTTCCTCTATATTAATAATATAATAAATTCTGTGATGCGAGATATTTCCGTTTCCGATATCCACAAAAAGTGTATACAGGGTTTTCACTCACAAATGCAAATTTACTATGGCAACGGAAAGCGTTTACGTAAGAAAACAAGTTCAGCTCCCAAAGGACTGGTTTGGACACAAACATGGCCGCCGTTTCATTGTTTTTGGACATCAACATGGCGGATGTGACGTCATATCAGTCATATCATAAAAAGGTTCTCTCTCACCGTCTGAATTGCTGTGAATTCTTTTACCATTTTTGGTTTTTAGTTTTGCTATTGGTAAGTTACTGCAACTGTAAAAAATGTTGGGAAAATAAGATAATATAAATTTTTTTATTGTAATTCTCCCTCAATACACCTCCTTTCCTCCTTTAAGGCCGGTTCTGATGCCTCGGCTCGTGGATTTCTACCATCGTCGCAGCTCGCTCAGTTTTACCCAGTGAGCCCGCCAAAATACCCCCAGGTATGATTAGGGCTGTTCCAAATGTCTAATAATGTGGATGCTTAAGAACGATAACGAACTTAAGCAAAAGGACGCACGTCAACTGAAAGTGGAATATTTGCATTCGTGGGCATTTCCCATATTTTGGGCTAAATCGTCTCTTTAAGAGAAAAAGACACTTAGCAATTCAAATTTGTAATCATCAAGGCATATTAAAAGGGAAAAGGTCTCACTTCCGATTGACGTTCGTCGCTAAAAACGAGGCTTAAGCTCCCTAATAGCTTTTACTCAGATTGGGCAGATGTTAAATATGACGTCTGGATCTTATGGGTGTTTTAAAGGAAGCAGCATCTCCCAGTCAAGAATTGTCGTATTCTTTCAAGTCTTTGTCTCAACTCCAAAGTTACGTAAGGTTGCGATAACTTTTTGCAACCTGGCGCTATTATCAGTCGTTGTATTCACGGCAACAGTCGTTTTCTGGCAGTCATCGGCGACGACCATCTTTACAAATGAGGTCAACAACGATCCTGCAAGATATTAGGTAGCTCAAGTAAAGGCGTTTTTAAGCGAGGCACGTCTAACCGAAAGTGAGGCCTTTTCCCTGTTAAAATGTTGATACCAAATATAATATTAAGCGTCTTTACTCTTGTAGAGGCAATTTTCTTGAACATTTGAGCAAAACCACTGCTCACAATACCTGGGCTCCCTAATATGAAACAAGTATGCATTATTGATTATTGAACATTCAGCCATCATCACCGAACAAGATTGGTTCTTCTGCGTTTAGGACATTAAACGGCCTCTTGTGGACGTGCCATAGAAGAAACATGAATCACCCGTCTAATCAAATGACTTTATTGTATTACCTACATATTGTATTTTATTACCTACAGTAACTAGACAAATCCCTGTAACTTATCTTCCTTGTAATAAAGTAATCTCAGCTGTTAAAGGTTAAATTAGCTAATTATTGCTAATAATATAGATATGTATTTAAAATGTTAATTATATTATTGACTAGTAATCTTATAATTAATCTTTGAATAACATAAAAAGTAAACCTTTTCCATCTTTTATCTCACATACACAGTCACCATCACTCATAATCATAACATCAACCTTTTCGCCTCGACAACGTAACTATTAACCTTTTCAAGGAGTCGATACACTTACCGACTAATTTAATGTACAAGTGCTTTCAGTTTTGCATCCGTGGTATGTTTGGTTTGTGATTTATGTTTGAATTCAGCGATGAACTAAGGCTGACAATATAGTGGGATAATATGTATACATTCCTTCCTGTAATATTTCGTGAGGCTGCCTGGTTTTTTTGAGGGAATATAACGGATTTTTCCTGAAAATTCCAATAGATGACTGAGTTATCAAACTCGCTAATATTTCAAAAGACAAAGGGAAATGTGCTCCCAGCGGTGTTCACTGGATATCTGATAAACACAGAAAACTTCTCGGTTTTTGCATCCTTTCTCTTTTTGTTCCGAATCATTTTGCTTGAGGACTTATATCAAACTCCTCGAATTTTGATTGTAAACAAAACTGCGCTATTTGTCGTATATTCAACCCTCTTCTTGGTTCGGTTTTTAATAAGTGTTAAAATACTGTCTCTCGTGTTTGTCATATTTTCTGAACTTTGCGTGTGGCGTCGCAACACTTATGTTAATTAGACTGGAACTTAATGCTCGTCGGATAAAATTTTGGTGTTTACTTGCATTTGTACTGTTGGTGTGATGGGCGTGTGGTCTATGTACGCTGGAGAAGGTTTGAGGCGATCTGCACCGTGTGCAGCGAGGGCTATGATTTGTTCATGAAGTGACAGACAGAGAACCCAGACAATGCCCCAAACCCCAATAACTAAAGCAGTTGAAAGCTAATGCCATGGGCGACCTTGCAGCTCTCGGAACACCTCACGGGATTAGTTGGGAAAACAATGAACAACCCGCAAGTTAACAATTGAACCTAGCCCTAAAACAAAACAGCAGCAACCCCTGAGGGCCAATTAAATTACTGTTTCTGAAGAGCTGCAAGGCTACTTAATGCCACTGTAATGCGACCAATAAGCGTAGAGACCACGAGAGGATGCAGACTCGACGCAGATCAACCAGTGGGTTGGGGCGCTCCAGGGGACGAAAATAATTAATTACTTCACCCGCCAATGATGTAGTTATATTCCCTGAAGAAGTCAGGGCAAGTCCGATTAACTGTTGGAAGAAAGGAAAGATACATATTTCCTACTGTTATTTCTATGTTTCTCTCGTGTAAATTGCGTTAACCTGTAATGTCAACAGCAAGCGGTAGCTCGCCAATGGTTCCCGGAGGGTGGAAACCCGTATCCAATCCCACTGCCACCAGAAGGAGGTCAGAATGATCCAATTGATAAAAACAGCGCTGGCTACACTGTAAGATCAAATTAAATACAAATACAGTTTTATTCATTTTAACGTCGCAAGAGAGAACGCGAGGGAAATCCTTCGGCCAAAAAAAACTTATATTAGCAAACTTCGTATACTTAGTTGTCTAATTAAGATGTTCTTCTTAGCAAGTTAAATAGCAAGACTCGATTTGATATTTTTTGTTCGACTCAAAACCAAACGAAGGTAGTTTTACCAGATACTTACCTGTGGGCAGTTGACAATGTCTATATCTGATTGGTTCTTAGTCTCAGGGCACAAAACAAAATGATGTACTTAAAGAAAACTTGAAAAATCTTAAACAATATTTTCTGGCCTGTCCCCTTTTATCGTCACAATTTCATTCAGCAGCTGCAAGGGCCGCAGGAACAGCGCCAGCCGTTTGACAGCAACTTGTTGGTGGATCCAGAAACAGACTCAGCGCCTCAGTTGACAGCATTGTGGAAGAAGGGAGATTCTCCTAAAACTGTAAGACAATTAGCTTTCAGCACTTTTCGGTCCGCATTAGAGTTCCATTCATTGAACTTTTTCAATGACTCATAGGAAGCCGCTTTACTTGATAGTTCTTCAACTATAACGTTTGGAAATCCCGCGATCAATATGTAAAAACACGAAAATAAGAATATATGCCAGACCCCGCATTACCAGTTCATATCATACCATACCATGTCATACGATACCGTGACATATTCCATAATCTCCACAGTTTTCCTGTAAAAGGTTCGTAAAATACTATACATACTATCGCAAGGCAAAATTATTTTGTACTCTACTTATAAAGTTGATACTTACCGTAAAACCCCGTTAATACGACCAGCCTCGGGCCCTAAAATTCCCGGTCGTCATAACGAGGTGTGTGTGTCTGTGTGTTTTATTTTTTGTTTATTATTATTATTATTATTATTATTATTATTATTATTATTATTATTATTATTATTATTATTATTATTGTCTATATATTTTTTCTTTCTTTGTTTCGTTAATAAGCCTGGTTTTCACTGACGCATTAGCATAAGATTAAGCATAACCACAAGCACATATGTAAGCAAGTGAAAACTGGGTTGACATAAGCATTAGCACAAGGAAAACTGACAAGTTGGTTCTTCTTGTGCTTGTACTTATTCTTATTCGTAGCTTTGACTGGTGAAAACGAGGTCTAATCATAGGCCACTTTGACCCAGACCTCATGCGAACATATAAAAAGCAATATGGCGGACGAAGCGTCCGCCATCTTGTTTATCATGGGGTTGAGGAGAGCTGGCATCGAGAATTGAGTCAAAAATACCATTCTGCGCGTTCGTATGTCCGTATGCTTATGCTCATGCGCTGGTGAAAACCAGGCTTTAGTAGTTTCAGTAGACGCTAAAATAACATGAGAGAATGGACTATCTTGGGTTATAATATAATGAATCACTTACGCTATGTTCATACTGTACCGGAGCGCTTTTGCGTCGCCGTGAAAACCATACCGGATAAGGCTTCTGTTCACACACAGGAACGGTTGTGGCGGCGCGATTTCTGTGACGGAGCAAAGCTGCACCGCGCCGATTTCTAAAGCGGAGAGTAATACCAGATTGGTTTTTGTGGCGCTACGAAAAGCCAGTGGCGGATCCAGGGGAGGGGCCCTGAGGGCCGCCCCCCTCCTTATTTTTAGACCAAACTGAGGCCCGAAGGGCCAAAAAAAAATTTGAGACCCCCTTCCGTATCTAAGGGTCTGGATGACCGGGCACCCCCGTATCTCGAGGTCTGGATCCGGCAGTGAAAGCTATCCGGTAGGTAGTATGAACATAGCCTTAATGACTGGTACCCCAGGAAACTAGCTATTTTTTCTCTAATCTCAGTTTTTCATCGGGCTACGCTTTGGGAAACAATGAGATTGGCGGGAAAGAAAATTAACTCACTGTTTCCGTTAGGACCGGTAATCAAGTTATTACGACTCAGCTTCTCAGTTCTGGAGATGTATGTTGAGGCATACGAAACATCAAGTATTCGTTCAGCTAAAAAAATGCGATTATATTTAGTAATGTTTGTTTTTGCATTTTCTGTTCTATTGCGGTAACTGGCCAAGGGTGGTTGTTAATTACCCCTTAAGTAACTTTTCTGAGGCCTATTTCGACCAAATTCTCGTAGAAAGTTTATAATTGTGTGTATACTTTCAATTGACGTCGATATGTATTTATAGACTCCAAAGCCATGTGAAGGAAACGAGTTTTGCCCCTACCCCCTACCCTATCCAATACCACTCCCACCAGAGGGGCAACAAGAGGATCAGCTAAACCAAGGGACAGGGCAAAATACCAATCCAAATCCCAATATTGGAAAGAAGAACTTGATTCGACCTAAACCAGGTTAGATACTGAGGAGCTACTGACAATAAATTATAACTAATTGATGTGTTGTATTCTTTATGCAACCGAACAGATGGCTATGCAGACAATAGTTACAGCAGTGTCCACTCAAGCAAAATACACTCATCTACGTAAACACACACTGGCACCAAACACCCACACACGTACTCTTTCAACCATTACAATTAATTCGCTGCTTATCATTGCTTACTTTGCAGCTTTACAAATTTCCATAGACTTACAAAAAGCATACAAATACAGATATCTTGTACGTAAAGGGGTCTTGTATAATCGTTTCTCTTTTGCTAATCCTAACGTAGCGCTATTCTTTGCGAACAAATATGTGACAGTGGCAACGTGGGGCAGCTGATTTTAAAAACAAAGTTAACGAAGATCTCGGTTTGAAGCACGACAATCAGTAAATTCAGGGGCCCATTTCTTGAGAGACCAGATATCTTTTAGGTTTATTTTTTGTTAGTTTTGAAAACAATGCAGTGAAAGCACAAATGCACACAATAGGAAGGATGGTGGTAATATAACGAACGCTACGAATTGTGGAATATCTCTTGTTATGAAAATATTCTTGTTTTATTTCCAGTACCGAGAATAGCAACATCAACATTAACAACTTCTTATTCGCTAATATTAATTTTCGGGGCATTAAGCCAATAAATGCTAGTCTTAGCGTGATTTTAAGTAGAATCTTACATTATCTATCGAAATATGTTACGTTTTTGTAATTATGTGGAAACAAAAATGGAAGAAAAAACGAAAGAGAATGAGGTTTTAAGAAAGAGGAAAAGGAACGAAATGGTATTCAATCAGAAGCGACGAGAGATAAAAACCTAATGTAAATGAATGCACTTGTTTTTAGACCTTCAGTGTGGCGCTGGTTGGACAGGGGCTTTAGGTGACTTTGGCTCCTTCTGTTACCAAGAAATTTTTGAACATAAAACTTGGGATAACGCACATCAAACATGTAAGAGCCTTGGAGGCGAACTTTTCAGCGTCACCAACGCTTATGAACAACGTTTCCTTGAAAACTTTACAAACATCGAGTCTTGGTTGGGATATCGGGACCAATCCCGCGACGGGACGTGGTCTTGGAGTGACTCCAGTCTGTCTGTGTTCACGAACTGGGACAGCAGCGCGAAAAATGATAATGGGAAGGGGAGAGACTGTGTCTTGCTAAATTCCCAAGAGGGTAAATGGAAGGATGCGTCATGTTCCCAGACGCATGAATATCTTTGCAAGAAAAATGTTGAAGGTAAGTAGATTAAGAAACCTGAAAGGTTTTGCGAAGTGTTGTGTATACCTAATACAATAAAGGTTGCTTTGGTAAATTGTCATTGGTTATTGGGCACTCACCATTTGCATATCTCCCACAATACATTTTGTTTGCCCCCCAAAATTTTGTATATCCTTTGTTTTCAATTTCTACTGGGTATTACAGCCGTCCCAGGAGAAATTGAAAACAATGCCTATGCAACATTTTGGGGGAAAAACAATTCTGGGAGATGTGCAAATGGCGAATTGCACATTTGGGCGTCCCGAACTCACTTCAAAGATTTACTTGAGTGACCACCAAATAATAGCTTTCCAATGTGCAATTTCCCAATGCTCAAAGCAACCTTTATTGAATCAGGTTTATTTTGTGGTTCATTTTTATCCTTGGTGTAAGCCTTATTTTCCTTTGTTTCAGTCTTTTAATCATACATTACCACTAACCTTAAAACAAAGGAAAATAAAATTTCAACCAAGAAGAACATTGAACCACAACATATATACCAAAGAGGAATGTGTTTGAGATAAATTTCTTTTCTTTTTGAGTAACTCGGTCACCGAAGGAAAACGGCGACGGAGATCTTTCAAACAGCGAATGTTTTCTTAAACATCATCATACTTTCATTTGTAGTCGAGCTTGCGTAGCAGCGAGACTCGTAATAGGCAAGCCATTTTTTCCGTCGTATTTAGGCCAGAAAAGGGGATCATGGACCTAGGCGTTCCTAGCGGAGACCGTAGAAACTAGGAATAAGAATGGCGACGTCACTGAGAACATACAATGTATTAAAAATTTTCCACAGCGCCCTGCGTGTTTTGTGAAGAAAGCTTTCGAAGCGAAATATGTCGAGCTTTTCGGGAACGGGTCGGTCTATGAATATTATCGCTTAAAAGTGCTGATTACTTTGGAAGAAGTGAATATTTCAGTAGTCGAAAAAAAGCAGAATCTTTATGAGAAAAACTTCAATGATGAGGCAAACCCGTCGGGTGTTGTAAACTTCCATTCTATGCAAATGAGTTTTGCGATAAGCATGCATGCATGCATATTGTCGGTGATGATTGGAATGACACGCTATGTTCATCACTTTTTAGCTCTTTGGCAATGATGCAATTTCGAATTGAGGCCATTGATATTCGTGTATTTTTCACGCGTACTAAATCAATCCAGAAACAAATCGTCGAATATATACAATATAAAAAGTAAATACCCGGAAGAATACTCGACCGTTAATAAAGTAGGACGTGAAAAACTTGTAGGGAGGAAATCCTGTTTCGTGTAGAAAGCCGGTGTATTAATTACGAAAGCGAAGAGTTCGAATGCAAGTGAATTTAAATACCCGTGAAAAGAAGACGTTACGTTTCTCAAAGTTTTGAAGCAATTCCTGGAACTCTACCGTAAAATAGGTTTGATTTTTTTATTTCAGGTTCAATTTGTTGTATGTATTTAATTGAGCCTGTTACTGAGCTGGCAGTTTTTTCTCCTCCCCCACGTGGCTTCCACGCCCACTCACAGGCTCACCAAGAATAAAATCGCCTCCTCATTCCGTATTTAATCTCCAAGCAAGATCGACCTAACGCTTTAAAAGAGCGTCTTGTTTTATGTCAGCAATGACATAAATGAGATACAATAAATGAAATTGATTGTTTTTCTGTCATTGATACGAGCGACTCGTAAAAATTCCAACTTCTCCTAAGAGGAGTCGCACTTAATGACCTTCAGGTTACTTGTCCAGGAATAGTTTTTTGGGTTGCCTGTGTCACTGAAAACTATCACCAATTATTTGTAAGCATGTGTCAAATTAATGGTCTTCTTTTATTTTAAAAGATTGTAATAAGGGCTGGAAGAAATTGACTCTGAATTCAGTCCAAGGATGTTACAAACTCTTTAAAGAAAGGAAAACGTGGGAGCACGCACTTGTGTCTTGTATGGACCAGAAAGCATCGCTTGCCAGCATACTTAGTGATGATGAAGAAACCATGATTTCACAGGTTGGAAACTAGCATGGCTATTTCTTCCTTGATTATTATTTCTCCTTTTTGAAAACTGAAAAAAGTATGCCGAACAGAAATTTAGTGCGAGAACGTTGCATAAATTCCAAAAAAAAGTACTTGTTCCTTTCAGTGTTCGTATTTCCTTGAATAAGCGCCCACGCTCCTAGTCTAATAAGCACCCTCCCCCGAATAATCGCCTATCCCCAAGATCGAAACATCGAACAAGCGCCCCTCCCTTCCCCTCCCCGCTAACTTTCTAAAACAGTGGGGATAAAAGGAAAAGCTGCCTTTTGCCACTTTATTGATGAGGATATTTGATGATGATGATGATGATGACGATGATGATGATGATGATGATGATGATGATGATGATGAAATACCGTACAATTCCGAAAATAAGCCCCGGGGCTTATATTTTTCAAAGGCCCTTTTTGAGGGGCTTATTTTTGGAGGGGCTTATATTCGGAGGGGCTAATAAACGGAGGGAAGTTTGCGTTTCAAAATCGGCTAGGCTTATACTTGGAGGGAAATCTATTGGGCTAGCTTATAGTTGAAAGGAAATTTATGTCAGTAATTTGGAGAAAGTTTTTACTGAAACTCGCCTTGAGGACGTAGACCTTTCTAAAGCGTGGCCATTCAAGTGCTTTGTCCATATGGACCGAGAAAATCAAAGCCAAGGGTGAAGAGGAACCACGCAAACAGCAATTAACTGTGACACTTTCTGACTATAAACACTTGGCAGACACGAAATAGTTCTTTGGCAAATACAAAAATTTATATGTTACTGTACCGTTTTTGCCTTGTTTTATTTTGTATTTTAGGGCACTTTCCAAGTACAAGCCCCCAGGGGCTTATATTCGGAGGGGCGATTTAAGGGTTTTTTGCGTTACGAGTTTGAGGGGCTTATACATGGAGGGGCTTATTTTCGGAATTTTACGGTAATCAATATTTTTTTTGCACGTGTATACCGATACAACGCTTGTTGGTACCAGCCAACAGCATTACCGTTTTGGTTCTTCTATTAAAGATTTGCTCAAATGGAAGCTACATTTCGTTGAAAGGAAAACTTAAGAAGCGCCCCGTCAATTAAGCGCCCTCCTTCCAATAAGTGCTCCTCCTTTTAGCCGAGATTTTAAATATTATTTCATTGAAAGAAATTCTATTAACATGAGTCATGCTTTGTCAGGTTTATTCTAATTCCGACTTCTGGATTGGTTACAATGACATCGATAACGAGGGTGACTGGGTCTGGAGCGATCGTACTACTTCATCTTACACAAACTGGGACGATAAGTCACCAAACAATGGCGGCGTGTCATGCGCAATAGTGACCAGCACCGGAAGGTGGCATGATGAGCCATGTCAAAGCCAGTATAGTTTTATTTGCAAGAAACCAAGTAAGTGTGCGATACGCTATTTACATTTTTCGGGCCTCTATTCCAAAGCCTTTTTTTTTACTCAAAAATTATTGGTCCTAAGACTCTCCTTCTCTTAACAGACTTCATTCACGATACCCGCCATCTTTGCAAGCGCTTTAGAATGGATGGGTTAAAAGCAATGTCACGTGGTTTTCCGGGGACAAACAAGTGTTAAAATTTGCCAATACGACCAACCGCGGTCGAGTGTGTTTATTCTCTTAAAATGGTACGGCAATTTTAGACTTGCAAAATGCACAGTTCGAGTTTTAACAAGTTTCACTTCATTGTTGCTTGCTGTGAGGACAGTTATGGTCACCACTTCATCAAGATCACTTCCAACCATAATTTGCCATTATCGTCTTTAAGATAAAAAGTTCTTCATTTTCTGTCTTCTAGAATAAACAAAAATGGCCGCGATTTCTCGTATTGGCAACTTTTATCTCTTGTTTGCCACCTGAGAAACCACGTGCTATTGCTTTTATCCAATCAGTCGTTAAGCTCCTGCAAAGATGGTGGGTATCGTGAATAAGGTTTATACTGAGAGAGGTTCTTGAAACCAAACTTGTGTTGGGTCCACCTTAAACTCGCTGATTGCTATCTCTTTGAAAAACCTATATCGTGACTTTGCGTCAATTGAATTCCAACATTAATGGCCCAGATTTGTTATTTAAGACTATATTAAGGCACTGACACTGTTTCCGGTCGTCTATTGCTACGGATAGCAAGGATGAACATAGATAAAACCTTGAAAAAAAGTTTTAATGCTTTACCTGCGCCACCTCTACAGGAGCATTTTGTGTATGGTTCAAGATAAAAGCCTCAAGCAAAGAACTGACCCAATAACAGAAATATCCTCGTGACACTGATAGCCCCCTTGATCAAAATGAGATCTCTCTCCTTTAGCCTCGCACGCAGACGTTCTTAGGGCTTCGTAACGCGTTCCTTCTTCACAAACTATGTTCGTGGGGAAGGAACGCGTGAGAACGTCTGCGTGGGAGGCTACTCCCCTTAAGCGCACGTAGTGATTGATCTTTGAAAAAGGGACTGAGAGAACCCTGGGAACGAGGTTGTAACGCTCTCAGTACACAATGTATTTATTGATAGAGAGCGGGTTCAAAAATGTTTGGCCAACATATTACACTTGATAAGAAGGCAAGAACGAAACTATAGTCAAAGGTGACTTAAAAGAGTTGTGTCTTCTTAAGAGCAATTAGAGAAAAATCTATGAATAAAGCCCGTAGTGGACAATGCATCTATTGATGGAAGGCTGGCTCAAAAATGTTTTGCCAACACAATACACTTAGTAAAAACAACTCACTCACACACACTCACTTGGTCGCCCGAAGGCGGGCAACCACTAGATCTTTCCACAGCCTCTTATCAGCCATCAGTGCAGCAATCTCACTTGCTTCGAAAAAAAAAAAATTGTCGAAAATGATGAACAGGCAAATCTAACTCATTTTATAAAGAAGCAAATAGTGTGAGTGATCGGCGCCTCTGACTTGCAATCCGAGATTCGAATCCCTCTCTGGCCACTTGCTGAATTTGTTCTCGGGTACTCCCAAGTTCAAATCCTCGATTGGCCACGCTTGTAAATAGCCAACTGAATGCCTCCTGCCAGTTGGGGTTTTTAATCTTCTTATGTTGTATTTGGATTAATCATTTCTAATTATTTGAGTGGAGTGCCTGTAAACTGGCTGGATAAGCTAAATGCATTTTCCATTATAAACCTTTTAACTTATCTTTTTTTTCTTAGGTCCCAAAGGCCCACATCATCCGTTAAATGGTAAGGAAAAGTAACGAGCGATAATCAAAGCTCTGAGGTGTGAGCTACCACCTCGGGAATCCATAAAGGTGGTTACAGCTGGAGCTGATCGGTTACGAGAATGAGCTCTCGTAAACGACCATGTAATCAATTTACTGAAGGCGGTCACTTACGAGAGCTTTTAGCAAAACGCTTGTGTTTATGTTGTTGATAAGTAAACGAACCATTAGCGCTTAAGTTATGTGTAACCTTACATTTGATCAAATAGTTAATGGTTTTGTTCAGTTTTTGACCAAGTGGTCACTTACGAGATCTTACAAACAAAGGAAAAGACCAGCTGGTGATTCACAAACGTAGTCGAGGTCGCTTATGAGAGTTAAATTTTCAGTACAGAGACCGACCTCGAAGCTGGTCGTAAGAAGAGTGTCGATTGTATGGCTGCGTTGTCGGAATTCTGTTAAAACATTTAACCTTTACTCTGGTCTAAATAGCTGCCACTCATATGTTCATTGTACCTTTTATCTCGCATTGTAGACGCAACTTTGACTCACGAGGTTGAGAAATTTGTCTCAAACAAATCATTGCTGAATCCTGACATTGACACTAGCGTAACGATTTTTGGAAGGCATTCAGGTAGAGTAAAATCAGGATTCATACGCGTCTTGAAAACCCTTGTGCTTTAGAATCCTTTTTCAAGTCCTTGAAATTCTCCTTCATTCATTTTTGTCCTTCAAAGTCCTTGAATTTTCAACATTTTCAAACCTCCAACAACTTTGGCAAATACCAGTTTGAAGCCAACGGAATAAAATCAGCATTGAATAAATGAAAGTCAGGTGTGGACTCACAAACGAATTTTTCATAAAAATGGATGCCATTTAGAACAAATCCCATTATTATCGGAATATATTCTTCGTTTGTTAAAAGTAATAAATTAGGTCCTTCAAAGTCTTTGAAAAGTCCTTGAATTTTGTACGGGAAGAAATGTACGAACCCTGTAAATGCACAGAATTTTACATTTTAAACCTGTCGTAAATAGCGAAATTACTGCGAGAAATATCTGGTCTTTTCATTTCACTTCCACAGTTCCCATTTAGGATTAGCCATTCATTTGTGTCATGGCAACACTTCGTCATTTGTATACACATGTGTTATTTTATCTTATCAGTGACTCCTCAGTATTTGTGGACTGTGCAAAAGATATCTGACAGCCGTATTCACGGTTCCAACCCGATTGCTGCACACGGTAATGTCAAGGCAGAAGACGGCGGTCTTCAACTGAATGGAGTTGACGCATGGCTTGACGCAGGAGATTTCTATGGACAGTGCTTGGG
This sequence comes from Porites cylindrica, assembly GCA_964035525.1. Lineage (NCBI taxonomy): Eukaryota > Metazoa > Cnidaria > Anthozoa > Scleractinia > Poritidae > Porites > Porites cylindrica. The sequence continues at coordinate 22,801,985 of OZ037778.1, read as the reverse complement.
GGATCCCGACCTATGCATCAAGGGTTTCTCCTTCGCGTTACAGGTACAACATTTAACTTTAATGTCTAAGTTTCTTCAAGCTTTCTCTTTTGTTTCACTGTTAATGTTACCGTTTATGGACTGAGAAATGTTACGATTGGGGTGGTCTGTTGACATGGCAATGTGTAACATGCCGTTTCATAATGGCGGACTATTAATATGTTGTTTTATATGTATGATAATTAGCATTTCTGTCTTCGTTGGCGTGTGCAAAATACAATTCTTACTTCCAAACAGAAAGGTTCATTTATATACATATGAACGAAAAAATAAATGGTTGGCCATTATGAAAGAAGTCTATTTAATTAACAGAGCGATTTTTCGCGCGCTGATTGGTCGAGAACTATTATCTAGGAGATTATGAACCATAGAAATGACTTGATGAAGAAAATGAAAATGGAAATGGTCGTCAAAAACTGTCAATGTTATTGCAAAAAAAAACAATTGAACAACAATTTTCATGGTCTATACTCTTACCGACAACAGGAATGAAGTCAAAATGTTGGCCTGCGGTTCGTCGTTCCACTTGAGGTGCGAACATTTTGACGTCATTCTATGGTCGAAATAAGTGTAGACTATGGAAAATTGTTTTCAACGTGTTATGCAAAACCTTTTCATGTCAAAATTGCTTTGTTTTGCATGAGAGTGAAAAATTGTTCTCGCAGCAGGCTTCGCACTAAGCCTCGTTTTGAAAAGGAAGCTTAAAAGTAAATTTTCTCGTATTGTATTATTCGTGATCTGGATTATGGACTCCTATTGTGATAGGTGAAATCCAGAGTGTCATAGATTCTTATTCCAGTTGATTATTGCGGAAACATAGAAGTGGGTAGGCAAGACTCTTTTCTTAAATGGCAGTATGTTTTTTAAACTAGACGATAATGTTCATGATGTATATCTATAATGACACAATTATATCGTATAATACGCTGCTATATTGCTTATATACATTGACTTGTTTATATATAAGAGATGTAGCAGCGTGATGACAGTTAAATATGTTATTCTTACAAGTATGTTTCTTTGTTACAGCTAAATTTTGACGACGATGCTTTGTCCTACAAAGACAAACGATACATCTTGGACTCCAGTGGCAATTCGCGCGGCGTGTCAATTTTCATTCAAAATGGCTCTCTCTTTTACAAGGTAAAAACAGAAAATGTTTTCTTTTGGGTAATTTATGGAACGATGTTTTCAAGCACTGTTTGTGTACCGAAAGCAACTGTTTGATTAACCGAGTACAGTAGCTGCAGGGTTTCAGTGAGTTATACATTAAAAAGCAGGATGCCATTAAATTAGATTATCGTTTACCGCAAATTTATGGATTGGGATTTTAAATTTCTAGCGTGCGTGCTATCATTGTCTAATCTAGTGAATAAGGTCTTGTATAACATATAAATGATAGAAAAGGGTATTCATGTACTGTAATTCCTTTCACTCCTGTTTTCCCCTCTCCTCAAAACCTAACACTTCCAAATTCCAATTCGAACAAGAACAAACGGACACGTTTAAAGTAGTAAGAACCCTTACAACATCTTTATAAGGTTTATCTATGTGCGTTATCGAGCAAGCGTATAATATGGATATTGGCCATGTGTTTTGTTGCGTTTTCATGGACCGGGGCGAAGTCGTTGTCAACGAAAGCGCAAAAGAAAAGATGCCATCTTGACCAAACAGGCTTGGCCAATGAAGGATTTTTTACATGGCCAAGAGAACGTTTTTCTTGCGGGACCAAAGCGGGAAATGAGCGGTTAAGATACGCCCACCTTGCCCTTTCGGGTAGCAAATCAGAACATCGGGATTCGCTTGATCTTGCCCACTCGCGGATTCAGCCATATTATATTAAACAGTATCAAATCTATCTCGAAGGGACAAGTAATGGTACATTGACCGTTAATTCAATGATAATTGCGTTGTGCAGGTTGTAACGTCGACCAAGGAATGGCAACTTTTCACGGAACTGGTGACCAATGAGTGGCAGGATATCGCCATGACTTGGAAAAAAGAAGAGGGTTTAATGTTGTATGTTAATGGCGCATTCAGAGACTCACTAAAGGAAGGAACAGAAACAGGACTGGTGCCAAACAAACAAGCTCGTCTTACCATTGGTAGAAAGAGTGGAAACCCGCCCTACAAGTACACAAGGTAATAACAATACTGAGGGCCAAGTTAATACTAATATTGAGAGCCAAGGTAATGTTCCGACACGACAACAAACTGTTTTCCGAATATGCCCCATGTACTGATTATTCATTCAAAATATTTCGTCGTCACTGGTTGGCTCCAATCCTCCGGCTAATTCGTCATAACCGACGGGCGCTTACCATATTTGGAAGAGGCGAGCAATATACCATCGATTCGACGGTACATTTGATTGGAAACGAGGCTGATCGATGGTATATTTGCTTGGAAACGAGGCTGCTTAGGCAAAAGTGAACTGAAAAATGGCTTTCACGGCTATTCGAAGACGGAATAGCTGAACTTCTGACTTAAACAGAATGGAAGAAATGCAAGAATACGCAAAACATATTGCTCGATGGATTTTATCTATTTTTTGAGGAGTATCTGCAAGATAAAACATCTGTTTATATCCTAAAACTGTGCGGAGAAATAGGCCAAAGTTTTGAAGAAAGCCTATGAGGAGGATAACATATTAAGAACGTAGAAGTATTTTGAATGAATGATAACACAACTATTACAGCCGGCTTTCGTATGATGTGAAGAATTATGCAGATCTCGGAGGAAGTTATCCACCGAGGCTGAATGGGTAGTGTAGGAGCTGCCCGTAAGATCTCTCCTGATTGGTCGCAGAAATGAATGACATGTCATTCTTCCAATTGTTTTAGTATTGTTTGGGGTCAGGGAAACGCAGCATTGGTGACTTCTCTTCCGAGCAGTTGCTACATGACCCGACTCGGTGGATAACATCCTCCTCAATCTGCATAATTCTTCACATCCCACTCAACCTCATTCAATAATTGCTAAATGTCTGACCTGCCTGACTCTTGTACCGTTAAGTATACGTATTCCCAAGTACATGTGAGGCTGTTAATTTCCTGTTTAGTTGCTTTTCCCTCATCACTGGTTTACAGTTTATTTAATCGCGTTCAACAAAGTAAGAAATTGTATGTCTTCATTCCTCAGAATGTACATCAGTTCTTTGTACGCATTCACCCGCTTTCTAGCACCAGAGGACGTACCTTATGTGTTTACATTCGATAATACTGGTGAGTATCATCCAGCGATGCCAATAAAGTCTCGTATCCCTGAGCTTGTGTATGGTAGATGCGTTTGATGCCTTCTCACAGACGGAGGGGGCAAAACATAGTGGTTAATCATTTTATTACATGTAGCTTTTTAAAATGTTTTTCAAGCTTTTTCCAGGCGTTATAAAAGGTAAAAAAGGAACCAAAAATGTTGGACAACAAAGGAGGAGGGAGAGGAGGGAGCTAAAGATGGCGAAAACAATTTGGGCATGACTATGTCTAGCCGGACCTTGGGATTTCCTTGCAAATACTCTACTCTACTCTACTGTCCAGTACCGATTGCAAAATTAAAATCGATGTTCACTTCGATTAATACTTAAGTAATGATCGGGGTAAGAAGGGGAGCAATTTCTTTTGCAATGGCACAATACGTTTTCCTCACAGAGGAATGTTTTCTTTTTCACACGGAGAATGCATAAATCTACAAAAACGCAGTTTACGAACTTAAATGTATTTTTAAATATATTTTTTTAAAAACTCCATTTTTAATGGGTGTTTCATTGTGTTAAAAGATTTCGACCAATCATAGGTGTTGAAATAAATAGCCAAGTTTACAATTTTACATGTTCCTCTCATAGGATTTCTGTGTTACTTAGATTCAGAAGAGATTTTGTTATAAGGAGGTTGGGTAGAAAACTAAGGATTAACATACATGCTGCTTTGCGAAGATTTCGTAAAATTTGCTGTTTAAACTAATCAGAAATGTAGTAGAGACAAAAGTAAAGTTAGCACGTTTTTGCCTTCCGACGTGTTCGTTGTGTTTGGTTCTTTACTTCTTATCTGGACCATTACTTAACAAAAATTTCACGTTTCAGTATTTCATCTACACAAATCTGCAAATGATAGTTGGTCATTGGACAATCTCCGACTAAAAATTGCGTATGTTGGATGAAATCCTACCTGTGGTCGGACAATGACTGGAGAGATCAAAAGTACTAAATATCATTGATGTAAAGCAGAAGATTTGCATAGTAAATAAGGATTTTGAAAGCAGCGTAATGTATGTTACAGGCTTGTCTACGGATTTAAAAGTATAACAGCCGCGTTATATCAACCGAAATCTTTTACCTACAGCAATGACGTTTTTCCCTAGCTTATAAAATGCGGGCTGTTTTCTTTTATATCCTTAGTTGTTCCACGTTACATGTGGCTCCTACCTATACTTGATGACCAGAAGTTAAGCGGTAGTCCAGATATTGAGGTAAATGGACCAGTTAGAGCAGTTGATGGAGGGGTGCACTTGGACGGCAAGGAATCCTACCTTAAAGTTGGAAACTTTGACGGCAAATGTCTCCATGATCCTGCCAAGTGTCCTAATGGACTCAGTTTGAGCTGCAAGCTTAAATTTAACAGGGTGAGTATTCTTTTTATTTAGTATTAGGTTGGTATGAAGCGACCACCTTTGGTGCAAATGGTCGCCTATGGGAAAAAGTAGAAAAATAAGCTCAAACGTAATTGATTAACGCAATCAGTTAAAGATAACACCTTATAAGTTAAAATTTGGCAAACAGAAAATGTTTTCTCTGCCTGAAACTAATTTGTTCTTTTTACGAGTAACAAGTGCAATGCAGTTTAAAATGTGTCCCTTACTAATCACGAATCACTTAAATTAAACCTTAACAAAACTGATAAATATGCGAAACCTGGGGTGCTTATACTTACCTGCACTCTAGTTCAGGCTGTACAGTATTTACATTTTACAATCACTCAGTCGCATTCCAACGCTTCTTTATGAAGTCTAGAATATTCCATTACTTTGAGCCTCAAGTCAACGAGAGTATCAGACACTTTGTGACTCCAGAGGACAACTCTTCGCAACCCCGATAGACTGCGAACTCCTTTTTTTTTTTCTTTTTCGGAAGCACACTCTGTACTGTTATTGCAATGTGTTTGTCAGTAATCTAGGTCAGCGCGACTACAAAATTGAACTTTTATGACGTTCTAGTATTCTAGAGGGAGTGGTGGTCGCTTACCAGAAACACAAAACAAAAAAATATGTCAAATTTCTGGCCTTAAAAGTGGTCGCAGTCGCTTAAGAAATCTGAGAAGTGGTCGCTTTCGAGAGAGTTTTTGAAACAGTATTTGAGTAAGAAACAAAACCCGTTATTTACAAAGTGGTCGCTTACGAGAAGTGGTCGCTATGACAGAGTTAACTCTATTTTACAGATAACATGATAAAACTATCAGTCTCTCTTAGCAAAACAAAATGGACTGGTTTGTTAGCTAGGATCCGCTCTCCTAATTTTTAGAGTTTGAGTGGAATATTTCATTTCGGGTCCGAAGGGCGGGGGGGCCCCTGGCCCTGGTTGTTCAAAAGTTGGATAGCGATATCCACCGGATAAGTAGTACGAAGACCAATTGCCTTATCCACTGGATAGTGATTTATCCAGTGGATAGCGCTATTCAACTTTTGAACAACTGGGGCCTGGTGTATAAGTTTGTAAATGGGTAAAAATCGCCGAAGGGTTGTGAACTAAATGGACTAAAAGAACGCGGCATCCAATCTCCTTCCTTCTGAAAAATTATTAAGCCCTAGCTATGATCTCTGTATTTGTCTTACTCTAATATGATTGTATGTGTATACCTTCAAGGTTGTGCGAAGCTATAAAGAACCTCATTATATCCTTGACTCTGGTGGCCACCAGAAAGGCACCAAAGGTCTGTCTGCATATCTGTTAAACAACAATTTGTACTTCAGCGTCGCAATGAGTACCGATGAAGACACTCTGACTTGGACAGTTAGAACTTCTATTTTTACTGTCAGGTAACTTAGCTCATTTTTATTGCGTACTATAAGACAGTGACGTTTCTGTCTCTAAAGCAAAAATCAGTTATAGTTCCAGAGAATTTAAAGATGAAAAAGGAACAGATTTTCACGGTCAAAGCATCCTCATAGATTCTCAGTATCAGGCGTCGCGGCAACGACTATCGAATTCAACGATGTTTGATAAAAATGTATGGGTGTACGCTTGACCTGACAAAAAAGTAGTGGCCGTTTTCACACTAGAGACTAATTATCCGTCTGTGTCGGATAATCCATCTTCAAAATTCGCCAAAACTGACGGAAAAACAGATGGATAAAATCAGACGGATAGTGCATTAAAAGTCAAGACCGTTCCATTTTCAGATTAAGACTTATTATCTGTTTAACGCGAATTAGCCAACGGACAAAACGTCTCGGACGGATAGTGCGTCTCTAGTGTGAATACTTTTTATCACTTATCAAGTTCGAGTGTGATACGCTTCATGCTTGGTGCTAATATTAGAGGAGTTGATTGATATTCGTTTAGGGTCCAGTAGTTGTTTATCAATTGTTGTTTATCGAATTCCGTGATTTTCATGATTATCATGGTTGTGTTTCGCACCCAGATGGCAGCGTGTTGTACTGAGCTGGAGTCTGTCTGACGGACTGTGGCTTTATACAGACAGTCAGTTCCGAGGTTGGACAAAGACACCCAAGAGTGTACCACGTGATGTGGTAGCCGAGAGTGCAGATTTTGTTGTTGGTCGTAAAAACGTTGGACCCGACGTCTCCCCAGCAGAGTTTTCCATTGGCTCTCTGGCGGTCTTTCCAAGATTTCTTGAGAAGAAAGATGTCGAGAAAGTGTTTGGTGGCAAAAGTAAGTACTGTGTAATATATTTTCCACATAAATTGAGCCGAAGATTGTCAAACAATAACAAAAACAACATTGATCCCAGTGCATCATGCCTTTGTGAGGCAGCTTGGCCGAGCGCTTAGAGTGCTGGAATGCAATTCGTAGGCCCCAAATTCGATGCCTGCCCTGTCGGCTTGATGGATTTTTTTTCTCGGTGGTCCCGAGGCCATCTCCTAGGCCAAGCTTTTCAAATTCCAACTAGTTCTTGCCTCAATTCAGTTGGAAGTCTAAACTTACTGTTATGTTTATTTCAAGTATTTATTCTTTAAGTTGAGTAGTATTTTGCTTTTCTTTATTCTTGTTTTTAGGACTGTAGTTATTCTATTCATTTCTTTATTTATGTTTACTTTGTTGTTTTGTTTTTATTGTTTGATTATAAATCTCTTGTCTTCTCAAAATTGAATAAATTATTTAAGTATTTGTCCTTATTTGTAGGCCAAAAAGAAAACTACTGGGTTACCTATTATTGTGCTACCGCTAAAAAGTATTTTTTTCTATTTTTTTCCTTTAATGGGTAACAGGACAAAATATCAAGGACGTTTTAGAAATTGTAGGGGTGGAAAGTAAATTGGGAGCGTTTTTTTTTTCTTCTCCTGTCAGCGTACTTTTGTGTGTGCGTCTTCGTTTGTTTATTGGGTTTTTTGTTTTGTTTTTGTTGTTAATATAATTGTTTTTGTTTGTTTTGTTTTTTCTTTTCCTTGTATGTAAGTAATAACATTATCCGACAAACATCGATAAACTATACTAAACTAATGCTGTAACGAACTGACTCATTTTCAACAGAGATGCCATACCCAGGACTTATACGCGAAGTCTGGAAAGAACTCGCAGGAAAATCAATCAGTCAACTCAAAGACGATCCCTACTACCCTAACGACCCTTCGCTTGTGGAGATTATTGAAAACTTCGACTCTCCTTTTGACATTGACAAAGATTACGGTAGTAAGGTGAAAGGCTACTTCGTTGCTCCGGAGACCGGTAACTACACTTTCTATATGTCTGGCTCACAAAGCGGGGAATTGTGGATGAGCA
>OZ037778.1:22693995-22791495 GCA_964035525.1 Porites cylindrica | reverse complement strand
CTAATCACGTGTGAAAACATCTTGCACATTGCGCCTGATCGTCAATAATCTTATGACTCAGCTCAGCTCAGTTTCTGCCGTTGAATGTCTTTGGTTGGACGTAGGCCCTTCACATTGACCTCCACTGGTTCACGTTTTGCGCGACACGATGCCAGCGTTTTATGAAACTATCCAAGTCGTTCCTCCATCTCGTTCTTAGTCTGTTTTGGTCCTTGTGTGTCCCCAGAGCGTCCAAAACGTAATGCGGGCTTTCCAACGGTGGTCTGTTCTTCTCGCCACATGACCAGCCCTTATGACTCACCTAAGAATAATTAGAATGGGTTTTCATATGATCTTTTATGTTATCTTTAGGTACGCCGGCCAAAGCTCCAGGTCTGTAGTTTTAGAGGCTGGTAAATATTATTACGTTGTTGGATTACAGAAAGGCACCGAGTCCACTGACTCTCTCTCAGCTGGAGTTCGTCTGCCCAGCGGTCGCTTTATGAGACCTATCACAAAAGAAATACTACAATGGAGGTTGCCTGGTAAGTTTGGACTTGGTTTGTTGAAGTACTTGCCTTGTTTAACAGAACAGAGCTAAACCAAAGGGATGCCTGAGGACTTCAGAAGACCTTTGTCATGAAAAGCTGTAATTTTTGTGGTTTAAAATCATGAAAAGCTGTAATTTTTGTGGTTTAAAATACAGTAGGCGGCATTTTCCTGTATCAAGCCGAATTTTTGAAAATTTACCTAGCGACATTTGCAGGCATTTGAGTAGACAGGGGCCAAAAGGCAGGTGTTTGCCTCCGCTATGACCAAACATCACACTAACGAAGCAAAAGAAAGTCGGGAAAAATAGAAAAGGCGAGGAGAAAGGAAGGAGGAGAAGTGAAAGAAAAATGGTTGCACTCGTTTTTATATTGACTTCTTCGTTTTCGAACGAGAAAAAACTGCTTGACGGAAGAGGTCTATTCGGCGGTAACGTTTGCAAAAATGTTGCCAGTAATTCGAAAGTACAGCAGTAACAACGTCCGCACTAACAGAAGATGACAACTTTTGCCACACAATCTATAAACAGGCCATAAAACAGTGTTCGAAGGAGTCGGTAGTTGCCACAAAACGCCAAGAACGACAAAGATGATAGCCTAAGAAAAAAGCCGACATGTCGCGAATCCGCTACTGATTTCCCAGCGAAATGACGTTTGAGAAACTAGCGCAGAAATTCCATACTGATGACGTGTCACTACACACATCTCGTTATAGCTTCTGATTGGTTGAAGAAAATTTCTCTCGCTGCCATGGCCAATCAGAAGCACTTTCCAAATATGAGTTGTAACACTTAATCAGTCTGGAATTTCTGCAGTCGTTGCTCAGATATCATTTCGCGGGGAAACCAGTGGTGGCGTCGTCAAATGTCAGCTTTTTGCTTCGGCTACGAAGATAGCAGACTAAAAACCTTTCTAATCGGCCTCTTTTGCCGTGTGTGAGTAGACTAAGATTAGCAGCTGTATAGCGGAATGCTGAGAACGCATACTTGATATGTTTCTCACTAATAAGTAAAACTGAAAAGCCCAGTGTAAAGGAGATCCATGGTAGTGTAAGAGTGACTTTTTTTCAACTAAAGAGAGAGGTTAAAAGCCAATTTTCTTTTATTATTCACGAGTGAGACCTTTAGGTTTTAAGACGAGGACGACAGCGTGGACGTGGTTTTCTCAATACTAAGTAATGCGGGTGCGTGAACCTTGATACGGGTGTGTCTCCTCGTCCCGTAGTCGTTTTCGTCCTCGAATCTGAAGCGAGGAAGCCCTCTACCTCATACTTACAGTTCACCCTTCAACTCTTTTCCTTCCAGGTGACCCGTTCGCTGGTGTAATCCGTGAATTATGGCAAGACATCCCTGGCTATAAAATTATGGATCTCACCTCCAATCCCAACTTCCCGAATAATCCCTCAAGCATTGAGGTATTGGACAAGTTTGATGCTCCTCACAATGTTGATGACAATTATGGTTCAAGGATCAGAGGCTTCTTCAAGGCACCAGAAAGTGGTCTCTACAGGTATATTTTGGCGTTTTTGGTCATTGTAAAAAAGGTCGCGAAATTAGAGAACCACGAATAAAAATATGCGCTAAATTTAAACACGCGAAATTTCATACTCATAAAGAAAATTTAAATCGCAGAAAGAAATGATTGACATGTAATGACAACATATACAGGATATGTATCGACAAATACCCACATTATTAAACGGCATTTTACTGGTTCAGTAAATTCCATTTTGAATCTTCCGTTGTGAAAAACGTTAATTTGCAAAGATTTTATATGGAGTAGATAATCTAAATATCATATTCATTCTGAATCGCTAGATTCGTGCAAAAAAAAGAAACATGCGTTTTGCTTGTTCCAGTTTATCTTGTTTGTCTAAAAATTAAAAATTCAGACTTCAAAATAAAATGAAGTTGAGAACGCTTGAATAGCGACATTTAATGCTCTAATATCAAACCTTTCCATTTAAATCGCGAAATTAAGGTTACCTTTGAGACTGAGATTAACTTTTTTCTTTGAGGTTTTTCCTGGCGGCCGACACAACTGGAGAATTATGGCTTAGTTCTGACGAGACAGAGAAGAGCCTGAAGAAAGTTGTGGCAATAAATGGCTGGACCGCTCACAATGAATGGCTCAAGTAAGTCTTTAATCTGATGAATTCTGTCTCCTTTTAAAAGAGAAAAGGGGAAATTACGTGTAGTACACTCATGGAGCAGGGACATGTCACAGTAGAGTGTTCACAGTTCCCTATTTTACTGTAAGATCGTCGAGATCGAACGCTTTGTGTTACACGTAGCCGTCTTGGTTTCAAGTTCCGAGTCTACCCTGGGGGTGAGTGTCAAATCTGCTTAGGGGGCTGTGAACGGTTTTGCAGGAGGAATTTTTCTTGCCTCCCTCCCCCTACCGCTATAAAACCCGACGCCCGCCCCCTTAGTACATATGAAACCGAGATGGCCGCCCGTACCGGTAAGCGCTCGATCCTGACGATCTTACGAAAGAATAGGCGACTGTGAACAGTCTATGTAACAGTTTCGCCTAGCGGGGACAAAATCAAATGGACATGTAATAAGTACATTTTCAGGGTTTATTCTAGAAAGCGACCTTGCGGGATTTCCGCAATTTGGAAAAAAATGCCGCATAAAATTTACGTTGCCGCGTCAGATGGGGCGCAAAAAAGAAAGACCCAAGGATAACCACTATTTTTTGAAATAAAGTATTCGAAAACATCACTGACAACAACACTGATTTGACGGCCGCTCTGTAAACTTACTTTGAACTTTCATATCCTCTTACTGTCTCAATTGCCTTTCTCTTCTTCTTTTGAGTCATTATTTCACCAGACAAACATCCGGGATTCTGCAGTAATTCGAGCCCAGACATTTCCAGTTGCCCAGAATGTTCCAAAGTGGCGGCAAAGCGTCAATGAGCGTTCGTTTTCTCACGGAACAGTCTGTACCAATAAGTTCAAATACCTTTTGGGGGATTCCTTTTCTTGAAAAAGGGTCCCCTAAAATTACAGAAGGGGGCCCATTTGACCCTCATTGGCTAATTTCTAGAATAAACCCTGTGTGTAGAACACTCGAAGGGATATGTAACAACGTTATCTGGCAGGCATTATGCAGGGCAAAAATCACAATGTCAACACACGTAACACATGTTGTTACTGCACGAACACAAAGGAATTAAGTCGTTTTTTTGCTTCTGACTGGTACAACTCATAACCCCGTCCTAGACGTTGTTGCACAGAAACGTTGAACAATCGCACACACGATGATTCATGGTGCCCTCGCCTTTGACACATTTTTCCTTCACAACTTGCTCCAGAAAGGACAGCGTTGAACTTCGTAGGACATGCTCCCGGAGAAGTTTGTCCCGCAAATTTTTTTGTCGCACGAATTAAAAAGTAGAATAAATTGCACAGAGTAAGAGACTTTTTCCCGCGACATATCCTCGGCACCTTTGCTTTTTTCTGTCTCCCAGCCTTTTAAATCAGTCCTTCGACATTTTCGTATGGAGTGAAGAATCTAGTCCTTTATTTCTAGACAGTATGTTTCGTTCTACTTCACACTAAATTTACAAAACACGTAACGTTTTGTGCCATTAAAGGGTGGTCTGTGCACCGTGCAGTTAAATTGTAATAAGTGATTTTGGCTGCTACTGTATTTTCGTCCATTTTTGTTCGAAGTTTGACGCTTTGCTAGGCTGCAAACTTATCGATCCGGCCTTGAATCAGTTGCTTCGAAATGTGTCATAATTTTCATTTATTCTGACGGCTTTACTACTGAAGTCCACCCCATTAAATCGATTTAAAAAAGTACACCAAGGCGCATGTGATTAGGCCCATGTAGTTCAAACTTCTCTAAGAGTTCTATAAAAAATCCATTAGAAAATTCGGCAAGTAATGGACTAAAAAAGTGCACACAAAAAGTGCTTTGGATAACTGCTGAATTCTATTATTTTAATCTTCCATCCTTTAACGTTTTGTTTTCTCGACCTGGGTTACCGTTACTAGAACTGAAACCATTTACCAATTTACCAGCTACCTAAACTCCCAATGCTTCGCATAAAAACAGTTCCAGATTTTATACGAACTCCTTTCCATTTTATCGAATGTTACCTGTCAAAAGCCGGAGATCTAAGCCAGAATCCCATAAAACAATGAGCTTTTAGCCCGCTTTTTGGCTTTATGGAAGCATTAGCAGAACTATGAGCTATTATCCTGTAAAGGTTTCCGAAACACCACTGTTTTCTTAAGTCGTGATTTAATGACCGTTTTCTTGAATCTTTAATGGTTCATAGGTCAAGTCACCTCACTCCAGAGGTTCTGGTTAATGTACCCTTAAATAACGCTTCAAACTAAGGCAGGATGTATAAATCACTTTTTTTATTAGTCTTTGGGTTGGGGTTGTAAAATCAAACTCAAATATATGAGTCGATAGTAAGGTATAGGCTTAACAACACCGTAATTTTTAGGGAGTTATTATAACTCCAAAAATGGGCTACAAATTTTAGGTATAGGATAACCCCTTTTGTGGGGGTCACTTTAACTCCTAATTTAACTCCGAATTTGGGGTCATTTTTACTCCTGAAAAAGAGGGGTTTTTTTGCAAGAGTAGAAAAATTTTCATAACTTAAAACCTTTTTCGCCCATTGTATATAAACCACTAGCAACAACCTTTCTGTCACACTACTGCAAACTAATCCCATTGTCTATCGGTTACGTCCCTTTGTGAAAGCTTTTTAGCCCAGTCTATGAAGGCCGGCGGCAGGTGGAGTTTTTTGCTGCACACCAGTGGGCAAAGAAAGTCATGTCTGTTATACCGGGGCTAGTAGATTTTGCTATCGGCTTAATGAATTCTGTTCTTAACTTGCCCGACAGGCAAGGTATTGGGGGGGGGGGGGGGGGGAGATTCAAATTATCGAAGAACTGTAGTCAATCCTCAATGCTAGCTAAAACCTGCCCTTAGAGCAAGCTTTTCAACTGACTTTCTTTGCACCCTGTGCACTGTTAATTATCAATCCAGGAAAAAAGGATCTAATGAAATGACACTTGATGGTTTTTGGTCGGAATCTGAACACTGAAGTATGGGAGAAATAGTTTAAAATTTAGATATACCTTGTCTAAAGGAAAAGGAAATGGAAGTTTGTGTTATTGCCTAAATCGAGGCGACTACAAATACCTTTTTTTGTCCTTAACAAATATATTGAATAAAGCAGGTGGTGTTTGTCCCACAGACACCGACAAATTGAAACGATGAAGGAAAAAACTGATAGAAAAAAATATTCTCAAGTAAATACACCAGTGTGCGTCAATGCAATTTAATCATTTTTACTGGAATGAAATTATATACATTGAGTGTGATTATGGAAATAACAGTCAGGCTTTGTTAGTTTTGGGTGTTTGCACAAAGTAAATCTGACCGGTATAGTTTTATTTTGACACGTTGATCCCTAGCTAAAAGTTTCTTCCTTTGTCGGTCTTGCCTGTATTATTCTATTTTAAGTAAAACGAATTTTTAAGCGAAGATTAAACTGTATACTTTATTCAATGGCAGAGTTTGCTAATCAAAATTTTCACATTTCTGACTCACTGTTAGTCTGTTTAGGGTCGTTTCCAGTGAGAGACAGTCAGTTTAATATTTAAAGCGTCCCTCCCTGACGTCCATGTTAGTGAATGGCCATAACAAAAGTGCGCGGAGAAACTGTAATTGATGTAGGCTAAATCACCTAAAAACTTTTAGGTTCCCTAATTGAGTTTAGGCTAATTAACTGAGTTGCTTCCGATTTCGTTATGATTTTTGTTTTTGCATAGAAGTCTACTCAACTCAACGTTAGCCATGATTTGCATATCAAGCAGCAGCGCACAACTTTATCCCTTTTTGTAAACGATAAACAAAGATTAATTACATGGCAAAATATTACTGAGTTTGGTCGTTTTCGATAGATATTTTCATCCCGACTGTATGTTCGTTTTTTTTTCCGTTAAGTTGTCATGTAGAATTCGAGTTAATTGTGCAGCATGTGGTCAAGCGTTTGCACCGCACTTACCGTGCAGCATTAAATCATCAGTTGTAGAATTTTGAAGCTCTGTCAAATAACACAAAAGAATCAACCCCGGTTACGAAATGTATGAATGTGAGAATCGTTTGCTCAAAAGATCAGTCTCCTTTTTCACTTAAAAAAAATGTGTATGAAAACTGAGGCATAGTAATGTACTCCGTTTTAGCATTTTTTTTCCTTCAAAGCGTGAATAAAACAGTCTCCTCTGTTCTTCAAAAACACTTAGAAGCAGCTCAGTAGAACTATAACGTTGTCCACCTTCGTTCTTGATATAATTTGAGACCCATAGACCAAAGTTCTGTGTCTTTAGTTGCTAAGATCCTGAGGACTTGAAGGTGATGTGGATTCGTTTTCTGAAGGTGAACAAGACGACGTTACATCTGGAGGAGGCTGTGTTAAAGTAAGAGGTCCATATATGATTGAATCTAAAGACCCCATGCTCAAACTTGGGGATGGTGATGAAAAAAATGTGCATTGATCGATGGGCGTGAGTTTAAGGGTTGGATATGTGACTTGCAGTTCATCTCTTGGACTGATTAGCTTAACCGTGTTTTCCTTGGGTTTTCGTGCGCGTCTTGGAATTAATTCCATACGGCCAATTCTCAGGCTTTCCTCCTTTTGAACTTTTGACATTCTCTTTTCCTTTCCGCTTATTTCAAAGTTAATGATTCGTAGTGACTTCAAGAGATTCTGAGTGGACGACAAATCGGTCGCAAAGTTTGGCATTTTTGTGTCTTCTTGAAGTACGGGGTTGATTTTTTTCTTCCTTAATGAGTGTAGTGAAGATGTTTTGTTATCCAAAAGTGAACTTTCTCTCGTAGATGTACAGAGATTACTATGAGAAAGCCATCTTCGGCAGACCCTCGATGATTCTTGTTTCACTTTTATCTGAGGGAGACTAAACGAAGACACAACACGATGTAAAGGCCTCTGTTTGTTTTGGTCCGCTCGCCTGTAGTAAAGCTCGTCTGTTTTGTTCTTTTTTTCACGGGAGGTCGTTTTTGTTATCGCTGGAAAATACGTTTTGCCTTTCTGGTTTGGTCGTGCACTCATGTGGATCGATTTCGGTTTTCCATCGGTTTTTCTACTCCATCGTCTTTCACTTTTGTACCTAAGAACTGCATCATCTTTTCACGAGTAAGGTTGCTCCATGCATACGTGAGATTTCTATGTTCTCACGAAAATCAGGACAAATAATATTTACTTTCCTTTTTCTGTCGTCTGTCTAAAAAACAGATATACTTGACAGGCGTCAAAGACCATTAATTATCATTAAGCCAACACAAAATGTACTAACGATACAAAAAAAAGTGATTAATAAGATGCTAACCTATATCTTTGCGCTTAAATATGGACATACATTTTAAAGGTGATAAACATGCTTTTCTTAAAACAAATGTTTACTTGAAAATGAAGATACGAACTGATAACACTGAGTACAATATAAAATACGAAAATACATTTATAGTGAAAAGGAAAAGTGTCAAATAATGCTAAGTCAGGCTAATAATGTTATATAAAAGCAAGATCTTGAAAGTCGGGGTTCGAAATCAGAGAGAAATTTTCAGCGGAAGTTATTGACGATGGATCGTTAGAAAAAAAGAGATGTACATATGCGTCCATGAATGCGGTGTGATAATTATCAAGACGACAATTACAAAAAGAATTAATTATGGAACAATAGCCTTTAAAAAGACTTTCACTGGAAATCCATAGGCTTTTTCTGTTTATGGGTTGATTAGATTTTTAAAATGTTGGAAATTGAAGCCGAAGCAAGGGCAGAAATTGCGTAATTAGAGGATAAGATCGACAGATCCCTTCTTCCGATCCCTGAAATAATGCCCCCCATCACCAGCAATATTCTAAGCCCTAATTTTGATTCATACCGGGATTAGCTTTTACTTCAATTAACAATTCAATCCATTTCTTACTTAGATGTGAGTTCTTTGTACACAACTATTTCAATTAACATTGTTGGATTTTGTGGCCTCAAGCCTACCCGACAAAACAGGACGAAGCCGCAAGGTCATGGTCGGAGTTGTTAATCCTTTGTAATTCGGCCATGCCTTGGCAGTTTTCAACGCCGTATAACGGTATAAGAATGTGACAAAAGTCTACCTTTTGTTATAACTGAAGAGTTGCTTCATACCCTGGGTACCAGAAGTATTTTCTCGCGTGCCAGTGCGGTGGAGACGCTTCGGGTTCGGCCGCAGGCCGACACGTTTTCGGCTTTTAGGCCAAAGCCGCGAGAAAAAGAGTCTTATTAACCGAAACCGAAAACCGCGCATGAAAAGTCTGGCGCTCATGGTAGTTGCTTTATGGCTAGAGTGAAAATTTTTTTGTATCATTATTTTTTTAATGAAATTATCCCTACTGATATATGATCTGGAAGAGTGGATTTTCCGACAACGTAAATTGAAAGAGCTGTTTTTTCAAGTACAGCGAATTTGATCAAAGCTTACGCCGCTAATGGATAGTAGATTACCCGCAGATACTTTCAGTATAAGCTAAAACATTAAGGACGTCCATTAAAATATACCTTGTGACAAACACTTCCACAATGATCTGTATTTGCTGTGCGTATCTATATACCGAAGCCTCTCTCCTAGGGAGAAAAAATTTCCTTGATAGAATTGCCGTCATGAGAAACCTCGAGGTTCCGCGATGCACGTATTTGTAGTTTAATAATATAGGCGAGTATTTTTATCTCTTGGAAACAGCAGTTGCAACATCAAAGAAGTAGTTTTTAAGAACAAAAATGAAATGAAGACAAAATAAAAAGATTATTTTCATCATCGTCTAAGGCACGATGACACAATTTCAAAAAGATAGCCTGACTTTTTCAAGTTCTAATCGACTTGTAAGATCATTAATGGACGAAAGGTAAAAAAAAACTATTTTCAGCAATTTGTCCAAGGCACTATGATACAACATGACCTTCTAAGTTTTCGTTAACTTAGAGTAAACAGTTAAATAAGGAGACCATTAGTGACTTTCACTTTCCTCATAATGCAATGTATTTCCCCACAAAATTTTGCGTAAGCTTTGTTTTCAATTTCTCTTGGGGCTAGCCTACAATCGTCCCTTGAGAAAATGAAAAGCGAACGACAAAATTTTACGGGGAAAACAAATTGCATTATGAGGAACGTGAAAGTCGTAGATACGATTATCCATCCTTGTTCGTCGTTTGTCTCGCGATAGTCTCTCTAATATTGATCGCTACGTTTCGACTGCTCAGTCAACGGCTGGTCTTCTTTAGGGGGAGATGTCTATTGGCCTTGAGAAACCATTACTACACTACGGTTATTAGTGACTGGTAGCAATTTACGGTTGGGTATTTAAAAAACGTGTTTTTACTTGAGCTCCCTAACTCGTTTCCAACATACGTCACAAAAAAAAACAAAGATCAGACATTCATCGTTAGAAAAACAATGAATGACTGTGTGTAAAAATCACTTCTTTAACATTGTAGATTCCCAGAACAAAAGTCTGAGCGTATCCACCTGAAGAAAGGCAAGTATTATTACATGGAAGCATATCAGAAAGCAGACAAACTGGCAGACTGTGTATCTGTGGCTGTCGAGCTTCCCAGTGGGCACTTTGAGGGACCAATCAAAAGAGTTCATTTGAGTTGGCGGTTACCAGGTGAGGTGGTGTGCTTTGTATAGAAGGGTCATGTGCACGCTCTTGTTACATGACTCAAACTGGTTGCCAGGTAGACCACAACAGTAGGGAAGTTACGATACGACCACGCGAAGGCAGCGAAAACGTCGCTTCAAAAATGAATTTGCGTTCTTTCAATCTTTATCGCGATTATTCCAACTCACGTAGTTTGTCAAGTGTAGGCGAATCCTCCCGGAGCTGAATTTCTAAGAACCATATTCAAGTTTGGAAAGAGAATAAAATTTCGTCGTGGCCTGTTTACTTCCTCCCGAAAAAGTAAAATTAGGCAATTTCACGTCGTAGTCGTGCATAAACGGTAAAGAATTGTATAACAAAGTGAGATGCACGTGTAAAGTTGTTGTTTTCCCTACTAAATCTATTTTGGTTTTTGACGTTTTCCTTGCCGTCGCGTCGTCGGATCGTAAAGTCCCCAGTGAGATACTCAAAGGACACCGTCAGCTGTTGCACATGCGCATTAGAGACAATTTCTTAGCTGATTTGCATATCACAAGATATGCGATTTATACTGTTTTTAACCAAATATGATAAAATAATATTATAGGATGATTGAAAGGATACTCAGGAACAGGTTGTCAATAAAATATCGAAGATCGAATGAAACTGGGCAAGAGTGAAGGGGATTTCTAGATATGTTCGACGCGTGCCTTTGATTTCGGGTTGAGAAAAACGCTTTTCAAAGTTGCAAAACTAGTATCCAGGTCAGCTCGACTGTGTCCTATTCAGCAAATATGCTTTTTAATTGTAAATATCGTATTTATTCGATTAACCGCCCTGGGCGCTTATTAAGTTTTTGTACCTTGAGAGTGGGCGCCTATTCGAGGTTGGGCGCTTATTCCAATAAACACGGTAGCTTTTAGATTGTCGTATTTTACTGGCATTTCATCTCTTAATGTAGTTAGCGGAGAATATAATTACATCCTAACAGAAACTGATAAACTTGGACTTGTTCAACTTACAATGGAAAGTAGTGACATTGAATTGAATTAATATTTTTATTCTTTAGATGGAAGAACCGGTCCGGGACCTTCATCGCAGGAAGAAGGTTTGTTACGGCCGATTTAGACGATACGATTTTTGGTTACGACTATCATACGTGACTAGCATACGTCATGACTTTCGACCATCCACACGTGCACAATTTACACTTACGACATCTACAATGTGTCGTATGAATGTCGTAGGTCTAATTTACACGACACGATCTGTCGTCAAGTCGTGACGCATGCTAGTCGCGCACGATAATCGTAAGCAAATATCGTGCCGTCTAAATCGGCTTTTAGATAGACTAAGCCTTACTACGCAAATGTTAGGTTAGAGGCCGGAAATACCCTTGTCAAATCCCCAAAGAGTCACCTGATCATAATATAGCGGTGGTTAGCTCGAAAGCTAAGCTCCTCTGAACACCGTACACTTCTACCCAAGCCACTAATTTTCTTCTCTTTTTCCTTCTTCTTCTCCTTTATTAGTGTATTCCTACCTTACTATATATAATGTAAATACTCTAGAAAGTGTGAATAATAAAAATTGAATTGATCTTACTAGCTAGAGGATACCTTACTTCATGTTACTACAACATGAAGACTGTGAAAAATGTCTTTGTTAAAGTATGGGAAGGAAAGAAGTTCATTAAAAATCGAAACCTTTGCGTCGGTAAAATAAACAGCATGTCACCAGCGAGAGAGAAAGAAAAACTCTTGAGTCCTCTACAGAATTCGAACCTATGACCTCCCGAACACCCGGGATGTTCACTTAGAAAGCTCAGCACCAGAGGCCTTTATTATTAACATTTGTTTCTTTTTCCGTTTTAGCCATACCCAAGCCAGTTGGTTTGTATCCACTAAACAAAGCCTTTGGCGGTAAAGACGCCGGTCCTAACAACGAAAACGGAGTGCTTAGCAACGTAGATCTTTCAACAGGACCTAATGGTGAGACTAAAAGGATAATCAAGTTGCATGTTAATTAAACTTGATATTCAAACTTAGTGCGCTTTTATAATATTCTGGGAGCTCATTGGTTGACTGTAGTACGTTTCAGGGGGGTGCTCCCTTTAATGGCCCATACGGGGTATTTTTTTCAGACTTCAGGTATATGAAAGGGTAGGGATTTCACTAGTTGAGGTATGTAAAAGGTTAGAAAAATCTGCCATTTCAGTCAAGAGAGGTCAGTCTGTTCAAAGGCCCAAAAGGGCTAACACTAAACAGATGCATTTTATGGCTTTGAAAGAGTCGAAAAACGTTCTGGTATTGTGGTTTATTCTTATTTTAAGGTCTTGGCGGATCCTATCCTTAAAAACCCTTGTTGAGTACCCCGCCCTCCGCAGTACTCCGCCCCCGCAGTATGTTATTGGTCTATAACACACTATTGCCATGTGCAGTAACGTGAAAATTTCTAAAACTTTGCACAGATGTTTTCCCTTAGAATCGACTGATCTGTTTCGTTTTTTCCTTGAACGATTTTTTGACTTATTTACGTCGCTATGTAGGCACTGGATAAGCTTGTTACTTTCTGTCCTGTTGTTGTGGTACTTCGTTTAGAATCGTCGCTTTTTTAATGCAGCTCATCCAGTTTAAACATTACTAGGGTAGAATTCTGGCTGTAGAATGAGCGCAAAATTCTTCATACTGCATTTGACTAAGCTTTAGACAGTATTTGAAAGTCTCGTCTATTCTACAGCCCAGTTTGTATGTACATTTGCCGGTCAGACACTCACATCACTGTCTTACCCCTGAAAGAAAATGATCTCTTTTACTTAACACCGTACTTCTGTAACAATCCGAGGAAGTTATTACTACTTTGCGCTCCTACAGCTCAGCGGTTTCAATACAAATTGAAGCAGGTTTGTGTAGAGTAACCGACTGCAGCAACAAGGGACCGATTGCCCTTTCTCATTTTGAAATTTCAAAACCCTAAAGTGCGATTTTCAGCGTTCTGGGAACTAAATTGAGTACAAAACAGCTTGTTTTTGATCAAAGGAAATGTAGCTTTTAATAAAGTTTCAATTTATCAGCCACAAAATCAAATCCGCCGCAAGCAATGAACAAATGTCGGTAATTAGATTACGTACATCTGTACGTGAATAAATTCTGCGTAAACCTATAAAGAAACTTGCGAAAAATTGACTGAAATACAGTCTCAACATTACTAAAGCATAACATAAAACCAGTCCGCCGTTATGAAAACATATCGTATATATCCGGGAAAAATAAAAGCCGACTTCTCTGAGTAAAGACGCCGGCACGTTTAGTCGGTCGTCGTTGCTTATTGAATCAGTTAAGCCGTTTACCAGCTAAATGTGATATGTTTTCTTGTTTTATCAGATGATGACGGTGGCGCGTACGAATTTAAAGGAACAGCTGATTCCTTTGTTGAAATTCCAAATGACGGGAAGCTCGATACACAGAACTCCATGACAATTTTAGCAAACATTTACCCCAGCGGGAGTGGGGGACCCATATTGAACTACAAAACAGACGGCTGGGGAGTACACTTGTGGCAGTTTGAATCTACGGAGCTGTTTGTAAGATTTGTACACCGCAACGGAATTTTCCATAAACCAATCGCTTCAAGAGTTTTACAGGTTTGTGGTGGCTTTTCTGTTTCGATATTACTATGCCTTAAACTTTGTTACTGTATTGTTTAATCATTTTAAGGTGACTTACAAGGGTATTCGTTTCAGCGCTTCACGCACGTACCAACTCCCTGGTATGGCTAGTACCTTACGCATGCGCACAACCATATCACCCCGGCAGTGGCAGCCATGGACAGCTGTTTCGTCCTTTTTAGGACTCATCATCGATCCCAAGTGGTAGCTTGTGTACGGTGGAGCTGGCACTTAGAGGAATGCTTTTGTACTCGCCTCGGCAGTAAACAGCGGGGTCGATGATCGCAAGTGAGACCCTCTTGCCTGGGGCTATGCCATGCCGATAAGTCCTAATGAGGAAACAGCTGTCCATGGCTACCATTGCTAGGGTGATTGGTCGTGCACGTGCGTAAGGTACTGGCCATACCGTGGTGTTGGTACGTGTGCTTCAATGCTGAAATTGGTATTATTTACTAGAGTATTTACGACAGACCCACCCTAAACAGAGTGGTTTTAAATGTTACGATCTCGTCCTTCTTTCGAACCATAGTAATAAATTCGCTGATACATGCGTTCATCTCCTTCGGGGGAATTTCTTCTCGTCAAGTCTTGAACCTTCCTCGACCTCAACAGTTGTTTAAGCATAGTAACATTCTGTCGAGTTTTCTTTTTTGTTCTTTTCGTTTTCTTGACTCTTAATAAATTCATTGACTCAACTAATGTCTGCAAACCTTCAAGTCATGCAAACGTTCACTTTCATCCACTTTGACACGTCGCGGCACACCAAAAGGCGGGAAACCGATACAGGTTTTCCACTAGTGAAAAATTTCGTATGCGGCCTGTGATTGGTCATACGATATTTCTCACTGGTGTGTATGACCAATCAGATTGTTCCAGTTTTTGACAGACCATTTTTATTTGACAGCTTTGTTTAGAGAAACTCTCAGTAGCCATATAATAAATCCTTTACGGCCGACTGGCAAGCTAAATTAATTGCAGGCTACGGAACTGTAAGGCGGTAGGACTGGGCTCGATTCCCTGTGGAACCAACACTTAGGTTCTTAAAACAAGAGAGAAGAAGTGCCACCTTTGCTATAGTTACACTTTCCTTTGTTCTCCGATAAGGGCGAGAAACCATATGCACTTGTAATTTGCGCGAAATAAGTAATAGATTTATTATTAACCATGTACCACATGTCACATGTTTCACATAAACTGACTCTGACGGTCGGAAAAGGACTTCTGATGATCCGTAACAAATCTCAAACAGTTATCTCCACTAGTGTCCTCCTCAGTTCACATTTACCTAGCAACTGATAACGTCACTGATTGGAAACTTCCAGACAGCCATTTGAGCCCGTAAGCAGTCTAGCGTAATCCCCCACACAGTGGTGTAAATTATCCCTTAAAATCTCCAAGGGAATGAATAACTAACATCCCCACGTAGACTTCTGATGACAAATGACACAAATGCGGCTGAGATCAGAGGGAGGGTGGGCACACTTAGTGGGCCATACTGTTTTAAATTCTATTGATTCTAGTGAATGTTAAAAGAGCTCCGCTTTTAGGCTTGGCTAAATGGATATATTAAGATATTCGTGTGTTATTTTTACAGCTGAACGAGTGGAATCAGGTTGGTGCAACATACGACAACACGACTGGTGTAGCACAGCTGTGGCACAATGGCAAGATGGTGAAGAGTCGCAACATTGGTCAGATCAAACTTGCCACCCAGTATCCAATCAGAATCGGTGCAAGGGATGGGGATGATAGAAGATTCGCTGGCAAAATTTCCTGTTTGCAGATTTATGACAAGGCTCTGGACGAGCAACAGATTGGAAACCTTAAGAGTTGTCCAGTCAAAGGTAATGATTGCTGCTTTTCATCTAGTAAACTTGTACTTCAGTCATATCAAAGTTGTGCCACAGGCTACCCATTACAGGTAGACTCCACAGTCACACTCTACGTCACCTTTCACTACAAACGAAACTGCTCGTCAGTCAATAACAACTTATCGAGAAACCTACCGCCAAGAGAAATACGATTGTTATGTTCAGTTTTCAATGTTTCTAATTTCTTATTTCTTTTGACCCTGCCAATAGTAAATAAACTGAACAGTATAATTTACCTTTCATTAATAACTTTTTAATTGTAGCTGCTAGGTAGTTGCTTTTGTTACTACAGGGTAAATATGATGATATATTCAGAACTGAATTAAAATTATTTTTTCACCCACCCGAATATACAGCTCGGGTAATACATTTACGACATTGAGGAATAAAACTACCTATTTCCCTTACGTTAATTTTATTCGTTTATTCATGTATTGATGATATTCGATTCACAGCGAAAGTTTCCCTGGATGACGAACAAGATTCTGGTTTTGGATCAGGGTCGGGAGATTGGGACGAACAAGACTTGGATTGTAAGTTATTTTGAAGTTCTTCATGAATATGAAGGAAGCAAGTATGCTACAAAATTACAAGGAAAATTCAAGTATCAATAGCGAGAATGAATAGTTCAACTAGACATGAGATCGTGTTTACTTTCCTTAATAGTGGTATATAATTCCCTTACAGCAAGTGCCGTTTCCTTTTCTCACAATGCTGGTAAATATGATAAGGATGAAGAAGCCGATGATGAGATTCAGGGTAAGAATCAGACCAAGTATGATCGGGGCAAAGAAGGAAACTGGACCGAGTTAACGTTGGCAAAGACTTCTGGGACTGTTACTAGGGACAGGGAAAAAATTGGCCAATAGCTGATCGACGCGTCCTCCGTAACGATCCCAGAGACAATTGCGGGACGCATTTCGGCTCCAGTTCCCTTCTTGTTTCTTAAGTGGCGACTGTGTCAGAGGTCCCGTCAACACGAATCCGGACTTTTTTGGAAAGGCATTTTCTCTACACGAATCAGTCTTCCGTCCATAGGAAACCAGTGAATCAGCTCATTCATCCGTGGCCTATTCATGTAAAAAAATATGCAGTTTCAAAAATATGCGGATTCTTCTGGATGGGGTCTGACGGCCTGTTTACATGGATGTGGGGGACCCCAGATAAATGAAGTAACATGTGGTGGGTCACCCCACCTATCATGTAAACGTGATCAAATTAAAATGAGAGATTATATGGCCGGACAGGCGGGTTACCTCACCTACCTGGGGTCCCCCACCTCCATGCAAACAGGCCCTTAATAGACCTTTTTAGCTTGACGTTTGGTTTCAGACCACGTGATGTTCTCCGGGGAATTTGCCTTTTGCCTTTTGTCTTTTCATTAATTATGCATACATATGCACGTGGATGCATGTGCATAAGACAACACTTGAAAGACACAGTTTTCTGGGTACCATCACGTGGTCTGAAATAGGAAAACTAAAGAGACAAGCTAAAATGGTCTATTATCCCTTAGTTTGTTACTTGGGCTCGGAAATGATGCGCTTGTTGGAGGGGCAACTAAAAATCTTGTTCCTTCACTAAGTTTGACAAAATTAAACAGTATTCTAAAATTATTCAGTAATCAAAAATTAATTGGTAATTAAAATTTATTACCAATAATGATTATCTCAGTAATCTTTAAATGTACGATTTCCGCTGATCTGTAGCTAAACTAGTAAGGTGCAACAATCATAAGGGTTCTGCTCTATCTCTGACATATCGTTGTAGATGTTTTTCTTTAGACATGGTGACTTGTAAGGCTTTTATCTTTGTGTAATTCATCTTCAATTTGTAAATTTCACATCGGCACATTTAGCAATGATATGCAATAAACACTTAACCACTTTTTATGTTAATCATGCTTTAACTGTAACGACTGATTGAGGGTAGATAAATAATTGTTCACATTTTAAATGGTAATAATTTAAATCACGTCATTTGATACTATCTCACTTGTTTTTCTAGGTTCTGAGTCCTATTCAGGTGAGAATCCAATATTGAAAGGCATAAAAAATATCATAACTTAGGCGTCCATCTTTTGACTTTTTCTTAGCCTGCGAATACAGCCCTTCCTCCTCCTTCATTGCCGCTTAAAACGTTTCGTAGTCTCTCCTGCAAAACGTCCCTCAGTGGCACCCAATGACTATATTCTGTAAAATATCTGTTCGAGAGAGTAAATATTTCCTAGAAATTTCTAAAGCTTGAGAAAGGCTAAAAATTTTGTATGAAAGCAAGGTTACTTCATTTCCTGGAACTTTCGCCCGGACCCATGAGGGCAGCTAACACTTTCGGATGAGACGAAAAAAACACCTAAAACTTTCGTGGCAACCAAAGTTCCCCTAAGACATCCTAACAGATAAATAGTTTTTAGGCCAACTCTGAATTTGACCGAACAGGCCTCTAAAGAATAGAGAAAACCATCTGAGACACTTCTGGCGTATTTGGAAACATTCGGTCGTTGGGTGCCCCTGGTCCCTAACCGCGAGAAACGAGGAGAGACAGTTATATTCGCAGGCTGTGTTTTTGTTTGTTTAGTTTGTTGTCTCTATACGTTTTAAGAGTAAATAAAATTAAATATCACTTGTAGGAAACAAGTGTGAACCTCAACCGTGTGAGAATGGAGCTAAGTGCATTCGAGACAGCAAGAGACTAGATGGATATAGGTGTAAATGTACATCAGATTTTACTGGGCGAAACTGTCAAGGTAACACACTGATTTTTAAAAAAATCCTTTTTATATGTCAGGATTTATGATTGATTATCACAATTAGTGCCCCATTTTACACCAATTAAACATGTTTTATTAAGCCAGGTTTAAAAAAAATTGGAAAACGTAAATGGAAAACTGGAGTACATACATATATACAAGATTAAAACAAACTTTAACATTCTCTGTAATTTTCACATGATTTGGAATAGCCATAAGTCAGTAAGCAGCTTTTATGAGGAAAACAATTTTAAACCATGTTGAACTAAACAGCTATTAAACGTGTTTAAGCTTTGGTGTGAATAGGGTATGTCGTCTCTCGCCTTTTGGCAGCGATGGAAGTAACTCGATGGCAAGTTCAACAATTATTCCTCGAGCCCGAACGGGCTCTGAGTCAATAGGCCTCATTAACTCAGAGGCCATGACGGCGAGAGGAATAATTGTTTTAGTAAAATCTAACTATTTGGTCAAAAATATCGAGAATAAAAAAATTTTAGCTAGTTAAAGCTAGACTTTAACCCTTTGTTGCCGCCAAAAAGCCCGCGCTTTTCGCTACTATTGGGCTATAACAAATAGCCTAGTAGTAGCTCAACCAATCAGAACGCAGCATTGATAATAGACAACTAGTAGGATTTTACTGACAAATGATATTTGGCTGCTGCAACTGACGGATATAACTGGGCGATTTACACTCAACCAAAACTTTCGAAAATTTGGAAGCAGAAGCAAATGGTTCAAAAATTTCACGAAAAAGTTTCCAGAAATTCCAGAAACTGTTTTATTTCCGAAATACGAACCATTTCACCGAGAATTCTAGAAATTCCGGGAGCAAAATTAAATGGAAAGAAAACTTCCGGGAAAAAATTTTCAAAAAGTTGGATATAACTCGCGAGGTTGTCCTCCTTTTTGAAAATTTTGGAAAATGCTGTTCGTTTCGCTACTGGAAGTTGCCAAAAATTCAAAGCAGACGTTTGGGTTGAATGGAAAGCGCCCATTGAGATTTATCTGAACCCGATGAAAAATTATTGGTTCTTATTGGTTCCACTAAATAAAGGGTTATTTTGTGTGAAGAAATGGATCAGGATTAAGGTTTATGTACGCGTATTTCTTGGGTTAAGAACAATACATAAGTGGTATACTTTAAGTAAGTCGCGATTTGTAGGTGTAGCTACGTTCCCAGACGCTCTGACAATCTAAATACATTACTATTGTATATAAAATCTTGATTTCTTTTTCTCTTTTTTAATTTCAAGTGTCCAAGCCAGACGCTGAAAATCCAGTCGTTAAGAGAGCAAAAATCCCCAAACCCGAACTCAAGACTGGCAGCGAAGATTATCAGAAAAATGCCAGTTCTCTCAGCATCATTGGTGAGCTTTTGGTTTAGTTTACATTAACTTCGTTTGCACTGAAAATAGCCTAAGTTTCTTTCTTTTTTGTCATTATTGTTGTTGTTGTTGTTTTTTGTCGTTTTTTTCTCTTTTCTACTCATGAACAGGGATAATAGTAAAGAGAGCGAACACACACATGATCTTCATTCCATAAAGAATCCATTTAAGCGTTATTTAAGCGACAAAAATGTTATGTTTTAAAACGTTTATTTTTTTCGGCTTCGAAATCCCTGTGAAACAGCTTTTTAGAAACGCTCTCTGGATATCCCATAATGAAAAAGCCACAATTTTGCGCCAAATATGTGACTTCATTTTCCTCGCAAAAATGTCAAGATTTGAAAAAGTGAAAAAAGAATGTTTGGGTAAATAATGATTTTTATTTTCAAGGCACTTTCGTGAAAGCCTAGAAAGATATCTAAACATGATTTGAATTTCTCGCCATTTTATTGCTAAAATTATATACGAGGAATTATAAATCTCCTACATAGGCCTAGTTTGGCCTATATAGGAGATTCGAGTTCTCTAACCGGTATTCGTTTATTCGATTTTCTCTTGAGAGACAATACAATACACGACTATTACTTTTAGTAGGGTTTGCAGATGGTCCCAAGTGACAAACTAGATACATTCTTTCTAACAGAAAACATACCAGAAGAAAAGAAGCAAGATGTGCTCTTACTTTTCCAAAAAGTCGGTTGTTACAAGGATGAGAGCGTCCGACATGATCTGCCTGACAGAGCCATAGTGAAATCTGTGTCACAAGAAGACTGCGTACGATCATGCGCATTAGAGGAGAAGGGCTATTCGTACTTTGGACTTCAGAACTCTGACACATGTTACTGCGGGCACAGATATGGCAAATACGGCAAAGCGGATGAGGCAAATTGTAACATGCCGTGCACAGGAAATGACAAAGAAAACTGTGGCGGTAATTCTACAAATATGGTGTATTTCTTTGGTCTAGGTAAGTAAAACATAACTATCGTGATGAATAAGAAAAAATATTTACGTTTACGTTATTTCACGAGTAAGACTTAGCCAAGATGAAACACAGCAAAATGAACAAATGAGGCGATGAGCTTTATTCACGTTTTGCTGAAGTTCCTCCTTTTATTCCGTATCTTATCTTTGTTCGTGTCTTAACTCGTCTGGTTTTAACATAACCTTGTGCGTGTTCAAATTTCCGTCGCTACAAGAAAAGACAGTGGGCACTTACCATTTACATGGAGAATGGAAAATCCAATGGTTCGATCGCGTCATTCGGTTTTGGAAGCTTCAGAAAATATGGGCAATACTTTTCAAGCCGTTTTGTCACGACAGTCAAACCCCGTTAATACGGACACCGAGGGGGCCAAAAGTGTCCATATTTTAATACGGGATGTCCGTACTAAACGGGTGGATAAGGACTTTAAGCAACGACTACGGAATGGTCTAGTACGGTGACCGGAAGTACCTTTTTCCCGCCACGCGTCAATGCCTCAAGTTTAAGAAACCACGACTGCGACAGCGGTCAAAACATCACTTTTTAGCAAAAAATAAATTCGCATTCTTTCAACCTTTTTCGCGACTATTACAAGTCGCTCAGTAGGCAAATTCATAGAGGAAAAAAGTTCGTCTACGTTTGTTTACGTCCTCAATAAAACTTGAAATTAGACATTTTCACGTTGTGTCGTGAAGTGATGGCAAAGAAAAGTTAATAAAACAATAAGACGCACGTGCAAAGTTGTTGATTTGCTAATTAACAATTATTCCTCGAGCCCGAATGGTCTCGGAGTCAACAGGCCATGAGGCCGAAGGCCGAATGGGCTATTGATTCAGGGGCCATGAGGGCGAGAGGAATAATTGTTTTAGTAAAATCCAACTAGTTGGTCAAAAATATCGAGGAAAAACAACTTTAGCTAGCAAAATGCGATTCAGCCGCCATTGTTTTGATTTTCAAAGCAGGCGCTTTTCGCTACTAGTGGGCTATAACATATGGCCTAGTAGTAGCTCAACCAATCAGAACGCAGCATTGATAATAGATTACTAGTTGGATTTTACTAATTAAACTTAGTGACTGGCCGTACTCCGCTTCCCGATTACGTAGAAGATCATAGCGGGCCGTAGTGTCTAGTACATACAGTATTTAGTTGTATTTTACGTGCTTAGAACAACAGTGTATATTTGAAACAGAATCGCAAGATATACGCATTGTATCCTTTTTTGGTCATCTTTGGAAATTTCCGAAGGCTCATTTTTCAATTATGAGCCCCAAATTTCAGTGTCAAACACGAAACCCAAGTGAGAAATACAGACGCAAAATACAGTTGACGGGAAAGAGGATATTTCATGGGGGATATCATATCACCAAGTGGTGTGAATAAGACTGATAAAACACAAGCAAGCCCTGAATTTGCCCATGTATCGCCCTTTTTCATGAATGTTTTTTAAAACATTTCCTTGCGGTGGGGGGTCACTGCACGGCTTCAACCTCAGGAGAGTTCGTAAGAGCTATCTTTTCCCAGGGACAAAGCAAACTGTCCGTGATATCGTGGTGTCCGTAAAGCGGAGTTTGACCGTATGTGGTATATTGCTACGTCATTTAACCTCATCTGACGTGTCTTCAGGTACCAACTACACTATTAGCAGTTTGACTGGAGACATGGATGGAGCTGACACAGACGCTAATGTCTACATCACATTATATGGAGAGAAGGGAGACTCGGGATTCAGAAAATTGGACACTAAACATTTTTCAAGAGGAAAGTAAGTACTCGTTCATATCTAGTACAAGTAAGTTATTCCCATGAAGACAGATTAGCCACATCATTCTCTGGGTTTGGTTAGCGCCGGTTATTTTTAGGGCGAAGGAGGAAATCTCGAGCGAGGCGCGCGAGGCATTCCTGTTTCCCTCGCGCACTTCGCGCGCCTTATAAAAGTAATCAATAAACTGACGCCTGTCACGAAGGGTTGGGCTTGATTAGACTCGGGAAGGCTCGATTAAGTTCGGTTAGTCATTCACACATGCTCGGCTTGGGTCGGAGAAAGAGTGGGTGACAAACTCAAAGAGCTCAAAAGCTTGCAAAGTAGTTTATGTTATTCTTATTTAAATAGGCTAGATCACAAATCGATCTTTCATGTACCTCCCAAGCACTGGAAAGGGTAGGCTGAAAATCAGGATCACTAACCTTCTTTATGACGCAAAAGGAAAACAGGAGTTATCACACGATGAGGGCGTCTACCAGTGTTTTCCGGCCGGCCTTTATTTTTGGCATTATATTATATATTCGAGGACGATGACAAGGACGAATATGAGGACCAGATTTGGCTCAAATTTTTTTTCGCGCAGTCTCAAAAAATAGACAGCCCGGAAAGCTTTATTTAACTTCTTTTGTTTTTAACCAGAAAAGTTAACAAGGTTTTTTTTGTTAATGAGGGAGATTAAAC
Organism: Porites cylindrica; assembly: GCA_964035525.1. Classification (NCBI taxonomy): domain Eukaryota; kingdom Metazoa; phylum Cnidaria; class Anthozoa; order Scleractinia; family Poritidae; genus Porites; species Porites cylindrica. The sequence continues at coordinate 22,768,192 of OZ037778.1, read as the reverse complement.
CCTCTCACAATCGTAAAATGAAAAATACCAGTAATAAAAACATTTGATACTCCTTGTTTCTGCCACTACAACATTTTCACTAAACACTTAGTCGAATGCCAAGGACTACCACGTTTTCCCACCAAAATGACGCTGGTTCACGCGCGCGCGCACCCACCATTTAGAATTGAGAAATTCTTGTCCTCGTCTTAGAATCTAAAGGCCACATTTTTTTCATATTTGGCACGACTTCTTAAATGTGGTGGTTCCAATTTAAATCGCTGCCTTGAAGAAATGATATGGGCATCATGAACTTAGCTATTTAACGATCCTAAGAAAGTGTTAAATTGCTGCACTATTTTCTGAAATGGTATTTTTAATCCAAGTCAGTGAACAATAACCATTCTTTCATTTTATTTCCTTTCTTGAAGAAGTGAAAATAACACTCTGATGTTACCGGATCTTGGTAAACTCAGGCAAGTCAGAATATTACATGATAACTCCGGATCAAATCCCAGTTGGTTCCTGGAAAAGGTAAGGGAAATTTTTTAACAGAATAAAGGATAAGGAAAACTACGTGTCGTACAGTTTTACACGCGAGTCTCCAGGCTCAGACTCAAAGTAACATAAAATAGGAAAGGAAAAAAAAACGAATTTTTTGTAATTTGAAACAAATGCGCATTTTTTAAGTTTTAGACTTCAATTACACACATTTCTGGGGCTTTTTCAGTTTTGTTAGCCTTGAAAACTTTACTCGTCCTTATTTATTCTAACTCGCAATGGGAATGATGTGATTACCGGTGCGAATTATCGCCCGAGTTCAATGTAGTACCCATCTTCAAATTACCGCTCTTCTCTGGCCTCGCTTCAGAAAGTCAAGTAAGCGCCCCGGGCACTAATTTGAGCATGATATACGGTCACTGAAGTTGACATGTTAAACATTAACTTTGAAGTTATCTTTTAAGTTTTAAGTTTTTCCTTATCGCGTATTCGTTAACTAAATTTTGTTAGTTTTGATGTAGATAAGTAGGACGGAGCTAAAGGCGAGCTGTAAGGGGCTGAGAATTATTTTACAAGAGCAGCACGTATTGAGCGAAAAGAAAGAAAAAGACGTAAACGACCGTTGAAATACAAAAGAAATATATTCTATAGTACACACTCAGGGCCTGACTGTACTACGAAACGCGGTTGCGAAAACATTGTTCGGGGCGCATGAGCTTCTCAGTTTAGCCCCCAGAAAAACTAGATGTCGCGGATGCCTAAACTCTAATAAAAGATGCCAAATCCAATCCCAGACATTCGTGTTTTACAGATATGTACGTCTAGGGTCCAGTTCCTCGAGGGCCGACCGAACCCAGTAATTTTAACTTTCTTATAGACTGGTTAGGACTGTCATTTTGGGATAACATTACCGGCTCTCTAAGTGAAAGCTCGAGAAGGTTTTATAAGCTCAATTTACATATATAGAGGATATTACACGGTGGCGCGAAGATATGAATTTTATTTTCGAGTGGCAAAAGAATATTTACGAACGCGCGCAGCGAGTGAGTAAAATATTGTTTTTGCCACGAGAAAATAAATTTTATAACTTCAAGCCACTGTGTAATGTTCTTTCTATTATATAGACGAAAATACATTGATAAAATAATAGAGGGAAATTACTGAAATTACATCATCGATAAACTCACTTGTGATATATGGAAAATAAACCACTCGGGTCCTGGATGTAGTATTATGAATTTTACGAGAGGTATATTTTCCAATAAAACACTCGTGTCTATATAATAATACCTGATAAGCAAATGTGGTTTACAACTCTGCTTGATTCTGGGTTAAAGTTAACCCCCAGCCAGATGAGTAGTTCTTATAAAAGCCATCATGAATAAAACTTCGCCTGAAAATATGAAGTATTATGAAAATGGCAAGTACGAAATACTCGTTAAATAAACCTACGTTAAATCTTTGACAAAAATGTCACGGACGCAAATCAGTTTAGCCACATTATACCAAAAAAATGTTGTTACATCATCACAATGTTTTCCAGTTTTCATAGGCTTTAGTAGCTTGAATTTCAGACATCCCTTCGAGTCACATACTCCCATCAGGGACGTCTGAATCGACGAGCAGTTGATGCCGTCCAGTGACGTCACTACCCGAAAACCGGGTAGTGGTTTTGATCGGTTGATTGTCCGAACATTCGCATAATTATGTTTAATTATGAATGCTTGCGTGAAGTTCAAAATTTCGACAATCTTTGTTGTAAAAAGTAGAATAGCCCTAGCCTCTGAAAAACAAAGAATCAATCCGGAAAGACGGTAGGTTTACATTTAGGGAGCCGCTTTGTGAGATTTATAACTAGCTTCTGTCTAGCTAGCAAATTTTCGAACACGAACACGTTTGATTGCTGAATTATGGCGCTATACCAAGCAAAAGATTCGTTCAGAGTATTGCATGTAGTTAACAGTTTGAACGTTTAACATGAATCACGATTTACGAATAAACCAATTATGTACCATTTAGACTTCCGGACGATATTTCTTTGTCTGCCAGTTGAAAATCCTGTTTTGTTTTTTGCATGAATTAAAGCAAAGTAGTAGTGAGGTCACTGGACGGCATTAGCGGCTGATATGGATATGTGACTCAAAGGGGTGTCTGAAACTCAGGCTAAGGGTTTGGAAGCCTAAGGTACAAACAAGGCAAAAAAAAAGCATTTAAGCTTTATTCTTCAAAACTCCAGATCACGGTAACGGACGAAAATGGTCAAAGGTACGAGTTTCCTTGCAAGGAATGGCTGAGTGAAACACAAGGCGGAGGCAAAACAGAACGTCTCCTAAGACTACAGCACACATAGTGCCCGCTACTGCGCATGCTAGTAAGGTAATGACAGGTTGCATATTTCAATATAAGCCATACAGTAATAGACTTTGAGGTTAAAAAAAATACGCTGTGAGAGCGTATACTTGGGCGCACAAATGAGTCCACAACAAGTTTTGTGGAAAAAAAACATGCGACGACCATGTCGTTTTTTGACACGTAACTCGGTCGCAGAGTTAAACGTTGAAATGTATCATGTCGTAAGGCTTTTCTATGTAGTAGCTTTCTCGTTCCTTAAAGATGCTGATTAAGGTCCAGCAAAACAAACAGAAAGATGGAACTTCGCAAAGTCGTGAAATTTTACTGATGTTTGCGGTATTGGGGTGGGGGGGTCAAGTTTTTCTCCCTTCCCCCAACCTACAAATGTGTGCATAGATTTAGCGAGATTGTGGGGCCAGATCATTTCGTAAGTTTTCAACATATCACTTTCAGACTTGAAATCTTTTTATGTTATTAGTTTAATTCGCTCTTCCAGTTGTGTCGATGGATTTTCTCCAGCTGGTACAGGTCAAAAGTAGGTAGGTAGGTAGGTAGATTTTTTATTTAAAACTCGGTAAAATCTTCAGTAATAATAGAGTAAAAATCTAATCACAATTAATTAGACTAAAAACTATCGACATACTGTTTTACAAGACTGCCGAGTGAGAGTCCGACGACTCAAATACATGTTTGATTTGCTCTTTAAATTTCCTGACTGATTTAGTTTCTCTCACATTTTCGGGTAAAGAATTCCACAACAAAGCACCGCTGTAACTGAAACTTCGTTTCAAGTAGTTAGTACGCGGCCTGGGCAACGTCAATTTATGAAAGGAATTGCGCAAATCATAGTCTGTGCTTCGTTCGTGAAATAGGTTCTGCAAGTACACTGGAGCTTGTTCATTTAGAGATTTAAACATCATTATTGCTTTATGCTTCTTTCTCCTTATAACTAGTTTGTCCCATTTGAGTATATCAAGAAGCAGGCTCGAGCTAGTCCCATAGTTGGCCTTTAAAATTACTCTAGCTGCACGGTTCTGTAACTTTTGTAATTTGTCACTCAGTTGATCACTTAAGCCATCCCAAACAAGGCTACAGTAATCAAAGTGAGGTTGAATTAAGGAGTTATAGACTAGTACCGCAGTAGATTGGGAGATAAGGGGCCTAATACGTCTAAGGGCACCTATAGCCGAAGTTACCTTCTTACACAATTCGTTAACATGATTAGACCAGGAAAGCCGATTGTAAAAAGTCGAAAAAAAAAGAGAAAAGGTCTATTGATTTTTTCTATAACACGATAGCCCCAGGACAGTCCTTCCGTTAGGAAATGAGACGAAAAGAGAGGAAGATCTCCTCCCTCCCTCCCTCCCTCCTTCTCTCTTTGCTCTTTTTTCCTCTTACCCGTCCCCTCGCTATGTTTTTGCGCTTCCCCCATCAAGAGATCCGCCCCACAGTTCGGATAATGCGAAGAATAAATGATCGGCACAGGAGACCGAAGCTCGGTACAAAAGGGGTCGAAGTAACCCTTTAAAACCGCGCCTTTGTGAATAAAAGTAACATTTGACATTTTCACTTCTCTAGGATATCTTTAAAAATTAAAAATTCGCTGCATTTTTTTTTTTTATCTTCAATGTTTACTGTTGTTGCTTTGAAACAACATTTCCTTTTTTTTTGTCCTCCGTTTTCTGCGTCAAACAAGAAAGGCCTTTTCTTAACCAAACTGTTTGTTTTGTTTGACCTTAAGAAAGTAGTTTAGGTTCTAACTTTATGAGAGTAAAATTCACAATTTTTATTTTTTATGTGAATTGTTTTTAACTCTCATAATTTATTCACGGGATTACCCTCCGCTGATGCCCGGCATTAAGTATTTTTAAAAATGAAAAAGTCCTGAGGATGATCAACATCAATTTTCACTTAAAAAATTTCATACATTATTAAGAGAAAAGGTTATGAGAGTTCTCAAATTATGTAAGGAAATGTGATATGTGGACATTGGGGCTTAAACGGTTTACGTGTAGTGTACTATGCACTCTGCTTTGAATACTACATCCAATAGTTGAGAAATGAACCTTTAAATTTTGAGCACATTTCACAGTAAAAAGTTCAAGTCTGAACACGCTAGGCAACATGTCGCTGCAAAACGTCGCGGTGACAAACCACTCCTTGTGTACAGGTCGGACTACTAGTCTCAGCAGCACATCGTGGTGACAAGAAGAAAAAAAGAGAAAAACATCGCGGTGACAAATCGCTTCGTGTATACTGGGGAATTTTGTCTCCGTGAACAAATTTTCTCGCTGCACAAATACGAAATTTTATGCGACTTGTTGCAGAGACAAAAATTTTGTCGAGGAGACAACGATTTTCCCACAAATTCTCCAGTACGAAACGATTTGTCGCTAAAAGATGTTGCAGCGACATATCGCCTAGTATGGTCCGACCTTTAAGGCAGAAAGGTTTCAAGAGGAGAATGGTAAATTTATAGATAAGTCTGCATAAAATAATTATCTATTTTTCCAACTTATTTTTCAAGCTTGATATAGAACCTTGTAAAGATAGTGAAGATTAATTTCAATAATATCAGTAATGAAATATCTATACTTTGCTACAAAATATCAGTTGTTGTATGAATGAGTTTTAAATCATTTTTTAATAAATCTCCTCCGACTTGTGTTTAGATAAACACCGCCATTTCAAAAACGTGTTTATGTTCGTTGCGTTGTTAGTCATATAAAGCCTTGCTTCCACGTCTTGTTTCTTTACTTATAGTTTTAGTTTACTCGTATTATTCTGTGGATTCCAATAATTCTCTTTCTTACTTGACCAACAGATTCCTGTTTCACGACTTGAAAGACAATAAAACACACGACCGCTGACCGATACAGAAACAAACACAAACAGAACGGCCATGTGACCTATTTTTACCTCCGGTCTATAGCAGGGTTAACAGATACAGTAATTTTAATACTGCTTGGGCACCTAGCCTTTTCTTAAGGCATATCATTAAGTCCAAGGAATTGACAATGTAAGTCTTGGATTTGACCGAGCTATTAAGGCAAGTTATAAACGAAAATGGGCGTTTTCGTGAGCTGCACGAATCCTGCGAACCCCGCCATGGGTTTGCTGAAGACGTTTTGTGCATTTAAACATAATAAACATTATCAAGCTCCGTTTGCTGTGATTACAGCGCCATTTAATAAAACTAAGGGGAGTCATTATTTAGCACAGCTTCGAATCGTTAATTAGCACGGACGGTTGCATTTGTCCGGTGTTAATTCTTGTCAGCTCTGTCGCTCAAGTATCCAAACAAAAGCCATGTTTGATCCAATTCAGGCGAATTCGAACTGTATTCATAAGCAATTTTAAATTGACCTTGAGAACCCTCGTTTTTTCTCTTTTGGACGATGTAAATTTTCCTGAACTAACCATAGACAAGATTCACTAGGCTAGTTCACTCGGGGATTAATACCAACTTTCTTACGGAATTCTATCGGCTCATTTAGATTGTATCTTATCAAACCAACTGGGTGACTTTGAGCTTCTATTCAAAGCAAGCAAGAAGAATACTTGCTTATTAAAACCCTTTGTCTATTGTATACATAAAACAATTTTCAGGATTAGTTATCTAGAGAGGATTGTATCGACGTTGTACCACAATGGTATGTAAATACTGTATAATAAAAGAATATTGAATTGAGTCTTGTCTTGCTCTGCTTCCCCTCTCTCTATCTCTTCACCATCGAAAAAGAACATCAGACAAAAAGAAGACTATATATTTAAACGATTTTAAGTCCAAAAGCAGAAATAAAATATGTGAAACTACTTGGAATGTTATAGCTGCTTGACTATAGTTTTGCGAAGTACGAAAGGCCCAGAACTCTCCGAATAAACCTATTTCTGTTGCATTCAGTGTCCTATAATAGTACTCGTTTACATTTCCATCTTGATAGGTTTTTCAGGGCCAATACTTCCCAAGTTTAAGCGTAAAGTACGTCGCTATCACCACAGCTGTATTAGATAAAGATGAAAATTTTTTTATGATGAGGGTTCCAATGACATCGGAGTTGTCATAGCAACGAAATGACCGCATTATCTACTTTACTTGCAGCCGTATTTCTCGTTCATGAGAGCTTTTTTTTCTAATAGCCGCTTCGATGTTCGTGAAGTGTAAGCGAATCTGTTAGAGCGTTATGGAGATATTTTGGGATGAAGTCTTTATGGTTAGAAACACATTAAAAATGGACAATCTTGATGTTCGGCCGTTATCTGTAAAAGACGAAGCGCTTTTGACATGCAATTTCACCTCACAGTATTTTCAATATTTTTAAAAACGTGTGTGAAAGATCATGGAGATCACTTCAGTAGATTGATAGAAAGAAGGATTTGATTATTATGTATCGAGGCGCTCTTGTTAGCGGTTTTTAGTAGCGCTAGTAGTTTAAGGCGCGCCAGTGACGCCTTTTTTGTGAAGGAATCTCATTAACGTGCGGAGCAATACTTTAACGCCGATGATTTTCATACTTTCCGCGTGGATAACAATAGCTGACATTTCTGCATATTCCAAATGCATCGTTAATTACTGCTGTTCACGCGAAAATGAAAGTTTTTGACAATACTCCCGTAAACACGAAACCTCCGACAAAAAAATTAACGAAACTCAATGAATGAATAAATGAAACTCAACTGAGGTCTCATAAAATGATGCTTAATCTCAAGAATCTCAATTTTTTTAAAATCTATCGAGCGGTTTAAATTATTCACTTATTTATTAAGTGGACCAAACTGCTTACAAAATACAGCTGCGGTGCTAATTTTTCCAAATTAATGGCGACGTAGTTTATGCTCGGCGAACTTGAGAGGTAATTGACCCTGGAAAACCCTATCGAGCCACCTTAACTGCATTTATAACTCAGTGAAGTGCTGGTTTAAAGAGGGTGCCTGAAGGTCAAACTTGGGATAGAGATGGGGTCAAATTCGAAATATTGAGAAATGAAATTAAATGTGCTTTTAATTGGTAATATATGTCCTGGATGAATTGAGCGTGATCAGAAACACGTTGTTGACCTTCCACGCTTCCCATAAACTCCCGCTACTTAGCCACTGTGGTGGATATCCGAAGAGCAAGGCCTTGGGCAAATTCTTGGCAGAGACAAGGCATGAACCTTTAGATTGGTCTGAGGTATGCCCTACAAGACATTTTGAAGTCCAAACTGCTCTGAAGTGTTGTCAAGTAAACAGCTAGCACAAGGTGAGTTTGAACGTCTGAGGTTCTTTTCGTTTTATTTAGTCAAAACTTCCCGGGCAAGCCTCTCCTTGAAAATGCTCGGTGCGCCCGAACAAGATCATGTAGGCAAATGGCGCCGGCAATTCAGCGTTTTCACTTTTGAAATGCTCAGAACGTTTTTAGTAAATTGACCGTGTATCGATTAAGTATTAAACTTTTAACAATAAAAATGACAACCTTTGAAGTACTTTGCTTAGCTTTTGCAAGGAAACTTCCTTTGACCGCGCTTGACAATTGGGGTATACGTTCTCTAAAATTTCTTGAATTTTAATCATTTGATGTTACCGTTGTAACTTATAATGACAAATAAGTATCGTCAGAGTAAGCTTTATATATGACGAAAAAAAGCAGTCAAAGCAAGTTGAATAAACAGTGACGAAACGTCACTCTACATTGTTTACGTCACAAGAGAGGATGGTATCGTGGCTATCATAATTCGACTCGTTCACTCTACACACTTCACAGAGCAGTACACAATTAGTCATGATTTGCCCACGTGAATGTTTGATGTGATTACAAGGGCAAAGTATTTTTGTATTTCTATGGATCTTAACATCTCTTTAGTTGAGCTAAGTGGTGAATAACAGCGGTCAGTAAGGGCAAAGATTAAAGGACAAATTTTTTTCACCCTAAATGCATCTTACCGGATTTGCAGACTTTCCTTAAGTTGCGCTCTGTTGGCGGAATGTGTCGTGTGAGTTGGGTCACCTGTGCTGTAAAGACTAATCGTGGGTCACAACAAGATGGCATATTCGATTCAAAAACTTCAATTCCAGTCTGGTCGTTGCGTTTGACGTAAGGAACTCAACTCGCGAGAAGCCCGGGCACAAACATTTAGCATAAAGAAACTCGATTTTTGTTTGGCTCAAGTACCGGAAACGGAAATACGTCATAAAGCTTAGTCTTCTGGTTCGCAGAGCCTGTCGTTTCTTTATGCCACGAGTGCTTAATTTGAAACGACTACAAAAATAAAGTGGACACATTGTTGGTTCGCAGATCTAAGGCAAGAAATCGGCAGGCGATCGAACTTGGCGAGTCCACTCTGGTGAACTGCACATTGGAAAGCAACTGTGGGTGATCTCAGCGTCGTTATCAAATACACAGAGTATTAAACAGACTCCATTACCAGAGGTCGTTCTGTGCGCCAGCAAGAGCTATATTGAATCAAAAAATGTTGTTTTGTGTCGATTTCGTTAGAGTAATGAAGATCCTTACCTCATCGATTTTAATACTAAGAACGCTCTCATATTTCACTCGGGTTATATTTATTTCACAAAGCTACAAAAGCATAGCAGAGCAAAGCAGATACTACGCTGATACTTCGGTCTTGAGAAACGTTATCAAGGACGAAGCTGTATCAGAAAAGAGCGTGGCTCTGTGAAAACCATCTCTTTGATAAAATTCGTCCCAATCGTTAGCTGAATCGTACGAACTCCTCCATTTTGATGACATAGTCTGCAACCGCAACTCCGAAGGTATACCATTCGAACGCACCTTGATGACAACAAAACCAACGACGACGGCGACGGCAAGGAGAACAGCAAAAAATAATATGTTTATGTCAACAAACAACAACTTTGCACGTGCATTTCGCTATTTTGTACATTTCTTTGCCGTCGTTGCACCACTACGACATGAAACTTCCTAATTTCACGAGCCCGCTTGTTGCAGTAGGTGAACACAACACAAAAATTGTCGCTTCCTTTTTCTAAACTTGGATAACAATAGATACGGTCCCAAAGAAAATTTCGCCAAGATTTGCCAAATTAAATGAAATCTAATAAGCTCGTTAAAGTTTGAAATAGTGCAAATAGACTTTTAAGTGACTTTATCGGTTTGTTGTCATCCAAAAATTTTGCTCCTATGGCAACGTGACGTAGCGACTTCTCCTCTCTATTACTGCTAGTTTTAATTTGTTTTCTGTCGTCTTAGTTTAACTTCTTTTCTTCAATTTCGTTCACGCTCTTTGTTTTATTTCATTTCCAAACATCTTGTAAGCTCATCCTACTCTGCTTCTTCCACAAGCTTTCCTATTTTAAAAAAGATGAGATCAGAGAGCAAGAAAGTCTCTAAGGCAGCCATTATTTCCTTGTCTTGGGTAGAAGCGCTTCAGGTCGACCTAAATTGGGGTTACGTAGAAACTAAGCGCGAAAGCGCAATCATTGACGCGAAGCCCCGGTGGGGATGGAAAATCACAATTTACGTGAAACTCCGATATGCCAAATGCGATTCTTCTGCTCAATTATAGAGCAACGCCTTATGGAACAGAACATCGATATGTCGTACCCCCGTTAACTTTTCCGCCCGTTAGTTGACATTTCGCGTGCTCTAACGGGGTTTTACCGGCCTTCGCTCAGTTTTAATCTTGCATTGACTGTCTTCTCGACGCTTGCGCCTCTGCTTGCTCTATTTGATCATGCCAGTCCTTTTTTCGTATCGATATTTTCGTCATACCCCCGGGTCCTCGCTCCCCTCCCCCCCTCCCCCCCCTCCCCCCCTTTTCAAAGCCAATTCAGTTGGTTAGACTAGAAAACAAAAGGAAGCCACCTTAACGACATTAAAAATCTTTAATCACACCAGAAAAGCAAGACCCTACGTTGGTAGGGCAATAAAGCTTATCATATTAGAAGAAGCATAGTCTTGCAGGAGCGACAAGACAAGACAATGTTTATTTGGTGTCTTATACCAGCTGGATCATCGACTTTCTCCGCATAACTTAGGGCGCTTTCCAAAAGTCAGAACTGGCCGGCCGGACCAGATATTTTGGCAATGAAATAGGTTTTTTCAAAGAGGTTTTGCTGAAAAAAACATCTCGTTTGTGCATAATATTTAGGATTTGACTGATCTGGATGGTTAGTTTTTGGTTAATACTGAAATTCTCATTACCATGGGAATGGGCTGGCCGGTCAGTTCTGACAAATGGAAAGCGCCCTTAAATTACAAAATAGCCAGTCAATCAAATTAAGCTATTTCAGGTCAATTCTTTTTTATAGTATTAGCGTTCGAGGCGTGCGATCTCAAGAGCATTGTCTGTAATACAAACTTGAATTTTTATAGCGTATTTTTAAAGCATTTATTTAAGCCTTGGCCACACTCAATCACTCATTTTGTGTGCTTTTGTTTTCAGATACATAGGTTCCTAAGGTTTTTTTTCCAACTTTCAACGCTAACACAGGCCAAAAAAACTAGGAGCGTCAGTTGTAAAACGTCTTTGCCCAGAAGGTATTTTCTCACGTTAGTTCTAATTGAATACCTGAATACAGTGTTTTTCCACATCAGTAACAAACAATTGTCCAGTTTCACATGAAGCATAAAAGCAAGACGACTACCCTTAAAAGATTTCCCAGCCAGCTCAGCGACACACTTTCCACCAAGCGTGAAAATTCCTTTATTTTCCGTAATGCAAACAATCAAGTGGTTAAACTTGTCAAAGGCCAGTCCAGTAGGGTGACTAAACTGCTGGTCACCAGATCCCTCGCAGCCGATATCGTATAGATACTCCCCTTCCTTGTAGAAAAAAGATAACACAGTTAACTGTAGGAAAAGACGCGAAGAATTTGGTCAGGTGATAAACAACGCACCACGGATTTGCGTTACAGCCTGGAGCACTGAATGATTAAATCAAGTCTTTTCCATTAGTATAGGCTAAGAACTTTGATTGTTGTCTTGTCGTATGGAATGATGAGACCATCACTCCCAATAGTTACGTACCACGGTAAATTTAGATGTTCCGTATTAATAGTCTGATGAACTGTCCAGTCTCAGTCAACAAAGAAAGTCTGTTATTGTCAGTATTGATACCAACAAGGACGTCACCAGACTCGGTAAATGCCAACGATACAGAGGACGTATTCTCCAGTGCAACCTCACCGAGGAATTCCTCATCAAATCTAAACATCTGAATTCGTTCATTTTCATTGTCAGCAACGGCAAACATTTTACGATTGTCATTGACAGCAATATCAAGCTTTCCATGCTTTTTCCCATTTGATCCAAACGCAAATTGATACTGATGCTAGTGGTTCTCCATCAATTTGGATCTCTACTCTATTCTGTCCAGCACGCTGTAGTGTGTATGTCACTGTGTACTTGCCGTCTTTGTGTCTTTTACCTCTGTTTCCAGTTGATCATGATCACCTACTGGAGTTGAAATTGTTGATTTTGATTTGATCATCTTCATAATAACACTCTCTCTCATTTGAATCTCTGGTTACAATGGTGAAATTTGCTTCTGTTTTTTCTCATTCCTCTTTGTGACTTTCCTATTCAGCTAAGGAAGGCGAAGTGTCTGTGTTGCTAACCACAATACCATCCAGAATGTCTTCTTTCTTTTCCACCAAGTGACGTACGTGTGGAGGTTCATAAATGACAGGTGTTTTCACATTCAGAAGTTCTTCACAGCGTTCAACGAATGGCCAGATGTGATTGCAGAATTTCTTCAGTAAGATTTCTCTGTAAGATACTTTCATCTCGTTCAAAGCAGCTTTTCAGTTGAGTAAGAACTATCTCGAAGTTTTCTAGACTTGATTCGTGATGATGTTTTTGCTGTGTTTCCTGAATTTCTGCAAACTTGGCTTTCACGGTACTTTCATGTTGCCGTGAATCATGAATAAATCCTTCCACATCATCTGTTATCTTTTTTTCGGTGGACTGAATTTCGTTTTTTCGTCCGTCTCTTAACTCGGTTTATTTTCTTATTTTGTCTTCATAAATCACAGTTTCCACTTTCACTTTCTCCAAAGCTTCCGACATCCGCATCGTGTGTACCTTTGCTGCGCATGCTTTCTGAGTATCTGTCGTGGTGTGTTTATTATGGCTCACAACACTGCACACAGTGTGGCAAATAAGAACTTTGCATTCTTCGCAATAAAATTCCAGCGGTTGATTTTCGTGATATTGCAGTGAATTCAACTCTTCCACATCTCGAGCTCGCAATTTTCTATCTTAGCAGTGTGATGACGTCATTTTTCTCTCTCATCCCCGTGTCTCACCTTTCTCGCGTGTGATGATTTTCACGCCAGGAATTCTAAAAAGCTGTTCAATATCCTTGAAGAAACTCGTAGAACTAGGCGACTCTGTGATATCATGTGATAAAGATTTGGTGCGGTTCAGGGCGTCGAACATACACTTTTGCCAAAAGTAGACCTTACTTACCAAATTTAGTAACTGGGTAAAGATGGCGCAGGTAACCCAATCCTTGGCGCTGGTCTTATAGCTAAGTAACTGTTTAGGCGAATGAGTTCGTTATTATTGACGAGTCTATGGATTGTTCAAAGATTGCCTGTCTTTGTAAGGCGGAAAATAGTGTTTAGTAGCAGAGCACTCTCACCTTTAATCGAGCTATGGGGCCGTTGATCGTTAAGCGTGAAAATGTATCATCTATTTTTATTTATTCACCATTATAAAAATCAAGGCTGCTGTTTTTGGCTCTTTTTTTCCTTCTCTTAATGTCTTTTCACTGTCTTTGTAACCGCTTTTCTTTCTCGTATTGACCACCACAGAGAGATTCATCAGATGAAGTTTTGAAGGCTAGTCCTCAAACATAGCAGTACTGCCATAGACCTCGTTTTATGAACAATATTCATCACTACATTTTTAATGCATTTTCAGGGACTCAAAACAATAAATACCTGTTATATATGGAAAAACACAAACTTCCTTTAGTCCCTAAGTCTGTTTATTCGTCAGCGGCTGTTGCTATACGAATGCGCCTTAGAGCAGGTCTGTTTGTGACTGGACCGGCACGGGCAGCCATGGTAGAAAATATTAGCAAATATGGTTGGAACTTCTAAGTTTTTAAAATATAACCGTGTTTATAGTCATCGACAGGTTTTTTTCGTTTTTCGTTTTTTTTTTTCCATACTTTAACTATTCCCGAAACGTTACCTTTATACTGATGGTACTCAAGGCAACATAAATCAATCATAAGTAGCGCTTGTCCACCCAAACGATCCCAGACATCGCTGCGCCGAAAGTTTGTACCCATTCCCCGTGTAGTTTGTGGACGAGTTGCACCGTATATGAATTCAGTTGATAAGACCAGATGGAATATTTTGTAGTTAGAAAATGAAACTTAATTATAATGCGCATATACAACAGAAATATTTTCATATGCGCATTGCAAACGACGGGATAAGAATGAGTCAATTAAAGCTATATTTAAAAAGTACGGTTTAAGAGCTTTCTTAAAAGATGTAAGGCCCTGAATGTTTCGTATCTCCGCCCGAAGATTGTTCCCACAGGTTGGGAGCTGCCGACTGAAAGGCTTGGTCACCAAGTGTAGGTTGGCACCGTGCGCTGGATGGTACCAGCAAAGTTGCATTCCTGGACCTAAAATTTTATCTTGAATGGGCAGCGACAGCAATAAGATCAACCAGATGTTGAGGTGCTGGTCCATAGAGACATTTGAATGTTGATAACGCAATTTTGAATTCAATTTTGTATTTGACGGGTAATCAGTGAAGACTTTTTAAAACAGGAGTAATGTAACAGATACGAGGGGTGTTAGTTACAAGTCTGGCAGCAGCATTTTGAACTCTTTGAAATTTATTAATGTGAATTGTAGGAAGGCCGTATTAACAAATGTTTAACAAATAAAGAAGCCTTGAATCTGTTCTATTCTGTTGTAAAACACTCAGGAAGCAGCTAGAGCACGAAATTCCATTTGCATCAATCGCTAAAAAGTTAGTCGTTGCACGGATAATAAAGAGACCGATCTTTCTATTATCCATGGTCGTTGTAACTTGATTTGGGGCTGAGCCATTGACAGTTAGAGTACGTGGAAGATGCAGTTAGGGTGTTAAGCTTTTGTCTGGAACCAATAAGCATAAATTCGGTCTTGGTCATGTTTAGAGAAAATTTGTTTGCAATAAGCCATTCGCTGATATTTTGCAAGTCTATATTTAGTTTAAACAAGATTGAATGGTGTTCACATCGTTACCATGTAGCCCATATATGGGATTACACTTCCCCCACACACACCACGGTAGTTGCCTACTTTCACAAAATAACAGACAGACGTAAATGAAAGTTTAATTTAATTAACACTTTACCACAAATGCGTTATTTTTTTTTGTTCAACTCTTACATGTGTAGAAGGCTTGACCTTATTGCTCTGAAATAAGTTGTTCTTTTTCTTTGCCTTGACGGTCAGTCCAGTGAGATCTCCAGCTACTTTTATCAAGATCTTTGTTTTCTTCTTTCTCTTCTTGCGTTTCTTCTTTTTAGGCTTAAGAAATATGTAGGGACCATACCATGGTACGGGCGCGGCGGAGACTGGGGCAGGCCAAGGGGCAGGGTATGTACTAGTCAGAGGTATGCATTTTCCAACTCCAAAGTGATCGCTACACAACATCTTATCGCAACATTCCCAGTTTTGATTGCACACGCCATTTTCCTCCACGCACCATCGAAGAAGCTGGAGTAATAAAAAATAACCTCATTATTACATGGAAAAGTGCCTTTCTAGTTTCGCGATTGACTTTAAGTCCGGCATTACTTATTGTGCCGCTATTTTATAAAGTCTTCCTGTCTTTTCCTTCTGTCACCACAATTCAGCCTGCCTTGACAATAGGAGAATAGCTGTCTTGAATAGCCACATTGAGGCTGGTGGAAAGGCAGGCAATAAGTTTAAGTTAGCAGTGGATGAAACTTTCAAAAACCTCAAAGATTCTTACCTGCGATTGGCCGTGTACTTTAACGATAAATGCCAAAATGGAAACACACACTGTCAAGACCGCTCTGACCATCATTCTGTAATGTGGGGCAAAAAATAACAAAGATGTTCTCAATTCAGCTTCTTTTAATATATAAATCAAGAGGCTCTTTATTGCGGGCTTTGCTCTCAAGATGATCTTCTTAGTGGTCAGTTTTTATCACGCCTATTTTTGTTGAGGTACGGTTCAGTCCCCTGTACACGCAGCCTTTTGAGACTGGAAAATGTAACAGCTTATATGGGAAGTCTTTCTGTAAGGAAGGATAAAAAATGTAGATTAAATTGTGTCGCTGGAACCTGACTACGTGGTGTGCGCTATCACTGGAGGTGTCCATTAGCGTAGATTTGACTGTTTAGCTTTTGCTGGTCATAACGAAGCAACACAAAAACCTCGAGGCGTTTCGCAACATTATTCGCTTGTCAGAAATACTGAAGAGGTATTCTTTATTTGTAACGAGATTATAAAAGACAACACTTATAAAAGACCTGCAAATTGAGTCCCATTACCAGATATTTTAACAGTGTTTTTTTTTTTTTCAAAAGGGCATGAGTCAAACAATAGGAGCTATCGTGCGTTGAGTCCTCTATAAAACACGTATATAGAAAAAGAAATCATTTCACTTGGCTTTTTCTTCAGAAGGTTTATTTTTCTTCGCTCTTTTTATGTGGATCGTGACCCCAGAAACATCTGCCGGACAAAAAAAAAAGAACCCTTTGGAAATTATGATGTCTCTTTGTCAAGTACGTTTGTACGCCGGCTTCGACTTGTACACGCATTTGTTCACTTCGGAAAGTTTTACATTTTTTGTTTCAACGCAAATCAAACGGCAGAGATATGTCATACGCAAGTTTGAATGTAAACAAACCATACCTAGATAGCAGAGGGCTGAGTGAGGATTTCCTTAAACAAGTCTGTCACGATGTCCGTGTGGCTGAATATTCCTTTACTCTCTGGAAGTCAACTCTGACCTGTACTTGCATGTTCTTTTCACTTTTGATCTTGTACCAGTAAGACTGTCTGGTATCCAAGCTTGATTAACTCATTTTGCTTCTAAATAAAAATGATGATAATTAAAGGATAGCTGAAAGGAAAAGTGAACTCATGTAAATTTATAGTGACGAATACAGAAACCTGAAAATTTCCAGGAGATATTTAATTCATTTGTTTGGAACAGAAATATCAATGGCACTCGCTAAAAGGCTTGATCTAACACGTCTTTATCGCGAGATAATACGGGTCTCTTAACTTAAGGCTCGAAAAATCTTCAGATATCTCAACAGTTTATCTTTCCTTGCTTAAGAGTTGTTTGTGCGCTTAAGTGGTAAGGGAAGTAGTATATGAAGGTGGCCGAGGCACTAAAAATCCTTGGAGAAGCACCCAAAAACAAAACAAAAAATTTCAACTCTCAATTTCGATCGCACAGGTCAGTTGTTTTTGTAAGCTTCGTGCAAACGGATGCAACATTGTTGGTCATTGTTGACCAAGCGAATGTTGGATCCGTTTGTACAGCTCTTCCAACATTGTTGTCTGTTGGGGCCACGCAAACATTACACATGGTCTCCTTGAACATTATTCGCGTCTGTCACAATATTGTCGCTCGAGTTCTCTTAATTTATCAATATCACGGCATAATGCACTGCAGCTCCCAGCATTGTTGGGAGTTGTTGCACCAGTTTGTACACCACTACCAACACTAACCAACAACTCCCAACATTCTCGGGCCAACAATGTCTATTTCTAGAAAAGTAAACCAACCCAGTCAACATGGGACCCAGCCCTTTCAGCATGGTATTGTAGTGAAGGGCCGAAAGCAAAAGGAAGAGAGATCTTGTACGCGTGTATCACTCCCCCACCCCAACCCTCGAGGAAAGAGAGCTCTTTCATTAGATACGCGCATTATCGTGGTTGCTAAGCAGCACTAAGGAGGCTTTACTCAACATCCAATTATGTGGGTTTTAATTTCAAGTAGAAGCATTTCTCTCATCTTTGTGAAACTTGGCGAGCAGTTTTCTATCCAAGCTGGATTCTATTTGATGAGCATTTTTATTGTCAGTCTTAGTCACGTGACTCTCCTTCGGCTGGTAGTGGTCAAAATGTGTCACTGAAAATGGGGAATACTTAATCAAACTGATTGCCCTTATTTTATCATATTTCTGTGGCTCCAAGCGAGGGCTTTAGAATGCCGCCTTTTTATCATGTCCATGTGTTATCGGAAACTGTTAATTAAGTAAAACAGGTCACGTTACTTAACAAATATGTTAATGACTGATAAGGCATTGGATGAAAGGAGGGATCATGTTAGCAACGATCTATACCAGTTTGAGATAAAAAAAAGTTTGGAATTTTTTACAAGCAAATTTTACCCCATTTGAAGAAGCATGCTTTGTGACGTCATCACCGAGTCGAAAATCACGTGACGGTATATAAGACTTTTGTTCAATCAAACAGGCCAAAAGTTAATTCTTTTACGTTTTATGATTGAAACAAACTTATTCTCACTAGCTGCTAGCGTAATGTCTTCAAATCTCTGCTGGGGGTCCTCGATATTAAAAAATCCAAGCCTTAATACACTTGAGCGTGAGCGTGCTAAAATTCCTTCTGCAATATATCACGAACAGCTGTTCTCTCTCTTGGGTATTAACGAGAAAAATGAAATGTAATACAGTATTCCTTATTTTTTCCATTTGTATCTTATTTACACTATTTCTACATTTCTTTCAACCGTTTTTGTTTTCCCAAACTTTCGAAGTTCACTTTTTCCTCATTTAGTTCTACATGTTTTATGGTTTCATATTTCATGCTATCTTTCATTTTAAATTGTAACGTCTTAGCTTGTCCTAGTCATCTGTATTTAAGACCCTGAAGAAGGAAGGTCATGCCTTCCGAAATATTGGTAACAAAATATATATATATTCCCGACTGTAAAATCAGCCTTGCTTCTTTCTGTTCCTCAGATATTTTAACTTATAGTTGATTAGATTCCTTTATTAGGATCCGGTCCTTCTTTTTACGTTGGTCCTTGCTTCCAAAACTGGATTAAGGAGGCATTGTTGGATGAACAGTTAGAAGAAGAATTAGGGCCTGTTTACATGGAGGTGGGGACTCCCTACTGGTGAGGTGACTCACTTTTGTAGGTGGGGTAACCCGCCTGTGTATATAATCTCTCATTTTAATTTCATCACGTTTGCCTGATAGGTGAGGTACCAGCCTAGGTGAGTTAACCGATCTGTCAGATCAGACCGGATAACCTTATAACTCAGCTGGGGTCAAATTTTGTCCTGGCATGTAAACGTTTCAAGGTGGGATAGCCCGCTTAGCCGGGGTAGGATTCTTGTTACGTTAAATTCGCGCCAACTGCGAAAGCTTTGTATCATTAAAAGTGACATTAGAAAGCCAGCACTGAAAGACTTCAGCAAGAACACCAAGTGAGAGTAGAAGTAGGCTCCATTACCAGCCGCTGTTCGGGAAAATGAGCCCGCACTCATCCCCCGAAATAGTCTGTCTTCGCGGAGGATAAAAGACCGGACCGACGGGAGACGCGGAAATCGAGCTTAGAGTAGAAGAGTAACCGGAAAAACACGTCACTTGATTGCCATTTTTTGTTTACGTGCTTAGCGACCCACTCAGTAATCTTGAGAAAGTGCAGCCCGGGATCGGGATGGCAAGGTTGTAAGATTACATGTAATCAGGGGTTATTTTTTACCCCACCCGAGCGGGTTATGATTACCTCAAGGACCACCTGCATGGGGTACCTCACTTCCGTGTAAACAGGACAAACAGGCCCTAAGTTGAATGAAAAGGGTTCATAGCTTCCAAGGAGGATTTTGAGTCAGGATTTGAACGATGAAGTTTTGTTCTATATCTTTGCGGCTTTCCGTGTGCTGTTGGAGAGACCTCAGATTTTCATGTCTTGGTAACATTAAAAAAAGTCAAAAAACTCAGTCAGCAACTGACCCTTACTTCACCAAGACCTGACTCATGACTCATTGACTCATTTGACTCATTAAAAAAACAACCTGTCAGAAATTTCCCATAGTGCCATGAGGTCTAGGACCCCTTGCGTAGAAAACCATGTGTTCGGTCTAGTTGTCGCCCGTCGTAGTTGTAGTGTTACTGTTATTAGAACGTTTTTTTCCGCGAAGTAATCGAGGTATCCCTGTAGTCATCAGTCACGAATTAAAGGACTCAGGATAAAGTGTTTTACACAGATTGTGTACCCCACAGATTGTGCAACATTTCCAAGTAAGTTGCCAGTTCTTTTGTCAAGTTTAAATGAAACAAGTAATGGTCTTGAAAATATCATCTGCTTTAAGGATCAGTCTGAAGCAATTTGAAGCTTTATGGGCGTCTAAGCTGAATGGAATTCTCTTGTATTTTTTGTGTGTTGTCTTTTGTAATCCTTTGAGACAAACCGCTTCCAAGAACCCATCGGCTCTGGGACCACGCAGAAAAGAGGAAACACTCAACTTAAGTGAGGTTAGTCGACTTTAATTTGAGTCTACATTCACATCCTTATAACGTTCGTCAAAACGCATCCTAATCTGGTGTTCCTGTGGCACAAGGGCAGAAATTTTCGAGCTACGTGACGGTAGCCGCTCCCCACTCATTTTATCAGGGGCATTTCGGCCGGGAAACTGGACTCCTTTCGACTCGATTACGTTTCCGTAAGTGGTGAATCTGAGACGAACGCGGATCCGTAATCAATGATAAGGTTACGCAACAATAGCTAAATGCCGATTCGTCAAAATTCGAGTTTGGGCGACCCGTGGTCAATAAAAAAAAACTGCCGCAGTAGGAAATGTTATCACCACATGCAGGGTGATAGGCTCCTGCCACATGCGTCTTGTTCTGTTCGCAGTGTGTATGAGGATGATCCCATACAGTTAGTCCCTATATCATCATCCGGGAAATAGTATCACCACATGAGTCCAAACCTAAGAGAGCCCTTTTGAGAGCACAGGTATCCCAAGCTCAAAAATATTATCCTGGTAACTTTCGAAACAAGAGGATTTGTATGGGGATAAAAACGATTGTTTCTGTAACCTAAGAAGGCAATGAGATTGAAATAAAAGTCGGCTAACCTTACTCAAATTTTCCGTTTCATCTTCCCTGCCGTGGTTCCGTGATTTATACCAGGGGCATGCAGGGGGGCTTTCCATTCAACAAAAATTCCGGTATAAAATTTCGGAAATTCCACTCGCCCAAATATATGGAACGGTACATTCCTGTTGCACAGACCCGACCCAAGCCGCCGCGCGTTTGGTTATTGTTCTTGTAAGCTGGATACAAAAGAACGGTACTGAGGACAACAATTTTCAATTTTGTCAATTCGGTCCGACCAGACCGGTCAAAGTGGACCATCTTCAAAGCTGGTCTCGAATATTCCGGTCAGACCAAATATATATTCCGTTCCATTTGATGTACCAACGAAATGTCCGGAATGTTGGGTTGAAAGGAATTCTAATTCGAGCTTGGGCGACCTGTGGTGACGGAGGTTTGCAGAGATGCTGGTACAAAGTGTTGGAAGTGAGCCCGGGGGGGGGGGGGGGGGTACTCGCAGACAAAATGGGTAGGGGTGTGCGGCCCGCTTCCCAAAACCCTTACCCTATTTATGACCAAAATCTGCGATTTTCCCTACCCTATTTATGACCTAACCAAAAATTTGATACCCTATTTATGACCTGACCCTTAAATCAATACCCTGTTTCAGACCTGCCTTATAATTATTTCCCTAGTTCAGACCAATGTTAAAGGCAATGTTTATCTGCTTTTATTAGGTTAGGGGGACACGATAAGGAAGTAGCTTCTTCTAAAAAAATGCATTCAAGACTACAGTGCAAAAATCGTTACCCTATTTATGACCAAAATGGCGGCAAAATGGCCAAAATCGATACCCAATTTATGACCAAAACGGCTGAAAAACCCTACCCTTTGGGGCCGCACATACCTATATAGCCCATATTAGGGAGTACCCCCCCCCCCCCCCCCCCGGGGAAGTGAGTGACCTTTCAAAATTACCAGGTATATTTTTATTAATTTCTCCCAGCGAAAACAAAACCATACTGGCGCGCGCCAGGCAGATAACTATTTTTTTTTTCAGTGGACACGTTTATAAGTATCCTCTCTCTCTCTCTATTTCTCCCACTCGGCAGTATGTCCCTTCTTTTTCATTCCAATGAGCATAAAGAGAAAAAGAAGTGCGTGAATAAAAATATGGTCGCGCGGTGCTTTTTAGCTTCGCCAGTGCGTAGATAATTGATACATTTCCTTTCGTTTACATGAAGTTCTAATTTTAGCTAATCACATGACCGGAACTAGCCAATAACAAAGGCGTATGACAAACCTCAAGATCGTTGTTTGAACATAGTTAGTGGAGTTCAACCTGCTTTATATTCTCTTTCTTGAGCGGAAAACAAGAAATATCATTGAACTGAAAAACCGGAACGTCTTACTATGTCTTTCAGCTTTGGGCAGAACAGGTGAGTTGAATAATAGCTGGATTTTTGACGCCAAAAATTGCTTGTTGTTTTAGCTTGCTGGTATCCTTAGCATCCCTTGGCAACGTTGTGGCGTTTTAAGTTATATCAAAGACGATGACTGAGGAGTTTTTATTTTGACCTGTTCTTTCATAGTGCTTGGGCCATGAGCGGACCGCCTGGAAGGTAAGTTTACCTTATTTTTTTTAAATATAATATTCGTACAGTTAGGTTCGTAGCGATGATGAGTGTTCGTGTCTTGCTCATTCAATCGGCGGAAAGTAAGTGCTATTTTGCAGATGGTTTTCTTGTATATGGCGTTCAGTTGATTTGGCTCTCTTTCAAGTTTGATCCATTAACTGAGGGCAAGTCTAAAATATTCTGCTGTAATCATAGTAATATAATTGCGGTGAGAATTTCTGGTTTTGGAGTTGAAGAGCTGCTACATGTACAGTGTAGATTAACCTTCCATGCTCGAGGATTCGATACAAGCGGAAACAACAAAACTGCAGATTTTTTTCAGGTGGTTTTTTGCTTGCGCAGGATACCTTCTGTATTTAAACGCACACTGCTCGTACCATTCAACCATTTTATGCTTTTTTTAAGAGCAATGTGCTACAAAAAAGCGTGCACAATAATTTTACAATACACTTGTTCAAGATCTGTTCTTGTTTAATGTTAAAGCTTGGGATTGCGCATTTAGGTTAATGGGATTTACCTTTTTCTTTCATGTAAATCGTTTACGAAGTTGTTGTTTTGCTCATTATCAATTATATAGTGTAGAGTATATAGTATACTTTTTTTTTGTAAACAGTGTACTACATGTGTTGAATTAGCCTCTTTTATTAACTCAAAGTTTGAAAACTGAGCTCATCTACATGATACCTCACCGATAGCAAATCTTCTAAAAGTTTTGCATAATTGTTGGATGTTAGTATGGATTTTCGCGGATCACCCTTGTTCAAAAATTTTCAATTAGGAGGCTTCTTTTCTTGCAGATTTATAATATGGTGTATAAAAAATTAGTTTAAAGTAAGAATACCTGTGAATAACATGCATTCAATTCACTCTTGAAAAATATTGATGGCTTCAAGTGTGTGAAGCCATAGATGAGACTTTGGACTTGTTCCAGAACGAATAGCTTTTATTTCTTTATGACCTCAGCACATTGTACATTGACCTTCCTTATCATCTTTTAAATTTCAAAGAGATTGCTTTTCTTTAAAGGATATTGATTGTAAAATGTCCTTTTGTAGCATTGTATTGTGTTGCAAATTTAGTTGTACACCCATCCATACTCAGATGAATTCAGGGCTCAAAAAGTCGCTCATCTGGGACAAGTACATCTTTATACAGGGCAAGGATATTTTCATGTCTAGTTGGCCAATGGGGAGGGCCAAGGCGAGTCATTTCTAACTAAAACTATGAAATAAGACATAATATCAAAGGCTTCATGCAAGTTAACATTAAGCAAGGCTGTGCTCTAGCAGAGCCCAGTGTCCCCTGGCGCCCAACTTTTGCTCTCGGGTGACTAGGAAATCTTCCTTTTTTCATCCAAATCATCTTCTGGGCACCCTAGATTTTACAGGTTCAGAGCACTGAGCTCCCTTCAGTTTTTCCCGGGGCACAGCTTTGTTAAGTGTACGATGTGGACGACTGCATGTGCTGTAATACTCCTGGTCATTCCATACACATGGTAGCCAAGACCGTTTTTCTCTAATCTCATTCTCAAAGTGCTTGATTTGATCAGTGAATGGATAGGCCAATTTTCTAGCAAATGTTTGGAAGCGATTGCAAAATCATGAGGTTAATCTGTTTTTGTAGTTCCTCCTACAAATAATTAGCAAGCATGCTTTTGGTTTTCACAGTCAAATACATGGTTTGCTTTTCTATGTGTATATCATTCTCTTGTTTCTATAATGATGTGATGATGATGTTTCTATGTGATGTTCCCATTATTCTTCAAATACAAACGGCTTCAAACTTCCAATAGTTGCACTGAAACGCGGTTTGATTTTTTGCCTAGCATCAACTTCAGTGTTGGCATTGTGGCTTGTAGATGAACATAGCTTATACATCTGTATTAGCAGCGTGCAAAGAAAGTCGTGTCCGATAGCCCGGGGCTAGTGGATTTTGCTATTGGGCTAGTAAATTCTGTTATTAACTTGCCCAACGGGCAAGTGATGTTTTTTGAGGAATTCGAATAACAAGAACTGTGAAATCAATTCTGCTCTTCAAAAAGCTTTTGGGGCTAGTTGAAATGACGTCTGGGCTAGCAAATGTTAGCTTCAGCTTGCCCGAATGGCAAGCTGTAAAAATGATTTTTGTTGAACCCTGATTAGACACTCTTATTTAGACTGTTTTGCATTTGTGAGTCCTCCATGAAAAATAAGTTGTGTCTAACTCCATTTCTTGTTCTGTTTGCAGTGTGTATGAGGATGATCCCCATGCGGTTAATCCCAATAGCATCCGGGAAAGAAAATTGCAGCAACAGGTCTGATTGGTCATAGTTATTGTTCTTGACATCTTAGTACAATTTCACACAATCGATGACCGTTTTCATTTACTCCTCAAATCATTTCCCTGGTTTTGAAAACTTGTTGACTGTCTGTGTGAATTAATCACCAGTACCAAAAATAACTTAAGTTACCATGACACCTAAAGTGGTCAAAACTTGTAGGGTTGGTTACCATCAGAACTGAAGGCTCTCGACACAAGCACTCTGAAATTATTTTTTAGTAGCCTTCTCTCAAATGTAAATGAAAATTCAAGGGAATACAAAGTTATTGACGTTTGGATTTACGAAGCTGGTGTACAGTGTACTTTTAGTCCAAACATGCAAAACATTTTGCTAATGAACAGAAAGTTTTGATGTAAGAGGTTCATCCAAAAAGTAAATTGAATAAGAATCATGCTCACCAAGCCAAATGATTGATGTAAAATACAGTGTGTTAGCACTTGACGAAAAAGATTTCCTGATTGCCTCGGTGTGTTTAGTCGATTTCAAACATGGAACTTTACTTCTGCTGAATGTAATTTGTTTGTGAGGAAAATCTACTACAGTTGGTCAATGTCATTATATTTGACGTGGGCCTTATTATTTCCAGCTCTGCTTTTCATCTCATAAGTCTTAAATTTACCACTTCTCGGCCATCAACACATACTGTACAATGAGATGAATATCAGTTTTTTAATTTTAATTTTTCAGAGAGATCTTATGAGAAAAAAGCAAGAAATGAAGAGGGCGCAACCAGGTTAGTGCCTTAAAAAGAAAATCTTATCTCCACTTTCGTGGAGTTAGACCGAGCATTTGTTGTATAACAATGGTTTAAAAGCAGGTTTAAATACATGGTGCCTACAGTACATTGTTGTTATACATTAACTTTATTTTTTCCAGGAATTTTAAAATGTTAGGAGGTGGATTAAATGAGAGGTCTCATGCAAGTTGTAATTTTACATCCATGCACTTAAAAGATAGGAAACCATTGTTTTCCAGAGTCGAAAAAATGCAAATCTTATTAGTCCATTACTGTAAAAGGTGAAAAAGGGATCTAAACCAATTTAATACTGGAACTTTTGACAGTTGATTCATAGGATTCGGAGAAATGATGACAATTAGTCAGGAGGGAATAATTCAATTAGATGTAAAGAATATTAAGTTGTCTTTCTGGCAGTTGTGGTCTCTAATTATGTCAGTCTGTATCTCCAATTTTTAACAGCCATTGTTTTCAGAACTTAGTGCTTCATTATAACAAACGCATTGTTGGACCAGCAAAATGATGTTGTACATGTAATGTCATAGGATTGTTTACCTGTTGCACCTGGCTTTTAATTAAGGTGTATGTGTAGTTTAGGTCAAAAGGCTGTAGTACTCGCGTGTGTATTTTTGAGATTAATACATTTTTTAAATCAGTTATTCTAAATTTTCATTTTGTAAAGTTCAATCAAACCAAAGGTGTGAGCAAATGTGGTGTGTGTTTTAATCTGTATCCATTATCCATTTATGAACTTTTATTTCATAAAATCCAGGGATGGTTCAAGCAAATGATGTAGTTCGTCCAATGTCCCGTCACTCTGAAAGAAGTCCTCTTGTCCTGGGTGGTACACAGCTTCATGGTGAGACAGTGAAATATGTTTTTATCACTGGAATTTTTTTCCTTAAAACATCCAATTGTCTTTGGCCTCTCCAAGAAATAAAACTTTTTCTTGCAGAGTCTTTGAGTTGGGAAATAAATTGTTTTAAACACTGATACCTGCATATGTAGACCATTACTTTGTTGTCATTTAAACTAGTGTATGTGGTGTCTAATGTTGCATGTGCTTCCTATATCTTGTTTTTTACAGACTTGTAAAAACGCATCTGTGCATTTTATGATTTTAACTCAAAACTTATGCCAACTCTAGAAATTGTGCATTTAAGTGAAGTTCAAACAGAACATTATTTTACGCATTGTACTCCAAACTTTGTCAGTTGTGCATTGATGAAAGTACTGTACAAGATTTGCTTCAATGTCCAATTTGTAGTACAATACATTTGTTGCAAATGCTGTAGTTAATTTTTTATCTCAGGTAATTTTTATTTTTCCTTTGTATCAATTTTATTAGTATACATAACCTTACCCAAAAACAAAAGAAAAATAAAAATTACCTGAGATAGAAATTCAACTGCAACACAAATCACTTGCTGACCAGTTCCTTGGTAAACCAGTTAATTTTCTTTTGCTCAAATCTCAATAATAGTTATAATTCAGCTGTTCCCTAGCACCTGAAGCTTTGTAATCTTCATTGTTTACTGTTTGTTTGTTGTTATACTGTAGGTATTGATGGTCCAGTTACCAGTACTTACAGTGCACCTCCAGAACCTGCTGTTGGTGGTCTGCTGGTAAATGTTGGATCAGAGGAGGTCGAACCACCACCACGAACAAAAGTAAATTTATGAAAATTGTATAAAATATTTGTATAAAATTAATGCAGCTGACAGCTTCACATGTTGGCTTGCCTTATGCATGTGCATGTGAATGTTTTGACAGCAAGGTTAACAGTCTCAAAAGGTACTTGAATTTTCCCCCAAATTAGAAAAACACGAAGCAAATTTATGCAGTATGGATAGCAATTTTTAATAAAAAAGAATTGTTTACACTGTAATTGGTTGGCTAGACTCTACATTATTTGCTTGATGTTTTGTGCATGGATTTATTAGCAGTTAATTAAGTCCTTTATCTGACCTGTCAACTCTCATGATATCGCCGTAAGTGTCAGGATTAATTTTTTTCTATCTTTCTTCACAGACTCCCAACAAAACTCCCAATCTCAAGGGGTTTTTTGGGGGTGGGGGGGGGGGGCTGGGGCAGAATCATTTGGAAGTGCAATTGTATACTCCACCCTGTTGAATAACAAACTAAAAATTTAATGAGGAATCCTAGTGCCATGAACTAAAGCAATCAATGACAGTGGTGTAAGAAAAATTAACACTTACTGTTCTTACCAAATAGTGAGAATTTTGCTTCTGTTTACTGTTAAGGCCTAGCTACTTAGTACTAGTCCAGAAGTTAAGCATTAATATTTAAATCAACACTTTACCCCAATAGAAAAAGGGTTCGTAATTTTATTCTTGAGCGGGAAAAACAGCCTCGCACTATTTTTTGTACAAATTATCTCCAGGCAGGTTTGTGCATGTACCTTTTACTTCATTGGAACACTGTACAAAAATGTATTTTTCCATTTTGCCAAAAGTAGTATTACGCTTAAGGTTTCCTTCATTTTAAAGGTAATTTTTTTGGTGTTTATGGTTATGACAGTCCCATTTAAAAGAAACACATAATTATTACCTCTACTTCAAATTATCATTTGCAGCACACCACTGATACTGAACGCAAGTTAGCAGCAATGGGCATTTCCTCAAGTGCAGATTTTGCAGGCTTCAAGGATGATTTTGATGAACCTGAGTTAACATCACAAGTCATCGCTCCAGCAAGAGCAAGAACACCATCGCCAAACTTTCAATCAACGCCACCACCCTCATATGATTCTGCTACAAAGACAAAAAAGGTATTAACAGCTAGTATTCAAGGTTGGGGTCTGAGAAAATTTGAGATAAGCCCAGTGCTCTGAACTTGTGCGTGTATTTCATGTAAAGATCATGAATATTTTTGCTGTAACTTTGAAAGAGTGTGGTATTTATTTGCTACTGGATCATTTTGGTATTGGTGTTAAGTGTTGGAAGAATTTATAGGTTGTAGTACACAATGTAGATGATTAAGAAAGAACAAGTTTAATGATATTATAAATACATGCACATGTATGTTCTGCATTTTACATGTAATACAGTTCCTTTGGTCTGATCGAGATGACGATTAGCTCCAATTAATAATGAACTAAAGATAAATATAATTTATGGTATGCTTTAAGTTCAAACCCAGCTTAATCCATTTCAGATCATTATTATATACCTGTATGTACAATGTATATAAATATACAGTGATAGTAATATTTAAACAGTAGCAGGTGGCTACACTTTATGTCGTGACTAATAAGTTGTAATGAATAATGTATTGAAATACAGCACTTTTACTACTCACTGTTTAAATGGCAACAATAATAATTTTATGTTGTTTTTACTTTGTAGCCATCAATTGCCAATAGCAGAGAATCACCTGATGTCGATGATCTTGAAAAATTTGTATTTGAGTAAGTGCTAAATAATATTAGAGAGATTTAAAGTCATGTTTGTGGTAAACAGCATAAATTATGTCAGATTAAAGTTGAAAATTTCCCACTGATAAGCAGATTAAAACAGTACAAACCAGTTCTTATGGATAAAATTGGTGCGTTGGTCATGCGGAGCAAATTCATGTTTGCCATTTGCTGACTAAAACGTGACTCTCCATCTCTCTTATTAAAATAATGATCATGCTTTCTTTTATTGTTTTTGATAGCCCAGCCCCACAAGGCACCACAATTAAATGCAGAATAACTAGAGACAAAAAGGGAATGGATAGAGGAATGTATCCCACATATTTCCTCCATATGGAAAAAGATGATGGAAAAAAGGTACTATACCTTATGTTTCTTACAGCAAAGGAGCATGCATATTTTGTATTCTGTTTACTTTGAATCAAAGCAGCCATTTTTTTACTCAAATTCATTCCTTTTTTGTGCATTCAGAACAAAAAGTTTGCATTACTCGTAATTCCTGGATTGGCCCATACCCTTGCCCTCAGCTACAATTTTTACCAAACGTTTTTTACTAACATAAGTTTCATTTTCTTTGTCATATCATGTTGTGTAGTGGCAAATTTTAGCGTTTTAACTTAAAATAGAAAGATATTTGAAATAAAAGGGAGGCAAATGATGAATGTCTGAGCATATGTTAATATAATAAACACAATACCACATGGAAAGTGTTCTGTACGATATTTACCACTCTTGTTTTTTACAGTTTTAATAAATTGTCTGTTGTGCACTTGAAATTTTATTGGCTTGCTTTGTCATATAAGCCTGAAACGTAATGTTCAGTGTTTGTCAAAGAAAATAAAGCATTCAACATGTAATAATATTAATTCTTGCATGGAAGAAAACACTTTCAACGCAGAGGTTGACGCTTACCTACGTGACAGATTAAGTTAGCTTCACCATTTTTTCATATTGCATGCTTATGAATAGTGTCCAAGAGAAAATGAAACATGACTTCTTGCATCAAGAAAAATAATTTTTTTGATGCAACAGACCACGGCCTATTTTTGTGATGCAACAGGTCACACACTTCACCTAAGTTATGTTACATAGCACACCGATGACCACAATATTATTACCCTTAAAACTCATTACATTGTTTTATCAACCAGTGATACCTGTAGTGTCTCTGTACATTGCTATATATACATGTATGCCCTTTATTTTCAGATGTTTCTTTTGGCTGGTCGTAAGAGAAAAAAGAGTACAACATCAAACTATCTTATTAGCACAGATGCAACTGACCTCTCAAGAGGTGGAGAAAGTTTTATCGGAAAGTTAAGGTTGAGTATCTTCAAGCTCATTCAAATTTTTCTTTAAAAGTTCTTATCATAATTGCTCCATGTAGAGAATGTATGCGGTTACCAAATAGTTAATTTTCTCCTTAAGAGATCCATTTTGCTTTTGCGTAAATGGACAGGCCTGGATTTGAAAAGAAAATGATTTTTAGGGACTGAGGACACATGTCTGAACAGGTCACAATAATGTAGTCGGTCAAAACAAAATAATAAAGTCTACAGACGTAAATACAGTAAAAACCCATGAGTAAGAACCTGCATTTTGTGAAGGAAAAAATAAATTGCAGCTAATAAACATTCTTGGATGAGGTTTTTGTGATATCCAGAATAATCAAGGTTGAGGAAAGTGTTGTCAGTCAACGCGATCCAAAGGCTGAGGCTGATAACACTTACCGAGACCTTGATTATTTAGGATATCACATAAATTGAATCTAATAATTGTTTTATTTTATACTTTATTTTGAAGAAAATAACGACAAACACACTGTCGCAAGGAACCTGAGTTTATATTGTTATTGGAAACCATGCAGTGCACGTCTGATTACAGATGTAGTCAGTTTAACTTATCTGTAGGTTGCGCTGATTTCCAAAATAAGCTGTAAACTCTTACCCAATGAGAAGTCAGATAATGAGTACAACGTATAATAAGAGTATTTAGTGGTAGTCAGCTTTCCTTATACATGTAAAATCTGCACTACATTACATTTGCAGTTGGACTGATAAGGGACCTATGGTATGTCAGTCTTTAAAGTAGGATCTTGAATGTGGACTAATATATCTTATTTGCCTGGGTACAGGTGGTGTACAGAATTTTTTTTATAGAGAACCTGTTTCAAATTATAAGCTAGGGAGGTTCTTGTATAGAGGGGGCCTTTCTGGCAAATTTTGCCCAACAGGTTCTTACTCTCTGTTTTTAATCCTCTAAGCCTCAATATCCACCTACAAATTCTCCAAACTAGTCTCTATACATTTCCAAAAAGAATAAGTAAAGAGAATTTGATAAAAGGTAAATGCATTTTTTCTCAGGTGATTATTTGATCAATTCTCACAACCTATTTTCTTGATTGTGTATTGATATTGTTATGGAGAAAATTGATGTTTGTCACTCTTGGGACTAAAAAATATTGTATTTTACTTCAAATTTATACTTGTCATACCCAATATGACCACTGGGTGCTGTTGGACAAGGGTTAGCATTTTGATCTGGTGACTAACATTTTTTGCAGCTTTGGTGGATCAAATAATTATACTAACACTCTTTTCCTGAGGCTATTATATTACAAGACATGACATTTATAATATCATAGTACTGTGTACAATTTCTTGGCGTGCAGGTAGCCAAAAACGCCAGCTGTGGCGTGCGGAATTAATTCTTTTACAAAACAGATATAAAAAGCAAAGAGAAAAGCAAAAAAAAAAAGAGAGAGAGAAAAAAGAAAAGCAAAGAGAACAGAAAAGAAAGAATATTTGTGGTAAAGTCAAAAGCAAGAAAGACAAGTCTGTTTAATGCAAGTCGTGAAAGAAGCTAGTATGAGTTTTAGGATTTCGCGATTTTATTTCTTGCTTTGTATTGGCACAGTAATTTCATCAGACCGATGCCAGTCGTTAATATACATGTTATGGTTGTTTCCTTACAATCACAAGTTGCCAAAACAATATTTAAAAGTATTTTGTTCAAAGAAACCCTTAGTTATTGGGAGCTTATAAGTTAAGAACATTTTAGTGTTCCACAAAGTTTAAAACGTTTTGTGGGAAGCACCATTAAAAAATTAACAGAAATAATGGCCAGAGCTTAACCTTCTCTCACATTTTTTTAAACAATGTAGGAACCTGGTTCTCAAATGGGAATCAGAAAAGCTAGAAATTAAAGAAAAATTGCTTAAAGTCTTCATTTTGCACATGTGCAACGTACCATTTCTGAATGTTTTTCGTTTTTTTTTCTTGTTACAGATCTAATTTAGTGGGAACAAGGTTTACTGTGTTTAACAATGGTGTTAACCCTAAGAAGGGAGGGTGTATGTCAGATGGCTCAAATATCCGTGAAGAAGTAGCAGCAATTATTTATGTAAGTGAGGTGTTTGTTTGTTTGGTTTTTTTTATTATTATTGCAAGTAAAACACACACAGAAAAGAAACAAAAATTACACAGAATAAATAAAGTAATAAAAAGAAAAAAAAACAACAAAAAAACAAAAAGCGAATTTACACACTTACATGGCAATATACTTACAAATATTAAAATATGTTACAGCAGTGCTAATTCCATATATTACTGTACTTAGTATGTAAGTGAGGTGTTTGTTGGTGGAGAAACTACTTATTGTAATTTGCAGCAAAAAGACTTACATTGTGTAATGTTGTACATCGTTGCACAGTGGTCTAAAAAAAGTCCTTTATTTTCTGGCATTTTATTCACTCTCATGTGGTCCAGAAAACCTGGTTGGAAGTCCACAGTAATTGTTGCACCACTTTTTTTTTTTACCACCGTTTTTGGACACAGGCCTACCTTGATGGGATAGGCACGAATGGGACCCGGGTCCCATACCCAATCCCTCAGCCCGGAAAGGTTGGCCACAGCACTGGGGTCTACATCCCCTACTCTTTTCGAACAGTGGTATGGGTTCTTTTACA
Source organism: Porites cylindrica (assembly GCA_964035525.1). Lineage (NCBI taxonomy): Eukaryota > Metazoa > Cnidaria > Anthozoa > Scleractinia > Poritidae > Porites > Porites cylindrica. The sequence goes on along the minus strand of OZ037778.1, from coordinate 22,735,231 downwards.
TCTCACATGAACAGATCAGTGAAAGTGCTCTGAGATGGGAGCTACAGTTTTTTGTCCTGATCCGAGAAGACTAGAAAGTGTAACCATTTGCAGATGTCATTACAAAGGCAGCACTTTCTTCTCAGTTATTTAAAGACCTTGAGTGTTGGTCCGGCCGGGGTTTGAATCCCTGATCTCCTGCTTGGCGGACTGGTGCTCTCTCAACTGAGCTAACCAGGCAGCGCTTGTGATGTCATCAGATTTAATGCTTGTTGCACAACTTTTGCAGAGCAAAGAACTTTTCCCCTGCATGATTGTCATTAGTAATCAGGGTTTGAGCCAGGCCGCGCCATTGCGCCAATCGCGCACTGCAATTGGAATTGTCCCTTTAAAAAACGGCCAAGGGGACAATTTGTCCCCTTCAAAATTTAGGGAAAAAACTCGAAAGGAAGCACACACGAAGAGATTTATTTCTGTACAGAAATTGCAAGCTGAAACAGAACGTGGAAAGTATATTTTATCGCACCTTTAAACTTCATTCCAGAGTTACGTTTCAGTCACGCTCTACTGCTATTTGCTGATTCTTCGCGCGGTTGCGGAGCCGCGAAATTTGGCAGAAATCTTATCAAATACATCTCTGTACAACATATTTGAAACTTATTTCAGCTATAGGGGCTATTTACTTGCCGTAAACTTGCAAATTTATCTTGGAACTTCGTCACTGAAACGTGCAAACAGATTATGTTGCGAAAAACTGGGTACTAGCCATGAAGTTAAAGGCTTTGCCATTGGTTCATTTCTTGAGCGTATTGTTGTTGAAAGAGCAAATGATGACCTCTGTTAGAAAAACGTTAAAAAGGCTGGTCTGATCAGCGCAAAACCGATCGATTTCTAGCGAAATTTGCCTTAAAAATAACCACAAAATCGGCCGTTTTTTACCGATTGCTTTTCGGTGAAGTTTGCCCCGAAAACGCCCGCGAAATCGGCCGATTTTTCCGCGAATTTGTCCCTAAAAATCCCGCGAAATTTGACTTTTTCTTCCGAGACCTATCAGAAGCCCTGCTAAGAAGACAATCTCCTTTGCATCAGCAGAAGGGTGTACAAATTTCTGTCCCCCTAAAAATGAAAATGTCCCCCAAAATTTTAGCCAAGGGGACAAATTGTCCCCCAGTGATCAAATCCTAGCTCAAACCCTGAGTAATCCAGATGGTAAAATAACAAAAAGCATTCAGAAATTTGTATCACTTTGTATCCTTTACTTATAGAATATTCATACTCTACAGAGTTTTCCAAAAAGTCTTTCTGTAGTAATGAAGCCTAGAGAGAGACCTGTGCAAAAGATGCTGTACGATTGATGCACATCATAAAAAGTTACAGAAGTACCCATTTATTATGCTTCTCCACACCATTATCACACAATGGCCATTACATTTTAGATGTGGCCCTTAACATTTGAAAGCAGGGCCCATTTATATATACCTGTTTTGCCTTCCCAGTCTATGTAAACTCCAAGTCTGGAAGGGTAGGCCCCCCAGACTTACCTGAAGTTTCTGGGCCCAGTTGATCGAAAGGTGGATAATGCTACCATGTATCCACTGTATAAATCTCGTGGATAATGCAATTGACTTGTATGAAATCATTATCTCACATGTAAAAACTAACATGGTGAAATCAGTTATCGGCCACTTTGACCAGGCGATCCCGCACCTATTTGAAAGATTGTTTTTGATTAGCTGGGAGAACAATAGGGGTTAATGTCACAATAACGATGCCCCTATCCCTGAAAACGATGGAAGTGCAGATTAAAGGGGACCTGAGGGAAATAAGAGGTTTAGAACAGTGCAGGTCTACTCATTTGACCTAGGATAATATTTTGGTATACTGAGTGGCAATTTAACAGCTGGATTTAATTTGTTTTTAATTATCAGGATACAAATGTACTTGGATTTAAAGGTCCCCGGAGAATGACTGTTATTCTTCCTGCGATGGAGGAAAGACTTGTTGATCAACAAAAGATACCCATGAGAATACCTGTGCGTCCACTGACGGTATGTTCATTTCAACAGCAAGTTGTTTACAAGAGATTTCAGGGGGTCAAGTGTAGCTGTACTTTGTCATTTCCTTTTTGTATAAGTTTTGCGTATAACTTTAATCATTACACAGTGAATTGCAAGTACATGCATAATAATAAGTAGCTTATATTCAGGGCCCACAGAGCGGATTTTCAAGTGGGGGGGCTAATGCCAACACATAAGCAAGAGCAAACTAGGGGGGTCCGCGGGCATGCTCCCCAAGGAAAATTTCAAATTTAAGTCTTCTGAAATGGCTGTAAATGCATCTAAAACTGCCAATAGTAATATAAATTTGTTTATTATTATAATTACATCGGCACTTAAAACAACAAGTTATATTTAACCTCGCCCCCACGTTAGACCAAAATTTGAATGAATAGACTTTGAAGCTAAACCCAACACTTGCAACGGTTGAGTGTCACCTGGACACTTTTAAGTCAGATTCTGTGAAGGTACCAATAAAGTTGCCTTTCCGATTGTCATTAATAGCTACACACTGATTGGCAACAGCTACAAGACAAAGTTTAATGTCTGTTCTCTGTTTGTGGGTGTTCAGTATTGTCAGATTACTAAACCTTGTTTGTGTGGTAAGTGACAGATCTGGGTAACCAAAGTAAAAGAAAAATATTTTACCATCCAAAAAAGTGGGGGGGGGGCACTAAAGACCCCCCAGTCCCACCCCCGGCGGGTCCCTGATATTGCCAGTTAATGATGACAACAATGTCAAAAAAGCAATAGGTTATTTATGACCAAAACAGCTAGTACAACTCTGCAAGCTAAAAGTGGATCAAAGTCTTTAACCCATTCGCTCCTGGAGATTTTGCCGAAAAACGCATTTTGAAGCCAGTCGAGTGGTTTTCTGGTCACTGTCGTGCTATAAAGAGCTAAAACTTACCACAAACCGGTTTACAGGTCGTACACTTGGCGGCCTTCTGATCCAGATGCAAAATATCAGCTTGCGAAGTTCGGGCATGCGCAGAAAGCAAAATTTTTTTTTGGGTTTAAAAGTGACACAGCAGTCTTGACTTTTACTTTTCGCTTTCTCTCCTCCCTTCTTTTTTCGCTTTTCTTGCCTCATTTTTTTTTCTCTTGCTGGGCATTTAGTAGGCTTCATTTTGGTGGGAAGAGTTTTTAGGAAAGCTTTTAGGATCTTAGGATTAGGTGAAAGGAAAGGTAGGTGGGTAATGGAACAAGATTTTCATGGAGATTTTCAGGTCCTTGTCACGTGGTTTTTTGCTTCTTTCTCCGGTGTCCTTGACTGAATTGTGCTCATTCTGGTATGGTTTGAAAGATCTCTTCACTCTGCACAAGTTAGCGAAGAAAGTTGTCCTTGACTGTTAAAACTGATGACGTCGCAAAGGGTAGAAAGGACCTGGATCCGCACGGGCGGTTACGGGCGGTTCAGGGGCGAATGGGTTAATATTTCTCTGTCATCTTCTGGGTAATGAGTTATGGATTTAATAACATATTTTTTTCCTTTTCTTTGAATTCTGAACTTATTACACTCAGATGCTGTCGTAAAGGATCCAACTGGAAGAAAATCTGCAAAAAGTTGGCAAATTGAGCAAGTTGGAGCTACAATCAATAAAAGCAAATGCACTTTTTTAAAGATAACTTTCATTTCTCCTGCCATTTGATTATGGCTTTAGCTGCCTGATGGTTTTATAGTTGGAAAAAAGTCACCTCTTGCATCTGTATCATGGAACTAGAAATAATAAGTTATTGTTTATTATTTGATGCCTACATCTTAGGATGCTGATGGTTTGTTGGAAAGATACAAGAACAAAAGAATGGAAAACCTTTTGGAATTACACAATAAAACCCCTGTGTGGAATGATGGTATGTACAAGTCTAAACTGTAAGAAAAAAAGAATCCCTTAACAAAATTTCTACCCTGTAACAGCTCTGTAGCATCACTGGAACAGGGTTGTAAAACTAACCTGTGACAACCCTGTTACAGCTCGTCATTTGGCACAGTTAGCAAGGCTATTTCTACACTGTAGCAGCCTTGGAACAGCCCTGTCACATTTACCTCAAAATTTCTTAGTAGACACCCTGTAACAGCCATGTTACAACCCTGTTTCCACCCTGTAATGGACATCCCTGCCACAGCTCGTGAATTGGCACAGTTAGCAAGGCTGTTTTCACACTGTGGCATTCCTTTAACAGCCTTGGTACAGGTTTCATGCATTACAACCCTGTTACAACTTGTTAATTGGCAGTTAACAAGGCTGTTTTTTTACCAGGTGCCAATGTTGTGATACTCCCTCTCACACAGTATACACTTTAGACAGCAACCGTTTAACTTCTATACATTAGAATTATAGTACTATCAGAACATAATTTTTTATAACTTCACATCTATTAAAGATGAAACTTAATCTTTTTTAGGCATATTTGAACTCATGAAAATTCCTGAAGCAAAGGAACGATTTGCGCCACAAAAAGCTTCAAAGTTGAACCACCAACGGCTGGTTTAGTCCGTTTAGTCACTTAAGTAACAAAAGCAATGCATTTCAACAAACATACATTGAAAGGACACTTTCGATAAAGGAAAACAGTAAATACAGTCAATTAAGAACTTAACGTTACTTTATTTTTCACGTGCCGACGTTACAGTGTGTAAAAATATAAACAGAACAAAATTTAAACTGCATGCAACAGTCTGATCTGGCTTGTAAACACTTGCTTGCTTTGCTCGATTTAATGTACAAGTAGCACGTCAAAAAGCCGACTTTACAATAACTGTCCCAAAAAACGAAAAAACAAACCGATTTTTGTCCGCAATAATAAGAGATGAAACACGGAATTGTTCCATTGTAACAACGCGCGGTTCCGAGGTTGACAGTTTATAGTTGTTTTGTTCGTTGTAACAAGCTTAATTTGAAATCGCTCACCTCGATCGTCTTTCCTTCATGATCCACAATGTGTTACATTTCCTCACGAAAAGAGCCAATCCATTTGTGTTTCAGTTGTTGCTGAATTGTTTAATGGTGTACGAAATGAACTCGCATTATTACTAGGCAGGGCAAACAATCTTTGAATCTTGCAAGTGCCGCGGAATGTTTTCTGTCCACTATATCGATCTGTTTCCCATTCGTTGAGAGCTGGTCAAAGCACAGTTATTTTTTTGCTAATACTTTTTCACTCTCTGCTTCAAAAGCAGCAAAAAACGCTCTACAGCCTTTCTAAATCTAAACTGGATGCAGAAAGCGTTTGAATATTTTCGCTTTTCATTCAAATGATCGTGAGTCCCTTCAGGAATGGAGATGTGTAATGCGATCTTCCGGTAAAAGTGCTGACCAATAAGATTAAAGTCTTGGATTTCTCCAGGGAATTACCAATGGCGTGTCTGTCACGGAATGAAAATATTGAAGTCCCCTCGATCTCTAAGGAAAGAATTTAATTCCATGCTTGCAGAGGTCTCTCAGGCAGGAAAACAAATTGAAGTGATCTGAAAGTCTTTCATTTTTTGTACATTGTTGTAAAAAATTAAGTAAGTTGCAGCGGTTTTTTTTCATTTAAAAGAACAGGAGCTGATGTAATAGGTGTTTGTAAAAATGGTAAGCTGATCAAAAGAAGGTCTTCGTTTTTAACATGAGATAAAAGTCTTATAAAGAAACCAACCTCAAACTACAAAGGTAGCCACAAAATCGGTAATTAATTAAAGTAAGTGTCAATGAAAAAAAAAAAGAAAAGAAAAAACGAAGCAAATCCAAACAAAACCAAAAACAGCATATTAATAGGCGTACAATATTCGTGTTTGATGATTTAACGATACCATTTTCACCAAGTTCTTTTTCGTTTTATTTGTTATTAATGATCTAGCTGACCCTCGCTCCTTTTAACACTTTTAGACTTTGAAAAATATTGCCATCTTTCATGATTTATGGAGTTTACCGTACTTGGCTACATTGTTACTGCCCTTTGATTATTATCCATTGTGTGAACAGAAATAGACATCTCACAGTTCTGCAGGAACCCGGTTACTGTCTAATGTACCTAACACAGCCATTCTGCATCCCTGTCCTAGTTCTTCTGCATTACTAGGTAGCCCTGTCTTAACCCTGTTACGGTAACTGGATATTTTCACAGCCATGTAACATGCTTGTTATACTTAACTTTGTACATTTTTACAGCCCTGTCACAGCTCCACTTATTTGAACTCAAGTAAGTTGCAGCTGTGTCACAGCCCTGTTACAGCCAGTTTACAGCCCTGAAATAACGTAAACAGGGCTGGAAACAGGATTTTACAGGGCTCTCACAGGGTTTTTGCAGGGTAGAATTTTTTCTAAGGGATGATGCAGTTTGTTTGAATGGCATTGTTATTGCACTTTTGGCAGTATGAATCAAGTGTGATTCAACTGCATCTTTACTGGATTAAAATGAAAGCTAACAGAGCTTTTCCTTTGTTTAGATACACAGTCATATGTCCTTAATTTTCATGGAAGAGTGACACAAGCTTCAGTAAAGAACTTTCAGATTGTTTTAGACGCGGATGGTAAGTAAAAATTAAAAATGCAAGAAGCGACAAGAAGAATTGTTGGGACCCCAGTTCCTCAATATTATTATATTAATTTTTGATAGCATCAGATGCGAGTAAAATATTAGTGGGATCTCTGTTAACTTGCCTTGAAATGTATGCAATAGACCTTTCTATCTGCAGCTACTGTCATGCTCTGATGGATAAACCAAGTTTGAAAAAATTTACTGAGAGCTGCAGGGTTGTTGAAATCCAATTGAAATATAATGTATGATCATCACAGGGCAAAGGTCCATACATGCCTGTTTTCTCTTGGCCTTAGAACTTATGAACACTTGTACATGTGCACTGATTCAGTAAGTAAGGTGAATTCTTAAAATCGTTTGAGCGAATTTTCAAGTAAACAATTTGCATTCTTTTACTGATGAATTGTAAAAGGGACCAAGTCCAGTGTCTTCACGTGCTAGATTACTGTGTGATAACTTGAATTCCCTTACGTACTACGAAAGGGGCAAAGCCCAACACTCACATGCAAACTGTGACTGTAAATTTCATGCAATCTGGCTTTTCACCGTAGTAATATTAACTTAAACGTATGAAGACCTCTTTAGTTTTGTAACCATTGTGCCTTAAGTAAAGGCTCTTTTCTTTTAAGAAGCACAATAACTTATAACAGTTGCAGAATCAAGTCATCATGAGAGTGAAAGACTGTTTCATTAGTAGAATCGCACATGACAACCTCATCAATAATGCTCGAGTGCCTTATTAGTGAAATTGGTTCCATCTTGGTCAAATCCTATTAAATCTCTCTCATACGCTTGCAGTGCGTTGTGAAAAACGCTTTGTTCTTGCAATTCTTCAGGGTGTGCCAAAACCTATGTCTGATGGTCCAGGATGGGTAGAAATTTAGTTCAGATAGTAAACCTTTGACATGACTTGTCTATGGGACAAACACATTTTTAATAAGAAAAAATACAGGAACCATTGAAAATTGACTTCAAATTACAGTAGAATTAAAATTTATATTAGTCATAAAAGCAAACCTCATGCTGGATGAAATGAGGTCAAATATTCCTTTTAACTTTGCCATTCTGCAGCCATTTCATTTGTTTTTCTGGTCTTAGTAACCAGGCCTTTTAAGACATTAGTCATTCCTACTATTAAGATTGTGTATGATATTATATTTAGGTTTAAATTATATTTACCAGGTTAATAATGTGATTAAAAACATATTAAATGCCCAACATTTTTTGGAGTTTCAAGTTTTAAAACCTTTTGGACCAGAACTCTTGGGTTTTGGACAGCAAAATTTAATATAGCCTGAGTGCTTGTCTGAAGGACAAGTGTATAGGAAAATTTTTCTCTTACTCGGTTTTTCAGGTCTGTAACAAATACCCATTTGTTACTTTGAGTCTGGAAAAAGAAATTATTGTTTTGGGAAAAAGTCTGGAAAAAGTCTTGAATTTTGGATCCAAAATCTGTACAAACCCAGTTACTTGTAATTTTCTTGGTGCCCTGGATATCAGGTTTAAAAATCCTTTGTATTTTTGCACTTTATTTTTTTGTAGTTGATTATATCATTATGCAGTTTGGCCGAGTGGCAGAAGATGTTTTCACGATGGATTACAGCTACCCAATGTGCGCTATTCAAGCATTTGCTGTTGCCCTGAGCAGTTTTGATGGGAAGTTGGCTTGTGAATGATGTAGTTACAAACTGAATGTGCTGCAGGCAGGGCAATTATTATAGAAATTATTAATTCTAAAATTCAAGTTAAATTTTGTACATGCAGGTAACTTAAGCAAGAGAACATACCAAATATCAGTTTCACTTCTGTATTATAATGATAGTTTTAGTTTTAAGTTGTTGCAAAAAGGCAATGAACCACTGTGCTTTTTTAAGCTATGTTTCTTGCATCTGTTGAGTTATTACAACTTAGGGTTTCTTTATATGCTAAGTACTCTTTTCTGAGTACTCATATTATAGTCTATACATCTGACCTGACAATCTGTTTCTAACAACTTGTCGGCCATTCATCTACAGGATAGGCATCTTACTTTCAGTGTAAAAAAGTGCCATAAGAATTTCCTAAAATTTGCTTCAAAGGAGAGAGAAAGAGAAAAGCTCTTCTTTATTGGGTTTTCTTATTTTATCAAGTCATGTTATTGTGCAAATCCAAGGTTAATGTACGTTGTTATTCCTTAAAATTCTTTGCATTACCTTTGGTTTTTATTTATTTTATGACATGCACACTTTAAAGGTAGTTTTAAAAACATCCAACAAGAAGATTCTTATCATAATTTGCAGTTGCTATCACCTGCTATAAGATTTATAATGATTGCAAATCCAAGTGCTGATTACACAAACCAAAAAATGGTGTCCTCAAGACCTCTCTGTCAAGTTGAATTTTATTTTTTGCATTTTTCAGACAAGCAAAGGCAAGTGTGAAGTGCATATGGACTGCAAGACACACGGTGGAGGAAGGGACAGAAGTTATTTTTTCTGCACCTTTCCCTATTGCGTGTGTCATTCTCTCCATGCCCGCGTCATGCTTGCCAGAGCAAATGCAAAAAATAGTGTCATTCCTGCAGGCTAAAAGTAGCTTATCAACCAATTATAATTAAGTCCACTGCTAGGAAATGACTGAACTTAGAATCACTAGCTTGGTTACTTTTAGGTTCAGGAGGCCCTCTTCCCTTTTAAACTGTCGTTGTTCTACAGCTCAAACCTTACTCAAACCAGTAGCATAATTTTAAAAAAGTAAACAACTGAAAAACGATAGACTGACTTTTGCGAAGACTACATTAAATTAATTGTATTAAAATAAGGTGGCATGTCTGAGGAGTAATTCATTATTATTATAACCAAGTATTGTTTGCTATTACACAGACTTTATCCATATGCCATTTAAAGGTAAGACATTTTACAGGAATAAAAAATTAATAAGCCATTTCAACTCATGTACAATCTTTAGAGTTGTTAATTGTAACATTTATGTAGCGTGCAGTGTATGCTGCTTTCCTGAAAGTGCAGTGTAAATGTTTCTGATATTACATTTCAGTTGCATCTAAGTTTTACTATGGCAAAGAACTTTTAATTTTATTAGCAGTTACAACTTTTAACAAGATTCAAAAAATTAATGTGGTCTCTTGCTCCCCTAAACAATCTTTTTTGACCACCAAAATTTTAATGATAACAGTAATGTGAACAAATATTTATTGTAAGTCATGCATGTAAATAAATTAAAAGTTGATTATTGGCAATATCTATTACCAGTCATCAGCTTACTTTTAAGTAGATTGTTAAATTTTCATAGGGAATATTGCATGTACCTTATACAGTGTCTCTGATAGAGAGATAATCTGAACCACTAAATCTATAGGTTGTTTTCAGTTTGATGAAGCCTCCAACGCTGGGTTTTATGCCTGCTATTAATAATGCACCTTTTTTAGATTGTGTATATGCACTGGGTTTTTTTTCTTTCAATCTTGTTATGTGACAAATCAGCCATAAAGGTCAGAAATAAAAATCGTTTTGCTGAGCTTTAAAGTGCAAACTCTGAGGGTTAAATTATGCTTTAACAGTTAAATCATATGCTGGTCTTGGAGTCTAATCTCTACTCTAATTCGTTGGAACTTTAATTAATGATCCGCTTTGTACTGAAAGACCTTTCACTGTATACGTCCCTGGGAGCAGTGATATCTCCAAGCCGGATGCTATGTTGTGTCCAGCCTGGAGAAACCACTGCTCGCATGCATGGGTACTCAGTGTAATGAATACCCAATAATACATTATTCGTTACAGGAGTTGTAGTTCTGTATAATAGTTTGGAATAACATGCTATAATATGACTTGATCCTGTTGCAACAGTCATATTTTTCCTTCCAACTAGGCATGTGGAAAGCTTATCAGGGTTCCTCGGTACAATCATCCGGGCAGATTATACCAACTCATCTTCATAATTATTGGTCTGATTTGAGGTCATGTAACTTAACCTCTTCATATGGACACCCCACAATATGGCCATCTCTCTTTTACAGACAGTTGGTCCCAAAGATTCCTGACCAAACTTCATTCACGCAAAATTGATTCCTTCCTTTACAATGCAGCCATGCAACTTTTAAGGAAGTTGTTTTGCTTTGCCCTTTTCTTTGTTGTCCATGTTAAGAGGTTCGACTGTTCATCGGTATTGTTACTCTAAACAGGAGGCCATTTTTAAAGTTGTTCAGGATTGATTCATTGATTTTAGCTTTTTAAAGCATACCTTGACAAAATAATGCAAAGTAAATAAATTTATTCATTAATTTTCTCATCAAGAGAATAAACTGTAATCTACAGAACAGAAGATCAAGTTGTTATTTATGATGATGATGATGATGATGATAACAGTGATGAGGTCCTTTTTATTAATAACTCTCACAGGACCTGTACAGTGTACAGTCAACTCCCGTTATAGCAGACACTGTCGGGACCTCGAGTCGGTGTCCTTATTAGTGAGAGTCCGTAATAGCGGAGTTTATTTCAGTCAAATGTCAATAATTATTTATTTTTGCCTGGGATTTAGATGCTGTCCATTTTATTGGGGCGTCCATTATAGTGGGATGTTCACAAGACAAGAGTTGACTTACATGCAGGTAATAGCGAGGAGAGGTGTGACGTCATGTTACCATAGTAGCAAAATTCTTGAATCTCAACAGTCTTTGTTGACAGACATGGCTATTTGCCTGGCTATTTGCATTGTTGAAAGATGGAAGAAAAGTATGGGCTACCATTTTGTTCCTGGGTGCAATCATGCACAGGAAAGTCCTGTCAATTTTTTCATTTTCTTTGTTTTCTTTACTGCAATATTTGCAGGAGCATGGTTTGTTGAGATCCAGGAATTTTGTTACCATGGTAACATGATGTAATGACTTCTCCTCTCTATTGCATATTGGTGTGCATACCAGAGTGTGGATGTGTAGTGGGGAGTGCATGAGTGAGGGAGTGAGGATGTATTATTCTTTGATCAAGCATATTTTTTAACAAAAAAATAAAATGCCTGATCACAGGATGGATAGGTATAATTTCAGCTAAACAAGTCATCCATAAGACTTCAACTCAAAACTTGGGTTTTAATTCACAACTCAAGATTCATACTATTAACAGACAATAACCATCATAAAAATGGTTGAATGTTCCAGTTGAATGTACTTTTACCCCTTAATATCTCAGCGAAATTTCAAAATATAATATTAACTTGATGGATTTGAGTCAGCTAACTCTTTCCAGTTCCCAGAGGGAAGTAACAAGAAATCTTTTTTCACACAATTAAATTAAACTCAACCTTGTTCCCAGGGTCCTCTCCTACTCTCTCTCCCCAGTCTGGAGAGGAGTAGGAGAGGACCCTGCAGGAAAGGGGTAATGCCTTAAACTGATGGATGTATTACATCAATACAACAAGAACTAAGGCGTTGCCTCCTTGGTAGCTGTCAATGTGTCGAGGAAAATTAAGGGAAAGGAGTCATTTTTTCTGACCCCTAACAGTGTCCTCCAAAGGCATGGCTTGGGACCAATGAAACTCACTATCATGGTTGTCCCAAAAGTGCTTGCTACTAACATACATGTACAGCTGGGCAGTTTCTCTGTCCACCTACTTCAAATCTTCTGGAGAACCAGCAGCCTGCCCTTAACTTCCTCATTTTACACCTGCCACATAAAGGGTAAACTTGAAGGTTCCTCATTTTAAATTTACACCTTCAGACACGGCATCTTTTACCGTTTATGTCTTTTTGCATCTGGCTCTAGGTAAACTGTATACTGTAATGTTGATATCTGTATCTTGAAAGACTTCTTCTATGATGTTTCGTACTTTGGGCCACTCTAGCCCATCTAGACCGCAACCAATCATTGGCATTGACAGGCTTGTTACACCATGACTAACACAATGACCCTTCATTGCTTGCAGTGATGATTGCAGACTTGGGTATGTTGGCTTGTTAAAGTATTTTTCCTTGGTAACCTAACAGAAATAATAATATTATTATTATTAGGGGAGTGATACTTATTAATATGTTAATGAAGTCACTACACTGAAGTGGGTGAGCTAGTTGATGATGATAATCCTCTCACACTTATTAAAAAATAGCTTCACTGTACGTGGTTATAAAGCAGTTTGTTTACCACCCTACCACCAATTCTAGATGAGTCACTGGTGAATGATTTGGGGTTTAATGGGTTGCAAATTGCACAACTGCAATGAAAAAGTTTGCAAACTCATGCAGGGCCCAGAAAGGAGATATCAACTACATGATGTGCAACTTTGCAGAAATACTAGTGGTCTATCATCAATACTGCATCAATAGCCCCATGGGCTATTGACTCAGAGCCCATTCAGGCTCGAGGAATAATTGTTAAATAGTTCCTGCTAAATACAATGTCGAGTTGGAGGGGAATCCAACAGCTACTGCTAGGGACTTCTTTTGGTTCTATTTTCCTTTAATTAATATAGCTATGAATCAAAGTAGCCCGTTTTCAACTTCATTGTAGCTAAGAAAAATCACCAGGTCCTCAAATGATAGCTCTAGAAATGGGGCAATTTTTATGGAACGTAACAAGGCAAAATCAAAAACAAAATAATAAAATCACAATTATTTTTGGAAGTAAAACATTCAGTGATTACAGTCTAACCTCCCATAAGCGACCACCCAAAATGCAAACACTTAGTGGTCACTAATGGGAGGTGGTCGCCTACAAGAATCGAACCACAGGGGGCCTTTACCAAGAAGAGGTCCGGGCACATCTACTTTATGGAAGATAATTTATTGCATGCAATTTCTAAGTTACACCATTTGTAGTTCCATGTTGTTTCAAAAGTTCTTCATATATATTTCTAGGTAGCATGGTGCACACAGTGAACGTAGAGATCAGAGAATGCATCGAGTGGTCGCTAACAGTAGGTTAAAAACAATAGAAAATCCTTAAACTTTCAGGCCCAAAAGTGGTCGAAGTCGGTTATAGGAGGTAGTTGTTTACTAGAGGTTCAACTGTAAGTCTGACTGGGAACGTTTTGGTGTTTTGGACAGGAGGTCACTTGTGGGAGGTGGCTGCTCGTACATGTAGGTTTGGCTGTATTTAATTTGCTCACCAGATAGTAGATATGTCTGTTTCCTCTTCTTAGAATTGCCACACCTCCTGGTTTCTGCCCTAAAATTTAAAATTAAAAATATTGGTAGCAATTTCAATACACTGAATGTAATTGGAAAGATTTTATTGTAATGGTATGATGCCTTAAAGTCACCTGACTCACCTGATGCTAAGACTGCATCTTAATTATTTACTATTGCCGTAAGTTGAGATTATACTTACACTTGAGAAAAATGAGACATACCCAACAGACCAACCTTAAAATTAGACATGTACGAGTATGGCTAATGTCAGTTATGAACAAGATATAATTTCATGTTTCTCCCTTATTTTTCCTTGTACAAATGGCACACTACTATCAGGCAGACTTGTTGCTTAATACTTTCTTGGTGGTACTCAACAAAGTTTTATAATATTATTAGGCATAACAGTGATTTGTTCCCCGACTGAGAGGTCCATTACCTTAGCCTTTTCTCTTTGTCCAAAAGCCAAAAGGGTACACCCTTTTATGTTGGTTTAAACAGCCTGTTTGCTGGTGGTACTGTTATTTATGCTTGTAAGGAAAAGGAAGAGAAGGAAGGAGGGAGAGGAAAATTGTTTTAACAGCAGAAATGAGGGCTTAAATTTGTAGGGTTGTAATCAGGTGTGGTTAAATACTGGTACATTTTTAGCCCCAGATAAAGGTTCCCAGCCACTGTATGACACTGAAAATTGTGCTACTGTCAGTGTAGATAGATAAGTTAAAATAAATTACAATGTTAAAAGTACCTTGTGATTTAAGCTCATCCACACCCCCAAATTTTGTCTTAAAGGAAACAGCTATTCCTTTTCCCATTCTGACATCTGCACTGATGCAGTGAGCAAGCGATTCACTATCAGGGCATGAAAATAAATTCCCAGTCCTTTCAGTCAACTTATATGATGCTTCAGTGCCAACAACCTAATTAAAAACATTTTTAAAGAGGAAGAAACATGAATTAAGTAGAACACTGTACATGTGTTGTTTTATTACACTTACACAGTTTATAATGTCTGTGGCTTACCCAAGCGAGAAATAGACAAGCTGCAACGTGTTCAGAACTGTGCTGCATGCTTGGTTTCAGGAGTAAGATCTGACCATGTAACTCCTGTCATGAAAGACTTGCACTGGCTTCCTATTGGCGCATGCATTGATTTTAAAATATTCCTTTTAACATTTAAAATTTTAAACGATTTAGCTCCTTAGTATTTGACTTCACTCCTTCTCAAATACCAGCCGGCTCGTTTACTCCACTCATCTAATAGATTGCTTTTACAAGTTCCTTCTGTTAATACCTTGGCTCATGGACACCGCCCATTTTCCTATTATGCACCTATTATCTGGAACAGTCTACCTGATCATATCAAAAACTCTGAATCTGTGTCTAATTTTAAGAAACATTTGAAAACTTTTCTTTTTAGGAATATATAGAGTTTCATTTAGACTTTATTTACTTACTAAAATTAAAATTATGCGCCATAAAAACCTACTATTACTTATTATTATTATTACTTAATATCCAACCCTATTGGAAAAGACAAACAATTATTATTGTTACTCCTGTAAATACTCTTACTGTCATAGCCATTCATCAGAGACTTCTATTATGAGCAGAGTAATATTGACAGCACATTATTAGGAGTAGGGACAAGGGGCAGGGGCGAAGCCTGGGAGAAAAGGGACAGGAGAAAAAAAGGCAGCAAGTGGGAGTTCTAAAAAGGTGGGAAGTGGGAGAAATAGGTGGAAAACACACATTACTATACTTAATATTTGACAATCAAGAAAACAAGGGGCAATAGCAAGATAGGGGAGGCAGGAGGTTTGGAGCTCCCTTCCTCCCCCCCCCCCCCCCCCTTTCCCTCATCTCAATGACTTTTACCTTTACACAATACACTGTATATTCGGTTGCAAATTGGGTTGCTTAATATTGAAGGAAGCCATCATTTCAAGAGGGCACATTATGCACCTATCAACGTAAACCCTGTGAGAGTGGGGAGCATGGGCAAAGGGTGTGGATTTGAACAAAAAAGAAAAAAATTTTGGTCAATTTCCAGTGGGTGGGGTCGAAGGGTACAAACATCACATAATTATAGCCAAAAATCCCCACCCAGGGGCCTATACCATACATGATGAATCTCACAAACCTGATTGAAGCTATCTCCATTATGAAGAAACATGATGTGTACCCCTACATTTTGTCTTCATAATAAGCAACACTCCACTTCAAATGTTTTCTAACCTCTGCTATGGTAAAACTCTTTCTTTTAATTATCTTCAAAAATGAGTGAAACTTATCTCAGCTCCTGATATCTGGGGCGGATCTAGGGGTGGTTCGGGTGGTTCGGTCGAACCCCCTAAACTGAACGTAAAAACGTATAACAAACGCGTGGCTAATCAAAAAAAAAGTGAACCAACTCAGCTAATAAATATATCTTTTGAAAATAATATTTCTTTGTGTCTTTTTACGCGAAAACAGCATAAAAACAAGTCAAATTTGTGCCTAGTTGAAAATGGCCTCTAGTACGTCCGCTTGAGCTATAAAATTACTGCTTATTAACGCTTACACGTCCCGCCAAAACTGACAATTTATGCCAAATCTGCCAATCATTCCAATTCCGGCATTGCGTAAAGCCGCGCCGTTCTTTGGAAGTCAGCCCTGTATGTGCACTGCAATTCCCATGTACTGAATCTCGTTATAGTAAAAGCATCTAGCTTACCATCAGTTCGCAACATGGCTTACACTATAAACGGAGATTTCACAATTTTTCAATTATTCTCCAAAGCGGCAGAGGTGCTTGGAGAAAGTAATCAGCGTTCATCAGCCGGATTCGCAGAGAACTAAGATCCGTGACCTCTGCCGTACTCGTTGGGTTGAACGTCACGAGGACGAGAAAGTGGCAGTCAGAGAGAAGCCAACCAGACGCACTTTAACCTGCATTAGAGGTACAGAACTTAATGTTTTGGTTTTTTAATGTTCGCCTTTCAAATTAAACTGAACTATTTCTTTTTTGTTATCTTAGGCCTGTGATGCAGACATTTTCCCCAACATCCACTGTTTGCTGCACATTGCATGCACTATTCCAGTGACTTCAGCTGACAACGAGCGGGCAAACAGTACCTTAAAGCTTGGTTAAAGGCTACTTGCGGACCACCATGACGACAGAAAGATTGTCTGGCTTGGCGCTCATGAATATTCACCACAAGAAACCCGTGGATTATGATGCTGTTGTCCAGAAATTCGCAGAACAGCAACCCCGGAAAAGGTTGCTGGCTGATCCCATTTTTGAGAAATTCATTTAAAATGTTTATCCGTCTCGATTATTGTCAGTGTTAAGAAAATCCATCCTTTAAACTATTGTAGTTAGCACAAAAATGGAGGTGAATTAGAGCAATTAAGCCACTGCAAATTGCCCCTGAAAACGCTGGACATCGCATTTTAGAGGCTCTAAAATTAAAAATTTTCCGGGGGAGCATGCCCCCGGACCCCCATAGGGGCTACCGCCTTCGGCGGGCGTTTATCCGAACCCCCCTTCCTCAAATACTGGATCCGCCCCAGGATATATGTGTTCCATTCATATGTAAAAGACTTTGTGCTTCTATTAAATATTTCATTATAGCATAAAGAGTCACTTCTACCTCGGAGGTTTACATGTACATGCAAAAGAAGCAAAGTTATTAGATGGTCCCGAACTAGGAAATGAAAACTGCACCTTATCAAACAGCACACCTTTTGGTGATTTTGGGTGTTTGAGTTGAATGGCCGGCCCCCAGCAGGGTGAGTGCAATGCCACTAGACTTAAGGACTAGTACCAAACACACACAGACAGTTGTGCACCAGCACCCCTACATACAGTACAGGACACCCAGGGGATGGATTTTTTATCAAATCCCTGCCTAATGCCCACACTCCCCCCACCCCAGGGTTTACATTGATAGGTGCATTAATAGTAACCCTTAAATGTCTGTCAGAGTGTCAGACCCATTTCAAACGTCGTTATACTGCCGTGCCGAACTAAATTGATTGAATCAAATTCAACTTTATCATGGCAGTAGAGCGACGTTTGAAACCAAGTCGTGCTACTGCCGTGTAGCATGGCAGTAGCTCTTCTTGGTTTTAAACGTCGCGCTAATGCCGTGCCACTGCCGTGCCAAACTCAATTCATAAATTATGAATACATTAGAATACATTTAAAAGTTTGCTTAATCGTTTCTTTATTTTTGTGTTTTGTTTTCGGCAACAGCTGCTCTATTTGACTGAATAAAATTTGATGTCTGAAACCATGTCGTGCTAGTGTCGTGCTGCAGTCGAGCTACAGTAGAGGCCAGCTTAGCACGGCAGTAGCACGACGTTTGAAACAGGCCTCAGTCTGAAATCGTCTTTATTTGAAGTCAGCGCTGTTAACCCCATATCCTATACAAAGTAAAGGTCTGTGAGTGAAGGTGGCGTAATCATGTTAGTGCTTAATATTACATGCATAGGGACTCTTGAAAGACTTGAAAGATCGCGATTATTCAAAGACACTACCCCTTACCTCTAGCTTTTTCATTTTGCTGTCTTTTGCTGACACCTTAGTAGCATCACTGAATTTGGAATCTAACTTGTGCTTTCTGGCAAGGATAAACCAAACACGTTATTAAAATCAAGCTCATACTGATCTTTAATTTCTAATGAGGAAGAGATGGTGCGGGTATTAAAGAGGAAAAGCTCGAGATCTTCAGTCACCCCGGCCTAGCCCGCACTCTCGCAGCTTGTTTCGCTTGCCACGTCCTTCTTAATAATTTTTCAGTCCTTTCCCTCTTACTGTATTTTACGGCCAGTCAACTCTAACGGATGAAAACACAGCTGCTCATTTAGATTGTCCACTACGGGTCGGTTACTTAAACGAAGTCTAACTTAGAACGCGGTTTAAGACTCTTACATCGCCTCCTTGTCTTCAATTTGTTCCAGTTGCGAATTTTTATCGGGTCTCTTGCTCCAACTAAGTCAAAAACATTTATGGAAATGTGACTAGCAAATCATTGGAAAATCATACCCTGTATGCAATGGAGCGCTCTCGGCCATACTCAGGAATACAAGCCTGTAAACTTGCAGCCTCGAAAACATGAGAAACAGGGAGAATTCACGAGGCCGGAAGTGAGAAATACCATGAATTGAGGTTTAATAGCTGACCACCATAAATGGCGGACTCCTGGCCTGTGAATAGAAAACAAAAATCTCCCTTTCCTACACAACTCCCGCAATTGGGCCTGCACACAGGCTGTTAAGCAGACAAAATTCATAAGATTTTAAAGACAAACTAGTATTTCTGGGTTTACGGCAATTTTCTCTTCATCTTAACAGTCATTCAGCCCTGCCGTCAGCCCCCATCGTCCCCCGCGCCCCCCCACCCCGCCGCAGCCCGCTGTGATTGGTTGGTACGTTATGTATGAACTTTGTAGGCGTCCCGCGCCGGAAATGATTTAATCACGTGACAAAGAAGCTACAGTATCTCCAGAAATCCAGTTTCGCCTCGTTCTGCCTTGTCCCGCTTACTTATGCAGACTATGCGAAAGGCTGGGAAAATTTCTAATATTCGGCTCCTTTATCACTCCTTATCGGAACAAATAATCGCAGATAACCTCGCTGACTTAAAATTTCTTTGTGGTGATTACTTAACTCCAGTGAGGTTGGAAAAAATTGACAATGCTAAGCAACTTTTATCGGCGATTGGGGAGGTCGTCGAAAGCGAATCCGAGCAGCTTGAGTTGTTAAAAGAACTTTTTGAAAAAATTGGCAGGAGAGATTTGAAGTCAAAGGTCAAAGAATTCCAACAGTCAAGAAAAGGTAGGTTACTTTATTCGCTCAAAAATATGATTAATTATCAGCTGGTTTCAACTAGCCTGCGTAGCTGGCGGTATTGTGTGGGTGCGAGATTAAAGTTTCGGCGGCGGAGCCTTGTTCCAAAAAAAGGGAGTAGGGACGAGGCGGTTGAAATACCGCCTGCCAGAAAACCCCAGTAGTTTGAATAGTGCGCACACCAGTGTGCGGGGAAACGGATTGGTCGAGGGCCATACACATGTCAATCATGTTAGATGATCCTTCGCATATTATTTCCCAATTAAGGGCCTCTTCATATGAGCCCGGTTGACCGGGCTGGCCCGGTTTCCGAGATCTCGCCTCACCTCAAAATCCTGTGTTAAATTTTCGATGTGTTCATATGAGAGGGCGGGCTGGCTCGGTTCCCGAGATCTCGGTTTTTCCAACCGAGATCTCGGCAAGCGGGCTGGAAATTTTGCCACATGAACACTTCATCCCGGTTACCGGGATGAACGGCGGGATGAATTCTCGTGGTCCGGATGGCATCGTCTTTCATTGCCTGCTGTATTTTACACATCATAAGCATCCCATTTAACTGCAGTGATACGGCTTTAAGAGTTACCGAAGCCCGAAAGTAAAAAAAAATTGTGTTTCTCTATGTTTGCTTTGTTTCCCAAATTTGGCGCCAAAACTCGTACCCAGGATCTTTGACCTTTTCTCATCTCGGAAACCGGGCTGAAATTTCTCATATGAACCAAACGCGAAATTCATCCCGGTAACCGAGCCAGCCCGGTCAACCGGGCTCATATGAAGAGGCCCTAAGGGAGCAGATGGCAACCTGGAAAAGACGTAAGTGATTGTGGTTTCCCCTTTAAAAAGAGCATAATTGATGACCAAATTGCCAAAATGGCGTCTTTAAACTTCACAGCGCTGGAATTGTCTTTATTTAGCCATAAGAAACAAAGGTGAAAGGAAATTTAAAACACTTTACAACTGCATCTGAGATCAAATCCTATCAGGAACACCTACAGAAGAATAAACCACAGGAAATGGTTACTCAGTATGCATGTAACAAACCAGCTTCATGACCTTTTAATGTTAAGCCTAGTTTGGCAAAAAAAGATTTACTCAGTCAAAGTTTACATGCAAATCTCACTCGACTATATTACAACGGCTCCGCCACCAAATCTCACTCGACTACTACAAAATACTGCCAGCTACGCAGGCTAGGTTTCAACGAAAATGAAGACATGAAATCCGCAGCGAGGGGCCGGTGTGGGGGAATTTGGGGGGATAGGTCATCACTGTAATGGGTCATGTGGGGATGCTCTGATTGAAAAGGTATTTTTCGGGTAGAGTATCCGTATCCAATTTTTGTCAAGTTTGACTACTAGATAAAATAAGAATTATAACAACTTGTGTTCCATGTAGCTGTAGTTTCGCTTCCTTTGAATGCACAATTTTAAGGGGGAGTATGAAAAGGTAAAGTATGGTAACATGGCACCCCCAGTACACTATAATTTCACCCTTTTATAGAGTGTTTTTCACTGCCACACAATTAAAAAAATAAATTTGAAACTGTTCTACGAAAGAAGCCAAGAAAATGAAATGTTACAGAAGACTCCTAAAGTCTCAGGTCTGTGCAGCACAACATTGTTGTAGTTATTTTCCCAAAAAGTTTCATTCAATGTTATGGAGATTTGTGTTATGATGCCTTGCTGGTGTACCAACATGCAGAGATTCCAACCCTCCCAATTTGATCGGTAGTCTCCCGATTCTGGAATTCTGGAAACAAGGAAAACATTGCTTATCTTAAGTATTTTTTTGCGATCGAGTGGAGATGTTACATATTACGGTTTCCTATCCTATAATGTCTCACCAAGTCTCTCCAATGAATACTGCCATGGTGTCAAAATGCAGTAAATGCCACTTGAGATAAATTAAATTTGCCAAATTTTCTGGTGGGGCATACCCCCAGACCCCCCGTAGAGGCTCACACCTAAGGCACTTGTGTGAGTACCTTTGGCACTAAAAAATACTCCCTATTTTACTTTAAAAGGGTTTCGAATCTCTGCAACATGGGACACCATTATGGTGACCAGAAACTAACAGACATCTGGATGGATTTCACTTTTGCAATAAAAATGCTTCCTTTTTTGCTTGTGAGCTAACTCAAATGCACATCATCACATTTTTTCGCTGAAATGTTTAAACTAGTGAAAATCATAAGGAGAGAACTTTTCTTTAACCTGACATCTTTGGCAAGGCTACCACCATGGTGTCACACCCTGTGAAAAGTTGGGAATTCAAATTACTGTATACAGTATTTTCAAAATCAATAACAACTGGGAACTTCTACATTGAGTTATTTCCCGGTCACCTTCAACCTGGTGTAGGTTAAAATTCAGAAGACCTCGCTATGATGATGTCATGGTGAAAACACTCTGTATACTTCCTATTAATAATAAAATCCCTTAAACCACCACCCAGGCTTGTAAAACTTAACATGCTCTATTCATGGCTGCCCTGGCTACCAGTCAATGACACTTGGCATGCTCTTCATTGATCCCAATCTACTGAGTCCTACATGTGAGTCATGTACCTACATTTCCTTTTTTCCTTAAGGGCTGGGACACAACATTCTTGTTCCCCTTAAAGTCATGTCAGGAGTAAAGTGTGGGTGTGACATTCTTGCGGTTGTTTACATGGAGAAAGAAGATCCTAGTACCAGGGGGACCTTAGACAGCAGAATAACATTTCATTGGGTTTCCATGAAGAAATTTTGTGGTTGATTGTGATCATGTTGTAAGATGTACATTTGACCCCCAGCATTTTTGACTTCAGCTCACTTCTTTCCTAGGCACTGTTTCCACTCTATTTTTTGGTTTGGCATCATATCTTGGGAACAGAACCACAGTTTAGACACATTTTCCCATTTACTTCTTTTGTTTAGACCACCGTAATATCCACCCCTTCATCTTGGTTGGGATTTGCTCTCTTCCAAGTTGACTCCCAAAACGTTAACCATGGTGCCCTGCAAGAAAGTGTTCTTAAACTCAAGCAATTTCTCCTTCCATGGGATGCCAGGCAACATTCCAATTTCAAATTCTGTTTTTATTTCTATCAGTAGCAGCTCTTGAAGCCAATGATTGTCACTTGGGGGAGAAAAATGTCAATGCTCCAACACCTTTATCTGCTACCTATGATAGACCAGAAACTTCTTTGCAAAGTAGAGAATCCCTTTTCCAACCAGGAACCTCAGGCAGGAAGCCAGAACCTTCTTTTATACATCGACATTATGATTCTCCACTGGAGACAGGAAGTGGTAGCTACAGCACAGCAGAACCCTCTTCTCAAGGTCAGTGGTGTATGCAGATGCTTTTGTGGGATAAGCAGCAGAGAAACCGAGGGATCTGCCTCGCCGGAAAATTTTTTACAAAAGATGCTTGGGAATGTCTTTTTTTGACCTTAATTTTGTAGCATATTTTTTTGTTAAGAAGTTTGTTTTTAATTAATACAGGTAGGTACACACATAACAATACTTTATCAACCATCATATGATGGTTAATAACATAAATATTTTGTTAAATTGCTAAATATACTTTTAAAGCTCTCGTAATTTCCTCTTCCATGAGCATTTTTTTTCCAGCAAAGTCTCTATCAAAATCCAGCTAAGCTTCAAGCAAGCGTGGTTGAAGAACAACTCCATAATTTAGAATGCTTTCTCCTTCCACGGGATGCCAGGCAACATTTCAATTTCAAATTCTATTTTTATTTCTATGAATAGCAGCTGTTGAAGCAAATGATTGTCACTTGGGGGAGTTAAATATCAATACCCCACCACCTTTATCTGCTACCTATGATAGACCAGAAACCTCTTTGCAAAGTAGAGAATCCCTTTTCCAACCAGGAACCTCAGGCAGGAAGCCAGAACCTTCTTTGATAAATCAACATCATGATTCACCACTGGAAACGGGAAGTGGTAGCTACAGCACAGCAGAAACCTCTTCTCAAGGTCAGTACCATATGCAGATGCTTTCGTGGGATGAGCAGCAGAGAAACAGAGGGATCTGCCTTTCCAGAAAATATGATGCTTGCATGGGAATTTTTGTTTTGGCCTTAATTTTGTAGCATATTTTTTTGTTAAAAAGTTTGTTTTTAATTAATAGGCACACGCTTAACAAGACAGGTAAGAATAAATCAACCATACCTTTATCAACCATCAAATGATGGTTTATAAAATAAATATTTTATTAAATTGCTAAATAAGACTTTTAAAGCTGTCGTAATTTCCTCTTCCATGAGCATTTTTTTTCCCAGCAAAGTCTCTACCAAAATCCAGCTAACTGGCTTCAAACAAGCATGGTTGAAGAACAACTCCATAATTAAGAATGCTAACTAAACAGATGACAAAGTTGTACTTAAGATACTTTTACCAAAGGTATCCCAAGCTCACGTTACGAGAGTCTAATGTAATAATAAATATTTACTTTCTCACAAGAGAGTCGGTGTCACATTACAGGTGACTGTGGAGACGATGTATGAGAAATAAAATACTGAGGTCTGCAAGCGCTAAATATCACTACATTTCACCTTTGTTTTCTATAAAATGAATAAAGGAGACTTATCTTTGGTGTATTCCTGTGTTTTTTTGTTTGAACTCATCGATTTAGTTGACTACAATCATGTATTCTTTCTTTTGTTGGTGATTATATATAATTGTCTGCTATTGTTATAGTGAGAAATTACACTGTATATTAATTCTCTTGTCTAATTCTAAACAGGCACATGTGCATTTGCTGAAAATAGTGCAGAAGACAAATTTGGGCAGCCAGTAACAGAAGATGTGGGAAACTGTAGTCATAAACCTTGGGGACATGCGCCCACTGACAGTCATGAACCAGAAGATAATCTAAATGGAATTGTTGAGAGTAGAGATCAACCAGATCGAGGCAATCCAGTTACTCCTTCAAGGAGATCAGCAGAAACATGTGGTTCAACAACAACTACAAGCTCAACCTTTGTTGAATCACAAGAAAAAGTTCCAGTTGAAAATTGCACAGCTACTGATTTCAGTAATACAACCAACCTGAAATGCCCAGTTGAGATGAGCTATATGCGCATAAAAGAGTACTTTGGAATTGGTACAAAGGAATTGGGAAAAGGAGGCTTCGGAGTTGTATATAAAGGTCAGTGGGTCAAAACCTGACAATTATTATTGTACATGTATTGCATGCTGTTTTATTGAATCTTGGTCACCTTAGATTTCTTTTAACAGTTTTCACACATGTTAAGACTTGACCCTAACACTATTGTGGTCTCCTGAGGACTGTGACACTTATTTTTCATAAAGTATTAGATTAGACTGTGTTTGTGAGCTGGCCATAACTTCTCATGTAAAATAATCATGGCAGCTCTCCCAGAACTTTAAAACAGTGGCAGCTCATGAAAAAAGAGATCATTTCTTCCTATGGATGTTGGAGACAGAACTTTGTGTACATTTTATCACTAGGCAACAATTATTATTTTTTACCATATTTGGAAGCAAACAGCTACTAACCCTCTGCTGTTCAAAAGAATTAATGCCCACTTGGATCTCCTGCTTGGCCAGATCACCAACTTTTACCCTGCCATCTAGAGTTCACCAGCATAATTTATGGTTTTCAATGTCTGGAGCCCATTTCCTCGACCTTACGAACTTTTAACTCCAAACAGATGAGCGCCCGGAGGATTTATTCCAGCAACTCGTGGCCTTCTTCAAAGACAACTTGTTATCTGTTAACAGTGGCCTAACCCACCATGGAGATCCTGTGGTTGCAGATGAAGATCTTTCTCCATCACTTGAAAACACTATCGTTTTTCTGCGTCTACAACTAATTAACCAAGGACTTCCATTACTTGTCAAGCAAAAGAATGGTTATGAAGACCCTTGCCTCTCTCAAGCCGAAGATTTCCTTGACTCTCAGTTCTCTCCTCAATGAGCTATGCTCCATAGAAGGCACCAAAACCAAGCCTGTCAGCAATGTCTTTCCACATTGCAGTGCTGATGACAGACAGCCTATTCTTGTCTTGTGTTCTGTGCAAAAACTGCTTGTTGTGCCTCCAACACCCTTGATCTTATAGGTTGCTGTTACCTGCCTGAGCGTGATGGGAGACGTTGGGCACTCTCTCAGTCAGCTTAAGAATTAGCACTTACAAAAATCCCCATGGTAGAACATTCCATCAAGGAATTTGGATCGGAACGCCTCATCTTATCTCCTGATGGAGGTCTTCCACTGTCCTTACCACTCCCTGTGTGTTCACACACTGTAAAGCTGTTTTGACACCTGGTCCTGTGCCTCCTGCCCACAGCCAGCTAGCTACCTCCTGATACCAGAGGGAATTGCACCCACCTCGAGCCCTCCTGAAGCCCCCTTAGAGTCTTCCATTGGTAATGATGATGCAGCTCTTTTTCCTGCCAATAGAGTGCCCCCAAGAGTTCCTAAAGAGCTCCATTTTGGAATAATAAGGACTCAGGGCTTTGACTAGTGTCCCCATTTGCTGTACCTCAGGACTCATTCATAAACTGCCTATTTAGTGCTGGTCTCAAACAGCAAAGCTAAGGGGCTCAGCTCCCCACCATTACATTCAGTGATACTAATTCAGTCTTTAGCCTTGGTCCTCACAGGGTGTTCATTAGGCATCAGAGATCGGAAAATTCTCTGTTTACTATGTAAGTCTCCGGCAAACGTTCAGTAGCCTATGACTATTATTTATTCAGATGTAGAGCCTTCTTCCAAATATTCCCCTGTAACATTACACCTTTCTCCTCCTACTAGAATTCTTAATGAAAACTCTGTGTTCATGTTCTCCTAGTATTGCTTTTTGTGTCTGGCATCAAATGTGCATTTTAAACTCTCTGACTGAGTTCTGTCTATTTTATATGTAGGTACCTGCAAGTACAATGGTCAGGATGTAGTTATCAAAGAGGAAGACAGTACCCACATTGGACAATCTCACAGTACAAAACAGTTAAGAAGGGTAAGCTGTAAAGAAAGTGGACAGACGTAGTTACTAAAACATGGAACGACCTAAAACCACCTAAAACCACCTAAAACCATCTACAACCACCTACAACCACCTCAAAAAAATCAACAACCACCTCAAAAACATCTACAACCACTCGCAAACAATCTAAAACCATCTAAAACAAGGTATAAATGTCTCAAATAAGGCGAGACGACAACATGTCACGTACATGAAATACGAGAATCGAACAAAACATCCACTTCCCCCTAAAATCTTACTCTCCCTGGTCCCCTGTATTATCAACCATTAAGCTTAGCACAAAACTTCCACCGCACTGTCCTCTTATGTTGGGAGGGCTGGGATATAAGTTTGATTTTGTTTCCTCTCTCTTGTGAAACTCATCGACTATTTGATTATAATTTAAGCAACAACTGATGGTTTGTGATTTTTAATTGTTTTAAAATCATGTTTAAAATGTCACATTACCAGTGATTACATATGGTGCGAAGTCTGGAATATGTCTGGAAAATTCATTTATAATCTCAGCAGGAGCAAAACGTGATCATGAGTCACCATTGCATAACGTGTCACCATTCGTACAACTGCGTGCGGTATGAATGCAGGCAGGGGCAGATCCAGGATTTTTCTTAGGAGGGGGTGCACCACTAACTGACCGATGACGTAAAAAATTTTAAAAGCGAATACGAAGAAGAGGGCTTTTGACTAGGACATAACATAATGTGAACTGCTGAGAATACATATCAAACGATAGAGCAGATTTTGTATGTCTGTCAAGCGACTGCACAGTGTTAATTAGAAAGCGACCTCAGGTCATCCCAGGGGGGTGCGCACCCCTTGCACCCTCACCCTTGATCCGCCCCTGGCAGGCACGATGGCGTTCGTGCCAAAGGAAGATCCCGAAGGTACGTACAGTTCCTTTAAAATATTTCTAATGCAGACCATTCTTATTCATACTTTTTCTAGACTGCTTGCATCCCGCCTTTTCTCTTAAAATCCGTCTAGTTCTTATCTCCAAACCACGACGTTATATAATACCTCTCCGAGAGAGAGAGAGAGAGAGAGAAACCCTACCTTGTGCTATTATGTAAACAAATGAAACGTGAACCAAAACGTCTCACTGGTACCCAGGGTAGAAAAAGCCAAATCAAGTCAGTCTTTCGACTACGAGTTTGTTATTTTATTTTATTATTTTTGTGACTTGATAGTTCATTTTGTAAAGTTCTTTAAGTCTTTTAATATACTTAGCATGATCTCGCATTTCATTTCGTGACTTAAGCCAATGGTTGATGATACAAGGGACCAGGGAGAGTAAGATTTTGGGGGGAAGTGGACGTTTTGTTCGATTCTCGTATTTCATGTACGTGACATGTTGTCGTCTCGCCTTACTTGAGACATTTATACCTTGTTTTAGATGGTTTTAGATTGTTTGCGAATGGTTGTAGATGTTTTTGAGGTGGTTGTAGATGGTTGTAGGTGGTTGTTGATTTTTTTGAGGTGGTTGTAGGTGGTTGTAGATGGTTTTAGGTGGTTTTAGGTGGTTTTAGGTCGTTCCATGTTTTAGTAACTACGAGTGGACAGAGTGTTGGAGTTAATTAAATTGCATACTGTTAAGATTAATACACAGTATATTATTGTCTGAGGGTGCCATTAGCCACAACTGTTACCAGACTGTGTTATGTCAGGTATAATATTCTTTGGATGCTTTTTAAGGTCAACTATTAAGTTTAGAAAGGTTGGCTGCATAATCTTGCACCCGACTGGCTACAACCTTGGACAAAACTGCTGAGACAGTTATATCTTCCCGCCATACTACTATCTCCTCTAAACAGAGAAAGTAAGCCCCCTCCTCACCCCCTATTCAAAGTTGTCTTTGTCTAAAAACCAATGTGTATAATTCTCGTGCTATCCTAAACAACATTGGATGAGGGGATGGGGGAACGGGCATTCATTTGTTCACGGTTTCCATTTTTGCCAGGATGACAGGTAAAAATAGGTATTTTTGCGATCTGGCTCAACCGGTTTTGTTCAAGGTTGTAGCTGTGTTCTCCCCTGCATTTACTAGCTGACTGTGTCTTATTTTGTTTTATTGTTTTTAAGAATTGATGATAATAATTGTTTTCTTTTGCAGGAGAAACGAGTTGGTTATGTAAAACATCCTCACCTGATGCCTCTTTATGCATTCAGTGAAGAAAAAGGGTAATTTAATAGCACCTCATCATTCAATCTATTGTAACCCAGCTTGGCCCAGTTCTTTGTACTTCCACACCACAGGCTGGTTTATATGCACACTCCCTATTTAAAAATTTATCTGCACTTTCTATTTACCTTGAAAATATAATAGTTATGTGGTCTTTTCTATTGAAATATTCTGTGGTGATAAACAGCAAGACCACCTTATGTGCCAAACATATGGATTATTCAAAAACTATATTTGATGGACAAATATTATTCTTTTAAACACATTTGACCATCACTAAATTGAAGAATCCTTGATCATTAACCTTCAACACTCTTATTAATGAAATTTAAAATGGATCATCTTAATGCTATGTATTGTAACCTTTATTTATCTACTCTTTTACATATTTACTCATTCGTATTAATATTAATTTTAATCTCTTTTTCCTTGATGTTGTAAATCCCTTTTTTTTTCTTGTAAAAATGTCTTTAAATGTATCCGTTCACGTAGGTAGGATAACCACTGCAGACTGCCTGCCTTGAATACCGGTAGCTTTAGCTAAATTCAGGCAGTGTGTATGTTTAATGTATTTTGTTGCTTTATAATAAAGTTGTTGTTGTTGTTTGCTGTTGTTAGTACATGTAGCTCTGTCATTAGTTTACATTTACTCTGGTTTATTCACATGACTCCTTGTAAGACCATGTGGGTACCCTACAATATATCCACAAACAAATTCTCCAGCCTGGTTTCCATACATTTCCTTCAAGAAGTAGTTGAGAGAATTTGATGAAAGAGCAAAGAATTTTCCGTGTAGTGATTATTTTAATAATTCTTATAGCCTCTTCTCTTGATTATGTATCATTATTGATAGGCCAAAAGTGATACTGGTCACTCTTAAGGGCTTAAAGGGTTAAATACATTGTTACGAATTGATGATGATGATGATGACAGTGACAAGTCACCAGTGGGGTTATGAAATGAGACCTTCAAATAAGGGTCCCTTAAAATAATGAGCAAGATGAGAATGATGTAGACTCATTGTAGCGTTGTCTCTTATTGACAGGAAACCTTGCTGCCTTATGTATCCTAAAATGCACAGTGACTTAAAAACGGCCCTATTAAAGGACAAACATGGACAGGAAAAGTTGTCTTGGGAAAATCGTGTAAGGATAGCTCTTCACACTGCTAGGGCTCTGCAGTATTTACACACAGGTGTAAAAACTGAGAGAAATATCAGGTTTGTTTTCCAAAATTTTGTTATCATTCTTCATCTAGCCATGTTGGACAATACTACACAATTTAACACAATTAAAGAGAGCTTGCCCCCTCCTGGGGGCACTTATTATTCAAAGGATGTGGAGGGGCTTATTTTGTTCTTCAATTTTCTGAATCAATATTACATTTTCTTTTTCAAGTATATGCAAACTCATAGTAAACAGGAAAGCTTAATGATTGTATTTCTAACTAACAGGCAACCCAAAAGGAGACTCTGTTACATCTTGCTACAACATACTACCATTACAAAGGTTCTATTTTAAATTCTTACTTAACTGGTTATCAACTTCAATTTCTATCCTCAAGCACTGTACACTGATGCCACTGTTTTAAAATTTTAATTCTCAAGAAGAAAGTGCTTCGCATGATGTATTTTACGGATATACGTGAACACGCAATTCCTCTATTTATCGACGCTGACATATTACCAGTGTCATTTATGTATTATAAAACTGTGGCTAATCTAATGCATGATATTAACAACAACAATCCGCCAACAAATCTGCTCAATTTATTTGAAAAAACCTCAACAATTCATTCATACTATACAAGATCATCTAGTTCAGGTAACTTTCACGTCAAAAGCTCAAAGCTGGAAATACACAAAAACTCCTTGTCTCGCTTTGGTGTAAAACTTGGGAATGAGATGCCTTGTCATATTAGAGATCTTCCTAAAAAGAAATTTAGGAAAGTACTTCACAGATTGCTTTCGGATATCTTAAAAAGAGAAGATGACTATATTGAGACGCCCTTAATAGTTGAAAAAGTTCGATTAATAGTTTAGTGATTTCTGTTTTAAAGTATTTGTTTGTTTGCTTGTTCAGATTTAATGTAATTAAAATAAAACTGTGATAGAATAATTATTATTTATTGTAACTTAAAATTGTAGTTTTCCTTCCTTTTCCTTTCCTTTCTTTTTCTTTCAATTTATTTTTCTTTTAACTGGTCCCCCTAGATTGGCAATTGCTATTTTGCGGGCCAGTCTATTGTAACCAATAGTCTTATGAAATAAAGTTGAAGTTGAAGTTGAAGTAGATCTGCATCTTTAACTTTGGAACGTGTGATGCCCTCACATGGTTCGTTCTGCAATGACCACATGATATGTTATACCCATTATAATACTTTATTTCATTTAAAATTTACATACTTTAAACCCCACATTTAGCAAGGAAGAGAATGTGGGCATTTTTAAAAACTTTTAATTTTAACCCTATAGAGGGCTGTATTTCATAATAAGTGATAATAATAACTAATCACTTACATTGCGCAAGTATTTATAGAAATGATTTTAAAAATGAGCATTACGTTGCTAATAAAAGCATAAAAAAGCCTATTTACAGTACGAAAAACAATAACATTACTACAATGGAAATCTAAAGTATCGACATGTCAGTAATTAAAATTCATTATTATTCATTCAAAATATTTCCCCAGTTCTGATTGGCTAAAAGCACACGCATAATTCACCATAACCAGTTACTGATGACCAAATTTGGAAGAATTTTGTGTTTAATGAGAAAATGATGTCAAAAATGCAGCCTTCTACAGGTTAGTGCACCGTTAACCGAGAAGACCTTGGGATGAGATCCCAGAGTTGTTTTCGTTGTGAAAACTAAAATGGCGGAAACTTTACTCGTTTCAAGAGTAAGAACTACAGCTGGAACTATAGGCGAAATAATGGATAAAAACATAGCAAAAACAACAAGAAGACAACTCGCAGGGCAACATCTGCTATTTGGAGAATATTTGCGGAGGTGGACGAACGTAAACGTACACTATCGAAGATAAACTTATTTAAACATCGATGCAGGTAAGCTTGTTTAGCTATGTTTTTAAACTAGGAATTATTTTGAATGAATAATAAAACAATTATTGAATTCGGCTTTCGTATCATATGAAGAATTATGGAGATCTCGGAGGGTGTTATCCGCCTCGGCCGATAACACCCTCCTCGATCTCTATAATTCTTCATAAGATACTCAGCCTTATTCATTAATTGTTAATTTAACTATAAGAAAACTTAAAAAGGTACATCCTAAGATGGCGTTTGAAAGCATGTAAGTACGGAATGACACGAAACTCGCACAGTAGAGCACTCCATAACCTATCGCCTAGTATGACCTGAGTTCTTAATGTTGCCGATGCTAGAAAAATCCCACCAGACAATCTTAAGTTATATGCGCCTTGTGATTTTGAAGAAACTAATGTGGGGCTATGCCATGGTTAGCCTTGAATGCAAATAACAAAATCTTAAACTGAAGGTGCTGCTTTTACGGAAGCCAATGTAGCCCATACATCAGTGGTGTAATATGGCTGAAGTGCAGGGTGCAACAAGAAAGCCTTGCTGCAGTGTTTAAATCACACCAAACCTTGTTAAGCTGCGAGGCAGGTAGACCATACAAGAGTCTATTGCAGTAGTCAACGCGAGAAGTGATGAATGAATGCACTAAGGTCTTAATTTCCTTTGCAAATGTTATGTAGATGAAAGAAAGCTGAGCTACAGAGCTTGCTAACATGAGTGCGGCAGGGTGCGGCAAGTGCTGTCCAATAACCCAGTCCTAGTAGAGTGACCTGTTGGGCTAGCATGTTTTTATAATTTAACACAAGTTGTCCAACAGGCAAGTAATATATTTGCCAAGCTAAATTAGATGTTTGCATGCAGTGAAAAGGATGACTGCTAGGCCTGCATGACTGCTCAAGGCCAGTAATCTCCAGCAACCATTTGCCCAAAGGGCAAACGATTTTTTAAATTTTTACACGGCACCCTGAAGAAGGGAAGATGTCATAGCTATTCTTGTGCCCATATTTGTAGGGCAAATTGTAATTGTAACAGTTATTAGTACATCGGAGTTAGACTGGCTGGAAAGACATTAGATTGATGGCTGGTTGTTCGCTCAGCTTAATCTCCATTGTTCTGAAACGATTAATTTAGGCTAACTTAATGTATGTTCTTTATCGTAGACAAGAGATTGTACACATGGATGTGAAGCCAGGAAACATTTTCCTCGATGAAGAATTCAATGCTCGTCTTGGAGATGCTGGAATGTCACAGGAGTTACCCATAGATCACTCATATGCTTCTATAAGCCAGATGCGTGGAACAGAGGGTTACAATGATGTTCACTGTGATGATCTTCGTTTAAAACCTATCAACGATATTTTTTCTTTTGGAGTTGGTAGGTTACAAGATTGTTTTGTTTTTAATTATAACAAGGTCATCTTATAGCTAGCAGCACAGTGGATCAAATCTGCCTAAAGCAACCTCTATCGCCTGGTCTCTTGTCAAAGTTCTGAAAATTATCTCTCTCAATTTGTAGCGTTTAAAAGTCAACTATGAAAAGGCCTAATTTCGTTTACAATGGAGATTGAGTGGTTATGATCTATTGAAAACAGCTTTTCATTTCACCCTGAGACTCCATTGATTATGGTCTAGTGAAAACTATAGGCTGTTGGATTTGCAACTAGAAGTAGAAGAAATAATTAACTATATGTGGTCCTAAAACAAGGGTACAGGCATTGTGATTGGATTTTCCTACTACTTTCTTCCAACTCAAGCAATGTGTTTTTCACTAGACTGTAACTACATGTATACAGAGTTATAGGTGGGGTTGGAAGAAAATGAAACAGTCTGCACACATTGACACACATGCCAACTCTCCCGGACTATCCGGGAGTCTCTCGGATACGGCACGGATCTCCCGTTCTCCCATACGCGTAGCCATATCTCCCGTATAAAATCATCTTTTTAGCTTTTTTGAGCCTTAGTTTGACATTTAGCCCATTTTTAGTTCAAAACTTGAATTTTTCTTATTCGCAGTACGGTTTCTGGGGCATTTTTGCACGTATTTAGTCACTGACAAAGATTCTTTCTGGCATCAAAATGATGATTATTATTGTAAGACGTCATCTAATGTCCTAAGTCATTCCCATTGGGGGCTGGGTCAATTTGTTGGGGTGGGGGTAGTGAAAAAAAGAGAGTCTATAGATTTTAGATCTCCAGAGTTTGGCATCTCTGAATTGATTGCAGGGAGCTTGTGACTCTGCTTTTGGCTTCTCTTTGCAATTTTCCCTCAGGTCTAGGTCATAAGCACTCCACTTACAACTATGACATTAAGTCATTCAATCGTGAAAACCAGTCTTAAGTGGTAATGATGAGCTCTAGAATTTCGTGTAGGCAACCACTTAATACAGGATTGACTAGATTATTGTTGTGGGAACAAAAAGGTGACCTTAGTTAACATCCGACACCTTCCCCCCTTGGTGTGAACAATCCACAGAACACAAAACTTTATCCTTGTGTGCATATGTGTGAAACATTTTATGTGCGCTTGATCTCATACTTAATGGTGCAAGAACTTGTGCACTGAATTGTAATGGATGAGAGCTCAACTTTTACAAAGTGAACGCATTTCATTTGTTTTCAGTCATGCTGGAACTTCTTACACAGAGGAAGGCAGTTGAAAAGACTGTACCCTTGCATCGTGTTTTAAAGAGAGACGGAGTTTTGTCAGATCCAGAAAGGTTGATGACAAAGGCAAAAAAGGTGAGTTGATTCTTTGAAGTTTACGATATTAATGAAAAAAAAAGCAGCTAATAAGAACACTTCACCCGCACACACAACAAATGATCATTATGTCATTTAGAACTGGAGTATCTACTCTCATAACACCTTTGGAACAAGGAAGGGTATTATGTTACTCTAAAAAATGATTGTACCCTTCCCACAGGGTTTTTTAAACCCCCCTTCGTCATACCTCCCTTTAAATTTTGGCGTTTAAGACCTTCTGCTCCTCAGAATTTTGAATAACTCTCCATGGAGTAGGTACAGATATATTCATGTACTTTACAAGAATTATGAATTTTAAGGTATCCTATCATTTTCTCTGCAGAATGTTTGGCCTGGAAAGGCTGATGACAGCAATGTCACCAAAGAATTCGCTGCAATTGCTATCGACTGTCTAAAACCACCAAATGAGCGAGCTAGCATTCACAATATTTCCAAGAGGCTAGAGGTAAATAGACAATAGTACTATCTATAAATTAAGCACTTGTGTCGAGATAGAGGATATTACATGGCTGCACGCAACCAACGCAGACATCCATTATTAACGAAATAGATTCAATTTTGTTGCAAAGTTTGTGTCTCTTGTTTTTCTTTCTTGATGATGTCAACATGTGGCAACAACATTATTTGGTGTTTTCTGTGATCTACTTTAAACTAAACAACAAAAAACGGTAAAATGAATTGGCTTTTTTCAATGAATAGAACCATAAACCCGCCTTGTAGCACACACAGACGGTTTGAAATGCATGGCGCGGCATTCACATGTAATTACTGTGTAATTACAGAATTCGTAGAACATCATTTTTCTTTTTCTTCGCATAGGCCATACTAGAGAGAAAAGGAATTCACAAGGTTGCAAAGCCAAAAGAAGGCGTGAGCCGTTGTGTGTCTTGTTTGCTTAACCCTCCAGGTGAGGTCACGTGATCATTTTCTGTTCTATGGCTACAATCTTGGACAAAAATGTTAAAAAAAATAGACGTTGCCATGTGTTGTTTCAAAATAATAAGCTCTTCACAGCACTGGCAAATACAAATACTTCCCCCTGATCTTCTTTTCAGCTAAGCAGGTTATTCCCTCCAAAGTTCATTTTGCAGTTTATCATTCATCGACTCAGTTGATATGTTTTGGGGTTTACAGAGGTGTACATAACGTCAACTGTTACCTTCTGGTCCTTTGCAGCTACATGTAGTCATTGCCGTGGTATAAAACTGCCATTCTGAGTAGCAAGGGACACACTACGAAAAGACAAACAAAAGGCCTTTAACATTACATAATTGAAAATGGTTGTTTTCTTTTTTGTCTTCTCTCAGTGCGTTCCGTTCTCCGACTTGGCGGTTCGGTTGTACCACGTGATCGACTAGCTGCAAAGGGCCTATTGATTGCTCACAACTTCAATAAGTACTTAATAATTAATTTTCCATTTTTTCATTTAGCAAAGTACTTGACTGTGAGATCCTCAGGCTGTGATAGTGTTCGTTTTGAAGGATGTAACTACTTTTGTGTGACGTGTTTAACACAAGCTCAGCGTAACCCACTAGAATGTCCCTCTCATGGACCTGCGGAACCTCTTATAGGTAAATATTCACCTTTTACAGCAGATCCAGTCCCGCCACTAGTCTGACAATTGGTGTATAAACCTATTGCTTCAGTTCCATTAATTTATGAATCTCCTCATTACTTGTATAATGTATAAATATGTCCACATGAAATTCTATCATCATCATCATCATCATCATCATAATCGTCCTCATTATCGTCAGTTAGGTACAGCACAGGCAGTTGAAACCTTCCTCCTGCTGTTATTGTTCTTGGAAATGTTTGCTGTTTGGGCTGAAGAAAGAAGGCTCGATTAACGCTGCTCTCTCTGGTCCGGTCGGCTGGTAATAGAGCCTAGGGAGAACGTTGACCTTAGGAAGTCTTTGGTCGCTTTGGTCGGCATTATGCCCAGACTTTTAGCTTTATTTTGTACCATTTCATGCGTGTATGGTGATGACTCACCTAAATTTATAACTCATACGCTTTTATTGTAGTTTCCATTAGAACGAACTAGTAACAAACTACATCCCCTTTTTAAGAATGAAAAGTGAAAACGCAGCGCATGCCATCATAATTTGGTTGCTTTAACGTTTTTCTTTGATCGACCATATGGAGGAGGGTC
The DNA here is from genome assembly GCA_964035525.1 of Porites cylindrica. NCBI lineage: Eukaryota > Metazoa > Cnidaria > Anthozoa > Scleractinia > Poritidae > Porites > Porites cylindrica. Next base: position 22,698,556 of record OZ037778.1, on the reverse strand, counting down.
TGCATCAGAAAATTTGTTTGAGATAGATAGCACTTTCTTGGACGTAGAGGTAGTGCTGGCCAAACTCTCTCGAGCTATCTATCTGCAAGTCACAGTCAACAATCATGGGCACAAGGCCTCACCTGAAGGGGCTAAAATCGTAAAGGGCTTACCAGTCCTTGTGAACCACACACCTCGATCCTGTTGCTGGCAGGGGAGGAGGGGCGAGTGTGGTCCTCAAGGAAGAGTAGCTATAAAAGCGATTGTTTTGCTTTTTATACCATGCCTTCCGCCAATTTTTATTACTGATAAACAATTTCGCTACCATGAGGACCCCTCTCGATTTTTTCAACATGTAAATGGCCGGCACTCAACTGTTTTAAATGTTACTTGTGAAATTTCTCAGGGATCTGTGTTGTCCCTTGTAATGTTCGCCTTGTGTACCTTGACCTGGCAAATTCACTTTCCTCTGTCTTCGTCTACACCTGCGTATGACAATATCGTTTAATGCATAAGGGAGACTGTTAACAATGCTCTTCTAAAAAAGAGCTGTAACTTTCCTCTCGGCAAAGTGCAAAGCAGTTGTTGATAAGAACACCGCAAATCAGGATGCTCAATTCTGTGATTATTAGCGAGGATTGCATCCATTGGGTCGCACACACTTCCCTTTTAGCGTCACTACTGTTGACCGGCTTTCCTGTTTACAAAACAACCTAAACCTCTGAAATAGGATTTTGGTCCAAAACAGGGATACCCCTTTGGATTTGTATCTGTATTTGTAAGTTATCCTACCTTCAGTTCTATCAGGTTCTATAAAAATTATGGCCTTCACGACGTGTTGCAGTATGTACTTTAAAGCAAGATACATATTGATGAAAACACCCTTTGGTCCAACTCTAATAAGCCACCACCGAATCTCTGCTTTTGGCTGGGATTAGGTGTCTACTGTACCTGTACAAAGAATATTTCTTTTTTTTTTTTTTTTTTGCCTTGTAGGAGGATCTGATATCTATGCAGTCCTGGTTTGTGGAAATGACTCCAAAGACAAAATAAATGCAGCAGTCTTTGATAGAGATCTGTATGAATTCAAAAATGTCCTTGAAGACTGTCGTATCATTGGAGTCAGGTAGGTGTTTTAAACTCCTGTTCCATATTCTTGAGTGAGTTTTCTTTTTCCCGATTTAGTCATTCTGTCGTCCAGCCTGGTAACTGTTGGAGTACATAGTAACCAAAGGTAACCGAGTGTGGGCGACAACGATGGAAGGTCACAAACATTTTTACTCCAACGCTGTGCTTTACCTAAGTTTTACGTGATAGATGGTCACACTACGCGTGATCTGATTCCATTAACAAGTTGTAGAAGGTCCAAACGCGCGTGATTCGATTGCGTTCCCTGCATTCCATTCTTTCTTTGTAGAAATCCAAACAAAGCTGGCTATATACGTGCCGTACATGCGTAATAGCAACCTGCAGATTAGGACTGCGGGCTCCTCTTGTCGCTTGCAAAAATGTTAGGCTCCTATTGTCGCCTGCAAAACGTTATAGTAGGCAAACCACAAGATCTTGGTTATGATAGTCTTGTATGGTCGAAATCCCAATTTACAACCACACATTAATATAGCCTATCAAGACAATGTCTTTGTGAGTATTCTGGCCGATAGATTTAAAGATCTTATAGCTTGATGATTCCCCCGCCCTCGTAAAATTTGGTATTCTGGGAATAGTTTCTTGAAAATCACGGGGAATTTCTTATGTTTTTGCCCCCAGCAACATGACTGATGTAACGTTTGTTAAAAAATCTAATGAAATGGATATAATAAGTGTACCATAGTAAACCTGAAAATATTCATGTCTTCTGTTGATTCCAATTTTGATCATAGGAGAGACCACATTTACTGTGTTAAGCCGCATTCATCTTGTCAGCTGTCACAAGCCACCGAAGTCAAGCAAGCACTAGCGAAATTAAAACAAGATCTACAGCAGCAGGGAAAGAGGGATGTCTTCTTGTACTTTTACTTTACTGGTCACAGTGACAAAAGTCAAAATTTGATATGTTCGTCGTACGATGATGTCCTCACAGTATCCGACTTGAAGGACCAGTTTACTGATCTAAAAGGCCTTGTTGGCGAATTCTTGATTATCTTGGATTGCTGCTTTGCGGATGGAAATATTGTTTCTGACGATATTACAAATGAAGCTTACTTTGTCCACAAGTCTCCTGACCAGGAAGACAAACAAGACCCTTTTAAGCGACTTTCTGTTGACCTCTACAGGCTCCTTGATGATAGGGAGGACTATGAGGACATTAAAACACCTAACCCAAAGGAGGCCGGACAAGATACGTTAGACGGCAATGTGATTTTAAAGGCTCCAAGTAAAGCAAAAGTGACAGTGCGCCAGTGGTCTTCTTCTTTAAGTGAACAAAGCTCTTACGGAAAGCGTACAGGCAACAGTTTCTTGACACAGTACCTTGTTCGTGGTTTACGCGGAGCACACTCTAAATGTCCTCTTACAAAATCAAGTTGTTCTTGGTGTGAAAAATTTAGGGCCCAAGCCAGAAGTGTGGGTTACATTACAGCTGCAAACTTAGAAGCTTACATTTCAAAGCATGTCGACAAACAATTACAAAGACCATCGGGAGAAAAGAGACAGACTCCGTGCATGCGATCATTGTTGCATTCCAATGAGACAGTCTTGGCTTACTACAGTGAGGATATCTTACAGGATGAAGTCATTTTTAAGTGTCCCTCCGGCCGCATTGAAGGAATCGTTGTTGATCAGTTTCCATTCACACTTTTGGAGTTTCAGAAGCAGCTGTTTAGTGTTACCAAGGTTAAAGGTATGTAGTATATCTTATGTGTTCACCAAGGTGCCTGTATATATTCCTAACAGAGGTAACCTTAAACCTGTGTAAAATCAGTCCTACTGCTTTTCGTCTTCTCTGGTTGACAAACATAAAATCAGCCGTTGCTTTTTTTGTTTGAAAATCACAGATAAATCAAGACAGTGCGTTTTGGAAGTTAATTATTGACTATCTTTGAAATTATCAGCATAGGTTTGGGAATTGAACGAAAAAATTAATATTAAACGAATGCTGACAATTGTTTCCCAAATGTTAATTCAGCTGATTTCTTCAGACTTTGATTGGGGAAAAAGCCGCACACATAGGGTTCATGTAAAGGTGGCAAGGAAGACGGGATACGGTGACTACCTGTCTACCGAGATTTACCTTTACAACTGGCTGTAATTGATTCCTCGACATTAAAATTCAAAGTAAATTGAAATATAATTTCCGTTCACTGTCTTGCAGACAATCTTCCAAACTGTGTTGAGCCAGAGCATCTTCAGATTCTTTGTGATGGTGAAGAAATTACCTCAGATTCTTACGTTGACCTCATGGACTTCATAAGACAAGGATATGACGTGAGATGCCAGCTCAGACCACACTCCAGCATTGTTCATGGCCCAGTAATGCTTGAGATCCACGATTTCAGAGAGCTGGTGGTAACTGTTCTTGAATTATTGCTGCAGCCTGCAAGTTCCCCCCAGGTTAGTGTCTCATCACTTTGACTCTTACTATGGTTTTCGCCCAGAATATAAAAGTATCGGCTATTGTCACCAACAGTCCTATTCAGGACTGCACTCGCCTGTGAGTCATTACTCCTGTTAGGCACGGCAGGTGCTTAAGTGCCAGTTTCTGTGACACACGCTTAGTCACAAGGCGCAGAGGAGTTTTTTTTTTTTACCATGATTGCAGATCAATTTTAAAATTGATAGCGTGAACCGCCTTTTTTACTGTAGAATCAATTATGAACTTGACGGATCAAAACGTCATAGGATCGTTTTACAAACCTGGTAAAATAATACCTAATGCTCATTGGGAATGGACGTTCATCCATATGGACTACGCATATACAGCATGGGAATCTTTCCAAGCGAGGCACGAAGTGCCGAGAAGTAAACCATTTGAACATTCTAGACCTATTCTTCCCACTTTTGTAAATGATAAAAGGGTTGTGTTTTTTTCTTTGTGCAGGACATGACCACTTTTAAGTTGGACACCAACCAGACCACATACGATGCTGAAGATATTAAATTTAAGTTGGAGGATATACCAACAGTCACTAATTTTACGGAGACTCCTCTTGGCAAGTTTATTTCCGAGATGATTTTGACAGTGTCTTCGTCTCCTTCCTTTGGCATTTTAACTATCTATGTTCGGTCCAACAGCTTGGATTGCAGTTTCAAGGCTTCTGATTGAGACGCTAGAACATTGAAATGAGGAATCATTTCTGAGAAATCTCGAAAGGGTAGAAAAAAAAAAAAAAAAAGACGTAAACGATTCACAACGGGAAACGTTATCGTGAATTTCTCGGGAGTCCATTTCCTCATGATCCTTCCTGGGAGGAGACAACCCTAGAAAGATTTAGTTAAAGTTTCCATTCTTGCAAATACATCTTGGGGTTTTCCTAATTACAAGTAAGTGCCCCGTGAATACAGTAAGTTTGCTTGTGTTACTAGCGACACTGATGTACTGCAATACAGACCACTTGCCAGGTCTTAAAACATATCGTAATTAACA